>VZDJ01000078.1:418974-790780 GCA_008694505.1 Cyanoderma ruficeps | reverse complement strand
GCTCCTGGAGCTCTGGCAGCCTCGGGGCCGTGCCCATTCCCTGGGGAGCCTGGGCAGTGCCAGCACCCTCTGGGGGAAGAGCCTTTCCCTGCTCTCCATCCCAAACCTCCCCCTCCAGCCGTTCCCTCCGTCCCTGAGCTCTGCCCTCAGCTCCTGGGCTGCAGCTGAACCAGCCCAGTGCCCTCAGCCGCTCCTCGGGTGGCCCCTCCAGACCCTTCCCCAGCCCCGGCTCCCTCCTTTGGACACTCTGGAGCAGCTTTGGATCTCTCTGATCTTGTGGCACCCAAACTGCCCCAGCCCAGAGCAGGGTGGGACAATCCCTCCCTGGGCTGATGTCCCCAGGACAGGAATGTCCCTCCTGGCTCCAGGGCACTGCTGACCCAGATTTGTTCACCTGGCATCAGCCCCAGGTCCCTCTCTGCTCATTGCGTGGTCATTGCTCACTTGCAGGCCATGCTCCAGCGTCCGCAATGTCTCCTGATGCTGGCAGGCAGCCTTCGTGTTCCTTAGGGAAAAATGCAGCTTTGACATTTTCTTCTATGCCTTGACCATCCAGAGATTTGTCTGGCTTACTCTTGATGCCATGCTGGTGTATTTTTGGAAGTTCACAATCACAGTAAAGTTTTCTACAAAGCTTTTCCTGTTCTGGGATATTGAATCTTATATGGAACTGTGTCTGTAAGGAAATCCTGTTGTTGCCACTGAACCACTGCACAGAAGGAGGTCTGATTTAAGATGCTGTTATCCCACCATGTACACGAAAATTCTGAAGAAATCTGTTTGTATTTATACACCAGGTATCAAGGATAATACTGTAAAAATGCTTCATTCCAGCTGAATATTTTAAGATCCCTCTGAACATTTTTAGAAAATTGGGTGCTACAGCTCTTGGGTGTCTAAAGCTGGGCCAAGTCTCATTCCTTCAGAAACTTTCCCTGGAATACAGGTAGGGAGAAATTATCACTGTTTGAATTTTCAGAGCAGTGCTTTGAGAAAAAAAAAACATACTGGGATTCTGCAGTAAAAATAGCATTAGTACAGATTTTTAGGAGGGAGGGTAATGGATGCATCCATCAAACAAGAAAACATCCATATGTATCTATCTTATGTATAAAAACACAAGGTGGAAGGGTAATAAGAACGTGCCTAAAATCTGTCACATCTAACATGGTGTTAGATGTGAAATGAAATGAAATAATAAATGAAATATGAAATGAAATACGAAGTGAAATGAAATACTCTGAGTTAGAGACACCTTGACTGCAGCTCTTGCCAGGGTATCAGAGTGGCCCTGCCAGCCCAGCTTTCCTGGGAGGAATTGCATTTCTATAATATCAGCCCATGATGGTACAAATAACCCAAAGAAATGTGGATGTTTTCTGTAATTTTTCATACAACTGGTGGGTTTTCTCTCCTCTGAAGCACAGCACACACTCTTTCTCCTGCTGGAGCTTGAACCCCCCACTGTCAACTACAACTCTGGAGCAATTTTCATGCCTGCAGTGAACTACAGGAGATGCTCCTGATCACAGTGGCTGGCTCAGGTTTGGGCAGACACCAGGTGGAATTTGCTGCTGTAAGCAAAGCTCTTCCACACGGATGAAGGAGGATGCTGCAAAGCACAAAGCTCAACCTCAGCAGCAGTTTTGAACAAATCCTGAGGTGTTTATGTGCTGAGGGCACCCTCACCGTTCCACAATGGACAGTTGTTAGCAGCCTCATGACATCACCCCCAGCAGTGATGGATGGAGGAAATTCTGTGCCAATGCCATGAGGACGTGTCACCGTGAGCTCCTCGCTGCGGCGTAGCCTCGTTGGCAAGGCCCCTGTGGAACAAACCTCTCTGAGTTATAAGTCACAAATATGAAGTCTTTAGGAAAGTTGGAGAAGGGCTTTACAAGAACCTTTAT
Organism: Cyanoderma ruficeps; assembly: GCA_008694505.1. Taxonomy (NCBI): domain Eukaryota; kingdom Metazoa; phylum Chordata; class Aves; order Passeriformes; family Timaliidae; genus Cyanoderma; species Cyanoderma ruficeps. The sequence goes on along the minus strand of VZDJ01000078.1, from coordinate 788,870 downwards.
TTTTCCTGCCGTGGATGCCTTTCCTCACAGGATTCCTTTATGTCACTGTGCTCTGCTGAGGGGAATAAAGAAGTCACTGTGTGTTCAGCTGGGTAGGACATTTCATATACATTTGAGGGGGTTGCTTCAAGAGAGCAACTGAACTGAAGAAGCACCAAATAAAGTAGAATGCTTGATTAAAATGAATGGGGTTTAAATTCTGCTGAAAAGAAAACATTTAATCAACTGAGAACACAGAGAGCTGGGATTTATTTCTGCAGCAGAAGCACCTTGAACTCTCCCTGGGATTCACTGCCATTGTACAGGTGGCAGAAGATAATGTCCAGAATGAGACAGTGCCTGCCTGGAGGGGGCTTCTGGCTAACTGAAAAGAGCAGAATGGGGTGATGGTATTTACACTTGAAACATGGGGTGCAGAGGCCTGGAAGAGAGAAATGAATAAACCAAGGTTTGTAATCAGTAAAGAACTGGGAGCAGATCTCCTGCATCTCAGGATGCTTCAATGAGCTTAGGCCAAAAGCTCATTCTGCCACTTGGCATTTGGATTGCTGGGAGAACAAAACATCACTTGTCAGTCACTTTTAGAAGATTTATTTTTGTGCTTTTAGGAAGTTAATAAACCAGACTTCTTCCCTGTCCAGCCTGGCCTTGGACACTGCCAGGGATCATGGGGCAGCCACAGCTGCTCTGGGCACCCTGTGCCAGGGCCTGCCCACCCTCACAGGGAACAATAACTTCCCAATATCCCATTTACCCAACTCTCTCTTGGTTTGAAGCCATTCCTCCTTGCCATGTCACTCCAGGCCCTCGTAAAAAAATCTCTCTCCATGTGATGCCAAATCCTGAGACATCAGGATGTCCAGCTGTATGTTTTGAAATTAGTTCCTTTCCTTTTGAAATTCTGAGTATTAATTATTGAGCAGACCAGCTGAGAATTCTGTATTAATAATTTGCTTTTATCTGGAAACCAATGCCTTGGGGGGGAAAAAAAAAAGGTAATTAAAAAAAGCATCACCTTGGACCAGCTCTAGAGCTGATTAAAATATGCAAACTAAGAAATCCCACAGAAATCTGAACCTTGTGTGGGTACTGGGATCTTTTGAGAACATAAGGGTTCTCCTACTTCCTATCAGAGAAGTGAGACCTCTTTTTCTGAGCTGTGCCTCTTATTTCTGAAGGCTGATGTAAAGAACTGCACTGGAGTTTTGTCGCAGACCCCAGACTTACAAACTGTCTGAAATTTAAAGGTATATAAGAAGGTTCAAATACTTATGTACAATATTCCTAGAAAAACAGAACAGAGCAAAGGCAGTATGAAATTTTAGTCTTAAATACATTATAAACATTGCTGGTAGTGCTGCCTGTAATTAAGCTTGCCTCACATTTCCCATTATAAGCCCCAGTTTTTAGTGGCATAAATCTGTGCCAGATTTTAACTGTTTGGGCTGAAACTTTCCATGCTGAATGTCTGCCTCAGATGAATTGTTTGGAAAGCTTCAACAAAAAATTGTTTCACCATTTCTGGGAATGAAATTAAGAGAAAAATATTTTCTTTTGCCCATGCAAACTTGATTCTGGCATTTTTAAGCTTTGAGTGATGGGGCTGTAACCTTGATGTTTTTATATATGTATGTTTATGTTTCCTTCAGAAAGGGAAATTTATAAAATAATGCCTACCTGGGTATATTTGGATAGCCAGGCAACGGTTGAACTCAACATGAAAACTGTAAATAATTTAATTAGTTTGGAAACAATCTAATTACATTGATTTATTGTTTATCCCTGGGCAAATTGCTTGAGCCTGACTTCAACGGGCCCATCTTTTCTTAGGGACTGGACTATGACTTAGTTTTAAGATTGGTTTCTTGATTTGAGTTCAGTTCTTGAATACGAAGTGTGGGTGATACTCTCTTCCTCCCTGGATGCCAGGCTGATTTAAGGTTTACAGGCCATTTTTGATTTGATTTGCTGGAGTGCACCCTCCTATCCCGCAGTTCTAGTTCAGCAGGAGGCTCAGTCTCGGACTGTTTGAAGGGACATTGTCCCCGGCGTTGACTGCCCTGTGTGTCTGCAGATACACAGACCTACCTGAAACTTGATCTTAGCTGCATCTCTGATGATTTCTACCAGCCAAAATGTGACTTGCTATTCCCCCAAAGAAACAAGACCACCCCCAGCAGCCAGGAGTGGGAAAGAGGAGTTTAGGGGAGGACCAAAGGCTGAAGAGGCTGAGCCTTGGAAGGGCAAAGCCTGGCTCAGGGCTGGCTTAGCATCGTCCCCCTCCCTCCGCCCTTCCTGTGCCTGGGCTGAGACGACCCAGGGCTCACACGGGGGTGGGGAAGGGCTTGTGCAGGTGCGTGTGGGTCCATCCTGCTGAGCAGAGACCTTCTGGGTTCCTGCTGCCATTGGGAAGGTGCTCAGAAACTCTCAAGTGACTTGTGCCTCTGGGCCACTGATTGCCAGGTGATTTAATTAACGACATTTATTTATTGCTGCCCTCAAGGTCACCTTTATTTTTCTTGCATCCTTGACTTCACTCACTGGGTACAATTTTTTATGGAAAAAAGAAACTTTCATGTTGAAGTGTTCAAGAAGTAATTAAGATGGATTGTTTTTTTTGAAGAGGAATCAGACAGGTGTGGAAATTATATGACTTGTTGCATTAATGTCGTTATTGCCAGGGATTTTTAGTCAAACTGCCCAGGAAATTCTTCTGGGGAAAAAAAATATGGTGCCAGTTTGATCCATTTTTCTGTTCTATTGGCAAGAGCTGTGACAACGATGAAATAATTTTCTGTCTCTCTGCTTCAAGCCCAGGGCAAGACTTTCTTCCTTCACAGCTTCTTTTGTAATTGTCTGTAAGTGAAATTAATTGTAAATCGCTGTAGTTTGAGCAAAAGAACATCTCTAGGAACAACCTTATCTTCCCCCTGAGGCTGGTAGTGACTGCCCTCAGCCACAATTGCTGCAGCCCTCCCTCTGCTAATGGGGGCCACTCTGCACTAAAAAAAGAGGAAAAAAAGGCTTTGCTCCAGTCTATGGAGGCAGGAATTACCAGGACAATAAACGGCATTCCCGCTTGCAAGGCTCTGGAGCAGGCTGGGCTCGGAGCCCGTCCTGCCTGGGGAAGGGCTCTGTGCAGCGGCCGGAGCCTGCCCCGTGTCTGAGCCGGGAGCGGGGATGCTCCAGGGGAAGCTGTTGGCACGGAGTTACTCTGGGAATGTCTCGCCCTGTTGCCAAGCATTTCCCTGAGCTCGCTCTGCTCAGGGGCTGCTCCTGGGCTTTGCTCTGCTGCAGAGCTCCGGGATTGCTCGGGGCCAGGAGACCCGGAAAGGTCCCTCTGTGGGTCCCTGTTGGGCACCGTGTCTGTCGTAGCTGAGGGATCCCTCCTGTTCTCCATTCAGCCAAACACTGAACCAATTCTATGCCTTCATCCACTGAACCTCAATCCCTTTTGCAAGTGGAAAATTTTGTTTTGGATGTGAAAAAATGCATAGCTTGAAAAGTAGCATGAAATGCTTCACCAACACTCAGTCATTTATTTTGAGAGAAAAAGTGAAGGAAAATGATCTTGTAAGAGAAAGAAATGTAGGAAATCATTTTCAGCTCAACTTGAGGTTTGTGTCTTTCACTCACAGCAGACTTCGAACGTGAAATGATGGGAAAGGTCCTTGCACCTGAGGGTACTCCTCATTGAAGCTGTTGCTTCAACAGCATCATTCTATCCACGCCCTAGCAGCAGCTTGCTCGTGTCACGGAGCAAAATTCACCTTGCCCTTCTCAAACCAAGCAAGCGGTCCCTGCTCCAGCCCCTCCCTGTCCTGAGCTGCCACTGATGCTGTTCCATCCTGTGCCAGCCTGGGTGGGGCAGGACCAGCCTCCAGAACACATGGGTGTTTCCCATCTGCTTGAGGGTTTGGTTTTCCTCCTGATGGAAATCTCTCCACTGCAGTCCAGTCCAGTGCAGATCAGCCTTCGCATGTACAACAAGATGAAGAAATGCCCTGACAGGCAGCATCAAAATGTTATTGTAGGGGGATAAAGCTCCAAGGCTGCAAGAATTCAAGGGGCATTTGGACAATGCTCAAGGTGGGATTTTTGGGATGGCTGTGCAGGGCCAGGAGTTTGGCTTTATGATCCTTGTGGAATATAATCCTTCCAATTCAGGCTATTCCATGATTCTTTAATCAGTGGTTACCTCCCATGCCTGTCCTTGCGGTGTGTCTGCTGGTTTTGAGAATTTAGGGCATGGGCTCCACATGCTGCTCTTCCCACGTGTCCATCCCCTGCCTGTCTGTGGTGAGGGAGCTGCACTCCTTGACATGATTTGCTCTTGAGAAACGCCTGCTGATCATCAGTCATCTCTGCCTCTGGCTTCAAATGTTTGTGTAATGATTTGTTCCAGCATTTTTCCAAGAACTGAAGCAAAGTGAAAAGGCAATTGCAGCAGTCTCTGGAATTTTCAGATGCCAAGTACCCTGTGACACGACGCATCTGGGGCGGGTCAGCTCCAACAGAGGATCTATTTATGTGCCCTCAGTTCTTCTCTCCAGTGCTAAACTGGACCTCTTGGTCTCTCTCCTTTCTCAATCTCATCCCTTGAGTGTGTGGTAAGATATTAAATTAACTAAAATGTGTCCCAGGCAACAAAAATATTGGAACTGATAGGAGTAGTTCAGCATTTAATATGAAGTGTACAAACCTTACTGTAATTTCAGCTGGTGCAGCTTTTGGCCTCTTGTCACTGCATATTATTGTTGGTTTGTGTTTAAAAACAAAAGTGCAAATTGCAAACAGAATGGGCTTGTTAATTAAGGATTGTTTAGGGGAATGAAACATCAAATAGCCTCCTTCTGCAGGCTGTAGCTGTTCCTGAAACCTGTCCGTGTCATATTTCTCTGCAGAGGTTGAAATATGTCAGGCAGGTGTTTCAAAAGTCCTTCTGCTGCAGGGAAATACACTCTGATGTAATCTGCCTAATTTGACTCTTTGAATTACTTTCAGACACACTTGCTGTTTGTAATGGAAATAGCTCCCCAACCACTTCAGAGAGCACTTTGTAATGTGAGCTGGTAAAACTCTGCAGGTGTAGTGGGTTTTTATTTTATTTAACATCTTAGGTTTGTTTACTTTAATGTGTTACTGAAAAAGTGACATAAAAGTGGTTTAACAAGTCATTTTTCATTTGAAAAATGTTTTCTTATTAACAAAGTTAACATCCAGTATTCTGCAATAGAACTACTGACTCCAGGAAATCACATTTTGCCCAGGAGAGTTTGTTTCCTGAGGCTGAAATTCCCCCAAGACTTTTGTTTGGGGTTGTACATACCTTAGGCCTTTTGGCATAAGCATCAATTAAAAAATGGGAAATGGTGTTTTCCTTGCTAATTCTTGGCTACTGAATGGAGGCTACTGAAAGCCCTGGGTTTAACTTAATTTACTTTTTGCTTTGGTTTACTCCTCTCCCCACACCCACCCTCCATCCCCTCATATGAGTTTATGAATTAACTGGGTTGTCTCAGGAAAAAGGCACTGAGATGTCAGGGTTCATCATCTGGGCTATGGAGTTCACAGGATCCCAGAATCACTGAAGCTGGAAAAGCTCTCCCAGACCATCAGTTCGAATCTGTGCCCCATCCCCACCGTGTCCCCAGGCCAGAGCACTGAGTGACGCCTCCAGCCCTTCTTTGGACACCTCCAGGGATGGGCACTCCAAACCTCCCTGGGCACTTCCAGCCCCTGAGCACCCTTTCCATGGAGAAATTCCTGCTGATGTCCAGCCTGAGCCTGCCTTGGCCCAGCCTGAGGCCGTTCCCTCTCCTCCTGTCCCTGTTCCCTGGGAGCAGAGCCCGACCCCCCCGGCTGTCCCCTCCTGTCAGGGACTTGTGCAGAGCCACAAGGTCCCCCCTGAGCCTCCTTTTCTCCAGGCTGAGCCCCTTTCCCAGCTCCCTCAGCCTCTCCTGGGGCTCCAGCCCCTTCCCCAGCTCCGTTCCCTGCCCTGGACATGCTCCAGCCCCTCCAGGTCCTTCTGGCCAGAAGGGTCCTGAACTGGACACAGCCCTAGAGGTGAAGCCTCTGGTGCTGAGTACAGAGGGACAATTGCTAAAAATGGAATTCATCAGCTGTACCTGACCAAAGGTTGTCCATTTGAGCAAATTAAAATTTAAAGAAGTAAAAATTGCCTGTGATGTTAACTTTATGTTCAACACACAATACCATTATAGTATCAACATGCAGACCCATTTAAGCTGGAAAGAATCAAATAAAAGCTGATAATGAGCAGCCAGTGCAGCCGTTGGCATCCAGGAATTGCTTCATCCTGCCAGGGAGAATGTATTCCCAGCATGGTCAGTTTATTAACTTTATTTTCATTCACATCTAAGGCTGTTTTTCAGTGGAGATATAAAGATGAACAAAATTAAGTGTGGTGTTTCAAGGAGTTGCTGTTTTTCCCTGATACTTTGTTGTGGGACTTATCATGGTACCAATTTCAGTACATTATTTTTTAAATGGTCCCTTGCTGTATTTCACAGCTGGGATTGCTTTGCACACCCCAACTTCACGCCTCCAAATTCTACTACGGCCCTTCCAAGGCTGCCCTTGCACCTGCCCAGGTTAAGAGCATTGTCTTTGGTTCCCGTCAGGCTCAGGAGTCAGCTTTAAACATCCATAAGTTGGTTATTTCAGAACTTCAAGCACTGCTCTTGTTTTTCAGTCAAGGCTACCATTTTGCCCTTGCCAAGTCTGGAGTTTTAAATCAAAGCCATTTTTGAATTATCCAAGCACCAAAAAAGAAAAAGATCTGAAAAATAAAGTTGACAGCTGTGAGGTTTTTTTTCCACATTCATCTACCTCAAACAGCTGAATGGATTTTATAAGACTTTCCAAAAATATCCCCCTCTACATTAAGGGCAGAGTTAGTTAAACAGCAGAAAAACTTAGTAAATCTACTACAACTCACTTTCTGTTTTGACAACTCTTGTCTCTTCCTCATTTGCCCACTGAGGTAATTTATGCCCATGTGTTTGGTTAGTGCTTGTGTTTCAGGGGTGGCTGCTCTCCCTCTCAGGATCTGTGTTTAGAAAAAGGTTCCCTGCAATTCATTATTTTCCAGAGCAAGGGGCAGGGTGTTAGTCAGAGGTCAAAGCAGTAACTGGAGCAGTCACGACTTGTGAACATTTTCTAGCTGAAGTTAAGGAGGAGTGAGGTTGAGGAGTGAGCCACAGACTGAAAAAAATACTCACCAAAATAGAAATTGCACCACGGCATCTGGAGACAAGCATTTGTTAAAAGGGTTCCCTTCATTTTGTGAACAACAAGTACAATTATTTTCAAACATGATGCAGAGGGAATGAAGAAATACTTCTATTTCCCAAAGAGTAGACTTACCAGCTCTGAGTGTGTCCAAACGAGGGACAATTCTGTCCCATCAGTTAATTTAAAGGGGAGTTTACAACTGGGTCCCAATGGAAATTCCCACTTTCTTCATATTCAGTGGCAATTTGGGGTGTGTGCGAACTGTTTTCACCCCTGGGAGGTGGGTGTGCAGAGCCCAGGGCTGCCTGGGGAGGTGGAATTAGGGGGAATAAGGAGTTCCCAGCAGGCAGTGCCCCCATCACCCTTGGGATGAAGCACCTTGTGCCCTGCAGGGTGAACACAGAGGTGGGAAGCTCCATGGAATCAGCCGGTCCTTGTTCCTGCAAGGGAGCATTTTATTACACTGGCACATCTGGGGAGCACCTCGTGCTCTGCAGCATCCACAGGGAAGGATCTACATTCTGAGCCAGGGCTTATTTTGACTTGTAAATCTGTTTTTATGAGGTGTATGTGTGTGCCTGCCCCAGAAGAGGGAATGCTCTTTCCAAGCGGGCATTTGGATACCATATGCTTGGAAAATGCTGGCCATGGCTCAGGAAAAGTGAAGTTCTTCCTCTGTAGACTTTCCTAGTGACAGGTTTATCTCTAGAACACACTTCTGAGGCATGATGAGCAGTAGATTAGAAGCTTCAGCTGCTATCTGTGAGCTGGGATGAAATTAAGCTGTTCAGTAGGTCTGGAAACTGAGGTTCAGGGCTGTTTGAAATATTGTCTTTCCTTGCGTTCCATCAAACCCACCCTAAAGTCAGCAAAAGCATTCCCATGTGGTCAGGTGATGTGGATTTGGGATATATGGGCTTGGTGACTGCATGGCAGCCTTGGTGTGTCCTTTATTAATTGCGTAAGAGTTTCATTTCATGTCATTTCATTCATTCTGTAAACCAGAACTCCAGCAGGTCTTCATCTTAGATTCAGCTTGATTAAGGACTGTGGGATCTCAAAGAAAAGTCATAGTATATCTGGGGTTAAACACACTTACACCAGGATTGGAAACTGCGCTTTATTTCCAGCAATATCTTTTCTGTCTCTTTTAACAGACCTGGTAACTTGCAAGGTTTCAGCATTGAGAAAGTCATCAAAGCAGATTAATAACACCATAGATGTTTTATTTTTGTATTTGGGCAAGATAATATCATTAATATCTGTCTGCCTTTGTCTGGGTCAGTGTGGATTTTGCACAGAGGACTACATTAAAAGAGATTACCCTGCCATGACCCACTGAGTTTCCATTTCCACCCAAAAAAATACAGAAGAGAGCCAGTGTGCTTCAGCTCAGCTATAAATGGATGTGCTTCACCTTGGAATGCTCTGTAGTCTTCAAAATAAAATCAGAATTCAATGGAAAATGTCTGCTTTCCGACAGCATCAGGGCTGGGATTGCCCTGGGCTCATCTCCCTCTGCTGAGCCAAGGTTCTTCCATGTGGGTTCCCAGCCCTGTCTGAGCCAGGTTTAGCTCCTGCACCATTCTTAGAAAGGAACAGGCTGCTCCAAAGCAGGGGCAGAGTTGGTAGCATTCCCGTGGATTTCCAAGGCTTTAGATCCAGCTCTTTCTGAGAAGGCTCAGGGTGGCACTTTTGAAGGTTTCTGTGCCAAGCTGAAAACCGCAGCCACACAAACTTTGCTGTATTTGTCCTGAAGCCCAGGGAGGGATGCAGCCCTGGCAGGTGAGCAGCTGAATTCCAGGCAACGGGACACAGAGGGATTTGCTTTGGTCTGAGCTTCATTCCTAAATATTCCCATGCAGAGGTCTCCCCTTTGTCCTCTGCAGCAGGCGGGGCTTTGGGGAAATCCAAGTTTCCCCTGGTGAGAGAGTCTCTGGGGCCTCCCCTTTTCTCTGTAAGCAAAACCAGTTTGCTCTGGCACTTTGAGATGTTCGTACTGTCAAGAGATGTGGGATGGGTGGTAGGGACCAGAGCATCTCCCACTGCTGGGGCCACCAAACTCATCCACAGGAGTCAGGCAGGTGCCTCTTAGAGCTTTCCTGGCCATGGCAGCTCCTGGTGTGGTGTGGTGGCTTCTTATCTCCTTTTCTCTTTGCAAGATTCTCTTTGCAAGATTCTCTTTGTAAAATTCTGTTTGTAAAATTTCTCTTCGTAAAACAACATCCTGTGTTCCAACAGCCTGGACAGAAATGGCAGAGGGCTGAGGGTCTGCTCGGAAGTGTTTGAGAGCTATAATAAATCAGGGATTATTAGAATTTAATATACCACAATCCAGCAGCAAAAGGTGGATTAAAATCTGTGTTGAAAATCATGCCCCAAAACTTGTATTTTTTTGTGTCTGATGAAGCTTTTTTTTACAGAGGACATTGTGCTGCGTTTCTGCCTTGACTTTACGGGTAACAATTACCCAGCCTGCACCTTCCTGGGAAGCTGCATTAGACCTCAGACATGCAGCCATGAATTCCAGTTTGGAGAGAATCCACTTCATAGTTCCCAAGAGCCAGGATGTAGAAAACCCCCAGAGATTCAGTGAATTTCCCATTTAGGGAGAACACCCCAGATCTCTGCTGCACAGCCCTGGTTCCGTGGATGTTCCCTGATTTGTCTTGGCAAGGGAGCAGGGGGAATTTGAGAAGGTAGCAAATTGCAAGATTATGTGAAAAGCCTATGATTTCAGTGCACCAGAGAGGTTCTCCTCGTTTCCTTTTCTGCTCTGCTCCAGTGCCTGGTCCATGCTCTGGTTGCTGTGTTCGGGGATTAGTGTCACACACAATCCATCACAGGCCCAACATGTGTTCTTCGGGATGTACCGCATTTCCTTGCTTATAATCACACTTCCATTGTGCTCTCGAGTCAGAGGAAAAGCTCTTCCTCATCAATATTTTGTTGAGCCGACTTGTACCAGATGTAGATTAGTGTGGGCTATTTTTCCATCTGGGATCAATCAATGAGATACCAGCTTAGTTTTAAAGACAACGGACAGATTGTAAGAGGATATTTTGTACCTGTGAAGGTTGTGAACACCTCTGGTGCTCTTAACTCAGCTCATCTCACTGGTTTTCTCTCTGCAAACTGCTTTTCTGTCAGTTTGAATATTTTTTAGTGGATGTGGAAGAACTATCATTCTTCTTTTCAAGGAAAAGGCACAACCATAAAACTGTGCATGGAAATCACAATTCTGAGAGTACAGCCCTGCAGATCTGCAAAAAACAAGGTGAAAGCCTTTGCTCTGCATTCAGCATCTCCTTGGAGCCTACAAGTCTTGCTCCATGTATTTGCCAGTGTATTCTGAAAAGGTTCCCCAGCTGCCTCCTCCTGTCGGGGAGCTGTACAGAGCCAGAAGGTCCCTCCTGAGCCTCCTTTTCTCCAGGCTGAGCCCCGTTCCCAGCTCCCTCAGCCTCTCCTGGTGCACAAGTGATCCCAGTGCTCTTGGCAGAGCCACCCCTGTGCTGGGAGCAGGAGCCACCTGGAAGGATCTTGCAAGGTGGAACTACAGAGGAGTCACATCCCATAAAAAAGCCCCAACCAAAAAAGGATTCTTTGCCCTGTTTTTTATAGCATTTGGACTCGTGTTTTCACTACTCAGAGTAGGAGAGGGCCCGTCCCAGGCCAGTGGAAGCTGTTTCTTCCCTAGGCAGGGGCTGGGTGTATTTGCAGCCTGAGGATTTGGGAACTGGTGATTCCTGCCTTCCTCCATGGGGAGAAATGTCTCCATTCATGGCAGGAACTCTCTCATGGATATTTCCACACAGTGAGCTGGGAAAGGGATCCCTGGAGCATGGATCAGCATGGCTGGACAGGCAGGACAGGCACTTCTGTTGCCTGACGTGCTCCAAGACATACCCAGACATGCAAATTGCCTCTTCCTGAGAAGGCCAAAGTGGTCTTCCAGTTGCTGTTCTGGGAAGCCATGCCCTGGGTGTATAATTCAGTTTGGAATTTCAGGATCAGACATAATGCCATTATCCACTTCAGAGGAAAAGCCTTAGGAAAAGGAGGGGGGGGAGTTGAGTTGATATTTGGAAAAATGAAAAATATTTAAAATACTCTTTTTGGGAAAAAAAAAACCCAACCCAAGCCCTCAGTGAATTCCACTGAACTTCTGGCCAGGGTTGGAGGCTTCTCTTTCAGAATGTCTGAGTCTCAGTGAGTCCCTACACAATCCTGGGAACTCTGCAGCCACACTCGGGGTTCTGTGCATGGCACCTCCTGCAGATGGAACTACTGGAGAACTCGGCAGTCTCTAAAGCTCCCCTCATTGAAGCACAGAGCACAGTTAGAGCTGGACAGGCAGTTCCTTGTTCCCAGGAGAGGGAATAAACCAGCAGCAAATCCACACACGGCACCACTGCAGCTGTCTTGGAAAATTGATGTATGGACTGGGTTTTGGAAGAGGTCACGGCCCAAAATAAGAGAGAAGAGACAAAAAAAAGTAAAACAGGTAGTAGTGAGCTCTGTGGGTTGGTTGTTTGTTTTTAAATAATCAGAACACAATTGGAGTCAATTTTGCCATTTCTAGCATCTCATTATCTCCCTGTGGACAAACATCTGAATCTGGCTAAGGATCTCCTTTTTAAACATTGAATATCAAATACTTTGGGTAAAACTGCCTAAATACAACCAAAACTCTTTTAGAGGTTGAGTTCTTTTCCCCGGAAAGCTTGAGCAAATCCCTTTGATAAAGGGAATTTGGCCAGGGGCAAGGAGGAAATGTGCTTTCCGGGTGACAGCATGAGCAGAAGGGCTGGGATTCCAGCCCTCTGCCCTTCTAAGATATAGGTTTTTTTCTGAAATGAAAAAGAATTTTGTGTGTCTGTCGTACCAGTCCCTTTTCTCTGAATTTGAGTGGATGCAAATGAATTCAGGAATGGTCTTATTTATCATCTGTTTAAGTGGATTTGAGATGTTTGGCTATTGTTTAATGCAATATTTGGCATTTTTCTGGATTATTGGAGCAAGACTCAGAGCTTTATGTTTTGCTGGTCTCACAGACCTGGCAGCTGGCTGGTGCCAGCTGATAAATGAACACTGAGGAGAATGTGAAAGCCTCAAGAAAAACACATTCTCATTTCAGCCCCTCTTCTCCCCCAGTCCTACTAAAAATCCTAACCAAAGCCTTTGAGACTGCCTTTGAGTCCAGGTGGTAAAAGACCCTTGTGCTTTAATGCATAACCAGAAATGTTGCCAAAGCTCAGAGAACTCTGGCCTGATTTCAGAATCCAGCCATGGGATGCCTGCTAGTTGCAGTTCAGGTGATTAACTGTAGATTATTTGAGGTACAATGGGTCCTAATTTTAAAGGTTCATCAGCTGTGGAACTCACTGAGGTGTTTTAATACATTCAGCACTATGAGTTCAGGGAGTTTTGAAGTGAACATTTCCTAGGACAGAATATTGAAGTAAAACCTCATAATCATTGTGGAATTTGAGGTCTGAGCTGTGTAACCTTGTATGTGCCTGTTCCAGGTGAACCCTTCCTCATCCTCACCCTCCTGCTTGGCTTCCCCACCCTGAAGGAGCTACAAGGAACATGGAGAGAGATCATTTGCAAGGGCTGGAGGGACAGGACACAGGGAATGGCTTCCCACTGCCAGAGGGCAGGGCTGGGTGGGAGATTGGGCAGGAATTGTTCCCTGGCAGGGTGGGCAGGCCCTGGCACAGGGTGCCCAGAGCAGCTGGGGCTGCCCCTGGATCCCTGGCAGTGTCCCAGGCCAGGCTGGACACTGGGGCTTGGAGCAGCCTGGGACAGTGGCAGGTGTCCCTGCCATGGCAGGGGACAAGATGGGATTTAAGGTCCCTTCCAACCCAAACCATTCTGTGCTTCTGTGATTCAGATGAAGGGAGATGGTAATCACACCGTGGAGCTTACATCTGCCAAAGCATTTCTGGTAAGCAAATGCCTCAGGCAGATGTTTTAAGCCATTTCCAGTGGAATCAAACATCTGTTTGTTGTTTCGTGGAACAGTGTCCCCAGAGCCAGGTGTGTGTTTGCACACCTTGTGTGCTCTTCAGCAAGAAATTGTTCAGAGATGCTCCTGGGTGCTCGGGCAGGGAGAGGCAGTGAGAAGCAAGCCCAGCCCATGGTGGGGGTCTGAGCCAGCGGGTTCCTACAGCTCTGTCTAGACTGAAGAGGTTTGGAAATTTTCAGATTAGCTTTGGATAAGCCTCGGAACTTCTGGATGTTTCTCCCAGCCAAATCAGACCTCTGAAAAGCTTGAGGTTTGTCCATTGCTAATTTTCATGTGCATTACATTAGAAACTCTGGAGTGGAAGTATTTCTTATTTTAAAAATAGAAAAATAAAACAATAAATCAGAAGGAAAAGCATGCTGAAAAAAAAAGTAGAAAACAGATGAAAAACAAAAGGGGAAAAAGAACTTCGTAAAAATATCACAAATGCCAGGCCATTCAATTACAATTTCCTGCATATTCCACTATAAAAAGCATGATATTGCAGCATGCTCTCACATGCTGGGCCAAAAATATGAAAGAATAAAGCCTTGTTTGATCTCGAGAGTTGAATGGGTGTCATTTGACCCATCCCCGATCTGCTCCTCAGAGCTGGGCCGTGTCAGCTGATTTTCCACTCCCGGTGTCTGCACCACTCCCTGCTCCTCCCCGCCCTGTTTTTGGGCAATAGTGCTGACACGCTTCCTGCCCTGAGCTGCTGCAGCATCCTGGCACCCGAGCGCCTGTGGCTTGGGCACTGCACTTCAAAAGCAGCTTCTGGCACTGGCAGGAAATATTTTGAAGTGAGTTTGGAGGCTTCCCAAAGCGACCTGCTCCAAGCAAGCCGAAAGCCTACACTATCTCCTGTGAAGGACCCTGCTCCTTTCGGGAGCCTGCCATTGTTGTATGGAATAACGTGTGGCTGCTGAGAAACCCTGACAAATGCAGGGGCTGCTGAGGAACATACAGAGCACAAACATAATGCAGAGGCAACGGCTCAATGCTGTGTGTCTGCTCCTAATTGTCCAGAACCTGGAGTGCACTCGCTGTGTGTTTTGCAAATGGCAAAATGAACTCGTCTGGTGATTACTCAAAGCCAGTGGAGTCTATGCTGGGAGCTACAGAAGACAAACGGGAGGGAAACTTTAAAAACAACATCTGCTTCATATGAAGAAGCTGCAGCCACTACTAATGTATCTTCTGGAATTGATGTGTCATACAATTTCTCTCTGCTTAGTGAAAGTTTGTCTAATTAGAAGGACATTGGGAGCTTAAAAAAACCCAGAGGGTACAAAGCAGAAACACATTGTGTTTCAATGCAGAAGCAGCACTTGCCAGAGTCCTTGAACACATAATCATGAAGTGGAGTAGTAACTACTTTATTTTCCTCCCAGTGACTCTCCAGATGCCTCATTTTCAGTGAGAAGCTGATTGGTTTTCTGCTCAGTGGCTCTTTTCCCACAGTAAATCAGTTGAGAGGTGGCTGCTCATGACTGTGCAGTTCAGTGGAGTCAGAAAATACTTCTGTTCTGGAAACTGTTGGTGCAAGAGCTCAGGAACAAACGGAGCTGCTTTCCTTCTCCTCAGAGCCTGTTTGGCTGAAATGCCCCCCTGGGGCTGTGTTCCAGGGCTCACCATCATTCCTGCTGGTGGGAATTGTGACATGGGGACGGGCCACTCTCCACTCACCTCAACCTGTGAGCAGCAGCAGGAGAACTTGAGCCTGGAGGGCTGCTGCCTCAAGAGGTTGGGTTGGTTTATTTTAAAATCCCTCAATGCACTTGTTAGTTTGCCTGTTGTAAGTTAGCCTGGATAAACTCTTTGGGACAAGTTGCCATCTAAGTAAAATTGAATAAAAAGCGAAGTACTTTGCTCAGTCTTTCTATTTTCACTCCATGAATGGTGAACAGGAGAGTCAAAGTAGTAGGTTAATAAGGTTCTCTGATGAAGTGCAGTGAGCAGCAGGTCAGCAAAGTCCCAGCCCTTCAGGCAACAGAGCTTTGGGAAGGTGAGGGACCATGTGCCACCAGGTGCACCCATGAGTTTATTTGGTTCCGAGCCTGTGTTGTTTGTACAGAGGGAGCAGCCAAGGGGAAAACAGGCCATGGTTCTTCATCTGCTAAGGAAAAGCACAAAAGGAGAAAACTCAGCAGTCAGTGGTGAGTCCCTAGTCTAACAGGAGAGATGAGAGTGGAAAGCTCAGTGGATACTCAGGGCTGTTGTTTATCCCTTGATGTGCAGGTCTTGACTGTATTTATTGTCAGTGTGGGGCTGAATGGATATAACCAGGTTACCATGTTTATCTCTCTTTCCAAGTCAGAATTTCCCCCCACCCGGCCTGTGTGACACCTCTGTATCTGACAGATAAACTCAGTGGACATTTGTGAGTAGTGAGGTCTTAGCTTGGGATATTCAGTTTTACCATTGTTTAAATAATAACAACTAATAATGTGATCAAGATCACATTGCTGGTCAAGCGATCACTTGAAAAAAAAATAGTGTTTGTGGGAAAACTCACACTTCCTTCCCTTTGTAGCAATATCACCAAAATTATCTAAAAATTACCTGTGCCTACAGAGGCTGTACTGATTATTTTTTTTTTCCCAGGGAAGTTCAGCANGTGTGTGCACAATGGGATCTGCCGGTTGTTCCTGGACTGGGTGACAGCTCTCACACACTTGTGTTTCCCTGCGCAGAGAACCAAACCCTCCCAGAGCACAGGCACCAAACTAACCTCCTGACTTTGCTTTACACTCTCAGGGCTCATTTGTGAACTTGCTTTCTCAATATTCGTGAAAAATTGTCATTGTCCCAGCACTAATAGGAGCAAACCACAGCGGGGAGTTTGTTTTGAGCCTCGGGCAGTTTCCTGCACCACGTTTACCCTTTGCTGACCTTCTTGTCCACACCCGTAATTTGTGTCTCTCCCAGGAATCCTCACCCAGTCTCTGCTGCATTAAATGCACCTTCCCAGCCTTGTAGCACTTTTAAATAGCCCAGCTTTGCCTTCCCTCTTTTAAATGGCATTTTCCCTTTGTTTCTTATAAAAATCTGTCATATCCTGCTGCTCCATTCATTGACTGAAATGCCTTTAACACACACCAGACCCTCTGACACTTTGATTTTCTTTGTATCTTTCTGCTTTAACATGGAGCGACCAAAACTGGCAGAAACAGGCAGAAATCTGAGCAGACATGGGGCCAGAGATTTGTCATTTTTATTCTCTATATAGAGACAACCTCCCTGAAATCTCTCCTCTTTTTTGAGGATAATGGAGGTGTGAATTTTTTGCCCTATTTTGTTGTTTCATTAAACCATGGGCAATCACTTATGCGGGATTTTGGACCAGGAAGGAAAGAGATGCTGAGCAGTGCCAGGTTATCCCATTCTAGCTGGGATTTCCAGCCCCAGCTGCATCCTGTCCTGGTGTGCCCCTGGCAGGAGCAGCACAGGCTGTGGCTGAGCCCTGCTGGGCTGCTCACCTCAGGGGGAGACAAATAATCCAGGTTGTGTTGCTTTGCCTTTTGTCACCAGTTTTGTACAGGGAAAAACATTTCCTACAATTTAGTTGGTGTTTTCTTCTGACTTTTCAATGAGGATTTAGGGCAGATTAAATAATAACTTTGAAATTACTTAAGAATCAAAGTCTTATTTTTCAGTTGACAGAGATGGAGAACTTTTACTCAAAAAGTCAGTTTTGATTCTAATGTCACAAGGTACTTTAGAAAATTTTGCTGTTATTCTTTTCAGTGCACTCTTTGATCCTGCAGTGAAAACCACATTTTATTCTCTGCTGTATACATTAGAAGAGTTTAATCGCTTCAGAGAAGTGTAAATTTAAGTTCTCTCACTGATTTTTATAATAATATTTGGTCTATCAATTTTTTAGAGTCGTTCTCATTTGGTTATTCAAAATGCCTAACTGATTGAACATGTTTTTGATTATTAAGAAGAACATAATTCTCAGTGTAAAATCCCCTTTTATGGACACATAGCAATGTTCTTGTTTTTAATTCCCTTAAACATCTCTGCCAATAGAGTGCTGTGAAGAAATTGGAAGCAGATTTATTAATTGTTGTTTGATAGAGTCAGGTGAGGCTTTGTGGAAATAGTTTCTTGTAAACTTGTCCCTCACTTCAAGAAAGACCTTGAGGGGCTGGAGCATGTCCAGGGAAGGGAATGGAGCTGGGGAAGGGGCTGGCCTGTTTGCTTCATGCAGCTGGGAGGGAATTGGGACAGTAAATCCCTGAACTTTTCCTAGGAGGAGAGCTGGCTGTCCTGAGGGTGGCTCCAGGAGGTGAAGGAGCTCTGGGGTTCTGCACCTAGCTTTGGTTACAGATCATCTTTTACTCCCTGAGTGCCTGAGAGGAACAGCTCTGCTCCAGTATCCTTTGCTATCCTGCATTGCTTTCCAGTGAAAAAAACCCCACAAAAAGCCCCAAACCGACAGCCCATCTCCATCCATCTGCCACGGTATGCCCAGTGTTCTTACAGAAGCTCAGTTTGACTTTTAAAGTGCCTTGTTAAATTCCCCCCCACCCCGACTCTCAGAGGTGTAAAATGAATTTTCACCGGACATGGCAATGGCTGGGAAAAGTGAGCTTATTTAGATAGTGGGAATGTCTTTCCTGTGCTAACAGCAGTGAAAAGCCACAGATAAGGCTGAAAGCCTCAATGTTAGTTAGACAGGAATTTTCTTAATTTGTCAGTCTGTTTTAAAAGTTGTAAATCCAAGAAGCAACAGATGGCTGAGGAAAAATGAGAACAGATTAGGACCTACATCCTCTCTGTAATGCCAGGTATTATGGAAAATATTTCTGAACACAGAACTTAAGCACTTTGATTGTTTGAGCTATCAGGCTCTTTATCTGCTGTCTGTGCTGGGAGGCACTGGAGCACACACACCAGCCCTAAATGGATGTGTAATCCCATAAGCATTCCCTGCTCTGCAAAGCTCTTAAGCATGTCTTTCAGTCCCACAGAGATCGGGGGCTTTGAACACATGTTCAAAGTTAGAGCACATGTTGAAGTGCTGGTTAAATTGCTGTGCATCCCTCACTGTGTGCATTTATTCCTGCTTAACCTCTGAGCCTTGTGTCCTAAGCCAGTCAGAGAGAAGGAATAAAATGTTTGTAAAGGTGATCTCAAATATTCTGTCTCTACTCTGATATAAACAGGACCATCTCCTAAAATAAGCTCTGCTCATTCGCTTGTGCTGCTTTAGTGATTCCCCAATTTATATGATTTTTCTTATCCCTCCATGAATTATACCATTGGAGAAACTTAAAGGCTAATTCAGAAAGATAAAAAACAACTGTTGGGGTCAGTGAGGAAATCTGTGAAGTTTTGAGAACAGTTTCTGGGGCTTGCCAAATTTCCCACATTTGAAAGTATGGAGAAGGAATTTGAAGAAGTTCTTATCACTTCTGCAATCAGAGTCCCTAACGCTGGCAGGTTTTTTTTTAACAAGTTCTCATACGCTACCGAAGGCACCAAGACAGGGAAACACATGGTGTGTTTTTTAGTTGGTGGGAAGAATGCCTTTTTTGGCACTCAAAAATAAATGTGAATACTGTGGGAACATGTTACAGATTGCCAGCATCAGTGAGGAGCTGATAATGATCTTCACTGCCTGAAATAATAAAAATTAAACATATAAAAAAGGGGCAAACCCTGCACTTTATTGTATGAACAGAAGTCCTCTGATATGTGTGCCATGGTGAGACGCTTTAGAATCAAAATTTTGAAAAAGAAAAAAAACTACTATGGGGAACACAGGCAAATTTGAGTGGAGAAATATTTTGGGAATTTTTGTACACCCTCCTTGCAGTGAAGTGCTTCACTCAGCGAGTGGCCCCAGCAGGTTTATCCTGCAGAAACCCAGGGACTGCAGTGGGATCCCGGTGAATCCCAGAATCTTGGGATGGTCTCAGTGGGAAGGGACCTTAAAACTCCTCTGCAGGTTCTATCCACAGGCAATGTACACCGCAACGTCAATTTACAATGTAAATACCACTGCAGAAGGTATCTTTAGGTTGCAGTGGGACTTTCACTGAAGGAAGGAGAGAAGGAAAACCAGAACCTTTAAGTCTAAAACCCCAAATCAAACAGGATGATCTTCTTAAGACAACTCAATTTAGTTGTAATGGTCTCAGAAACCTTAATGGTGGATATATTAAAGATGTATGGCTGTGTATTAATGCTTGACTGCACGGCTCCAGCAAGGTTTGCTGTGAGAAGCTGTTCTTTATAGGGACTGAGCCTCCAGCCAGGGAACACAGGGAGAACATCCAGGCTCCTGTGGGATCAAGCAGAGGCAATATTTTGTCTTTTCCGCCTGCTCTGCCACACCCCAGCCTGAGGTGGGACTGGAAAGGAAGCTTCTGGAATACATGAGGAAGACCATTCTTGTGGGATTGCCATCCCAGCCAAAACTGGGAAGCTTTGGAAAACTTGCCAAAGAGGAAAAAAATCAGACTGCTCGGGAGAGTTTGCCAGCCGCGTTTCCAGGCCAAGGGGATTTGGAGCAGTATCTGAATGTTTCAGAGGTTATCCAAACCAGGCCAGGAGACTCCCACTCCCTGTTCCCATAAGAGTTCAGCCCTCTGAGCTGGGCTGTCAGTGAGGGTGTTTCTGCACTGGGATGCTCAGCAGCAGCTCCAGCCTTCCAAGAGCAGTGCCTTATTACCCATGACCAGAGGAGCTGCGGCCCTGCTGTCCAGACGACCACAAATTGCAAGTTAAAAAGGCTTCCCCCTGAAAACAGAGGAAAACAACCCACCAAAAAGCCATTCTTGGTGTTTTTCTAGAAATGTCTCTATCTCTCATCCTTTCCAAAGGCCATTTGAAGCCAAGAAGCTCCTGTCCTTTCTTCTCCAGCTCTTAGTGGAACGTAAACTATCATCCAGCCTAGGTGGAGGTGTGGCAGCAGAAGATGTGATCCCTTGTGGTTATAATACATTGTAAGAAGCCAAGAGCTCAAATCCAGTAGGAATTCTTAAAATCTTGCTATAATGCCAAAGCAGAGGGAATATACCTATTTAATAAATGTAAATACACCTATTTATCCCTCCTTGTACCATCTGGATGGGATCATTCTTTGGTGGTCCCAACACAGGCTAATTACAGTCAGGTTTTTGCATGTTTTGGGTCTACTGCCAGTCATTATAAAGAGACACTGAGTGGTTGGTTCATTGCCTTCATCTCCTGCTGCACACTTGAGTAACACTGTTGTAGTGCTGCCAGCTGGAGTTAGAGAAAACCTATTGAAATTTAATAGGATTATAAAGCAGTCTACTTTTACCCATGTTTACTAATATGTAGGTGGGTTTTTTTCCTCTTTAACAACAGGCCAGGAGAGTGATGCTGTTATTAGAAAGAAAATATGGAGTGTCTGGACAGAGAGCCCAGCAGAGGACTTCTGCCTGCTAACAGGATCTCATAGGCTGATACTAAGGGGCACGGGGTAAATGAATAACCCCAGTCTGTCACAGGGGGGTCTTGCGCTACTGTCATGACAAAATTAAGACAAAGAAAAATAATGCACTTGTGAGAGGAGGCTCAATTCTCCACACAGAACTGATTTGTCCCTTTTAAACTCACCAAATGTGTTGCTAAGGCTGAGCCATGGAGAGTTTATCTGAAAACTGCTGCAGTTAGGAGAGCAACAAGGAAGCTGAGCTTGGAGGTCTCCCAGGAGAGTTTAGACATCCTGCACTGGAGAGGTGACACCCTTAGAACCTGAGACAAGGCCAATATTTAAGGCCCCTAAGAATGTACTTGGTTTCTTCTTTGTTAATAGGTGTATTTTGAAAGTCATTGAGATATTCTTGTTGGTTTTTAGGAACTGGCTTTGGAGTTCAAGAAGCTCAGTGGAGGTTTGGTTGAATCCAGCATGAGAAATGGAACAGCCTGAAGACTTGACCTGGAAGTTTTCTCCGTGTTTGTGACTCTGAGATGGAAAGATAGTGTTTATGGTTTTATTTCCATTTAATGTTCTGTTGTGGTCCACGCACACTCCATGGGCCTTGGCTTTAGAGTGGAGCGCCTCTGGGTTCTTCACCAGGCTTTGCTGTCCAGATAAAAATGTGCATTTCAGAGGCAAAGCACATCTGTGCTGCAGCAGGGTGAGTTCAAAGCTGGGGAGGAGTTTTTGGGAGCAGCTGCAGGTTGTCTCTGGTAATTAGGAGCAGAATGGACTCCAGCACTTGACACAACAGGTTCACACAGAGTGATTGGGTAAGGAAACTTAATGTCTGCTTTTAATAACAACAGCAAGTAGCAGAGGTGGCAAAGTATTTTTAATGACATCATTTGCGCAGCTGTTTTACACATCTGTAACATGCAACATCACTCCCATTCTGTAACACTTCATCCTTGCTCTTCCACACCTTTGGGATGAGGGATAGGGTTACCTGTCTGGATGGAGCAGCCTGGAAAACATTTGTGTTTGTGGGTAGCTATCAGCACTGCTCATGCTAAAGCCTTGGCTGCAGAGCACTGCATTAGGTGTGGTTTTTTTAATGTACTAATAACTTCACTGTGAATTTGGCACTGAGGTACAGGGCCCTGTGTTCTGGGCCAAGCCTACAGCTAGGAATGAAACATTTGCAGCAGCTGCAAAAATGTTTTTACTTATTTAGAGCATGCTAATGCTTTATTGCCATGAATAATGACAAGCCAATAAATCATTCATTAATTTGTAATGCTGGAGCTTCCCCTCAGATGCAGGGGAGGAGGAGTTTGGTGGATGCTCTGTGTTTATAGAGAGGGACAAGAACTGTCTGCAGATAGAGAATCTGTTCCAACTCTGTTTAAATCCAATGGGATTCCCTTTTGAGCTCCTTTTTCTCCATTGTAAGGATGGAGAGATAATTTACAAGAGCTTGAAGTGACAGGACAAGGTGGGGGGGTTGGGGGTGGTGGTTGAAACCGAAAGAGAGTGGGTTTAGAAGACAGATTAGGAAAAAAATTCTCCCCTGTGAAGATGGGGCGGCCCTGGCACAGGGTGCCCAGAGAAGCTGTGGCTGCCCCTGGATCCCTGGCAGTGCCTAAGGCCAGGCTGCACAGAGCTTGGAGCAGCCTGGGATGATGGAAGGTGTCCCTGCTCATGGCAGGGGCTGGAATGAGATGAGCTTTAGGATACCTTCCAACCCAAACCATTCTCTGATCAATTCTATGATTCTATGAATAATTAAGTATCTAATTGTATATTTATCTTTTATAAACTTTAGTGGAAAACTCTGGGAAATTTTCTTTCAAAATAATTTTGGGAATTGTCATCTCTGGGGATCAATGTCTCTCGTGCTCCTCAGCCCAGGAAGGTCAAAAATGCAGCGTTGGGAAGCTCAGGTGTGTTCGTGCCGGTGCAGCCCAGCGGAGGAGCGTTCCTGCCGGGCTGCAGAGGGCTCGGGAATTCTCCTGCCTGGAATGCAGCAGTGCCTGGATCCGTCCCGGGCTGCAGGGGGCTCGGGAATTCTCCTGCCTGGAATGCAGGGTGCTGCAGTTCGCACTGCCGGGCCCTTTAGCAGGCGGCTGTTTTAGTTGAAAAGGCAGCTTGAAAAGTTAAAACCTCCTGATTTTTTGAAAATCAGCTGGAGAACATTACAGTCGCGAAGAACCGAAGGCAGACAACTCGTTAAAATTAGCATGGGCTGTAATTAAAAACATGCTGGGGGAAAAAGCCCTGAGAAGAAGCAGACTCTTGGAAAGCTCCTGATGCTAGATGTTGAAATGGAAACGAAGCTTGCTAATTGATTTCAATAATTGCTGAGTAACTTCACCCTGCAGGAGGTACCAAAGCTCGTGGTCAGCTTTCACAGCCTGAGAAAGGGAGGACAGGGTACAGGGGGACCAGGGACATTACTGGGACCAGAGCCACTCCTTCTTCCCAAAATCTTACTGGGCTGTGCTTTTCTGTGTGACAGCTTTGCTTCTCATGCCAGGCAGAGCTGCCATGACACAGGAATTCACTCGGCTGGTGGCATTCCCTCTCCAGAGGGCCTGTGCCACCCTGGAGTGCAGGCTGGGCCTGTGCCATGTGCAGAGTGACACCTGGGTTACACCCAAACTCCAGGTTACACCCGGGGAAGGGTGTTCAGAGGAAGGAATCTTAGACCTGAGTTCAGCCCTGCTGTGGGTTCATGTGCTCACCACGGGCAATGCTGACAGGGTTGAGGGAAGGAAGTGGGGGAAAACTGGGCATTCTGTGCCTGTGCCAGCTGGTATTGGGATGGGATGGGTTTGGGATGACCATCCCAGCCTGTTTTCCATCTCTGCATTGCTGTCTGCAACACTGGGATTAGGATTTGTCAACAAAATGTCATCAATTCCTTCCCAGGCTGCTGCTCTCACCCTGTTCCTGAGGGTCAGGACAGCGAGGCATGAGGTGAGGAGCAGCCCCCGGCTCCCCAGCAAAGCCAGTGCTGCCAGGGGCTGTAGAGTCTGCAGGCAGGAAAGTTGGGAATGCTGCTCATGGCTGGTCCGATGGGAATGTAGATGCAGGATGGAGAGTCAGGGAGCACATGTGGGAGCACGTCCCTGCTCCCCCTGCAGCTTCCTGAGGCTGAGGTACCTCTAAGAACAGGGAGTCAAATCAGCTCTGGCAGCAGTGCATATGGACTGTCACTGCTAAAATAATGGGGTTGCCAGCATTGATACCTGCACGAAGAATTTCTCTGCTGGGTAATGTAGCATTTTTTCATGTGCTCTGGAAAATAGACTTTACTTTTACAAAAATCGCCCTCAGAAGAACCAGCAGTAACCTTTCCTCAAAATAAACACCAAAATAAAAATCATGGCTTGAACACTCCCTCAGACCCTCCTGCATTCTGTCTTCAGGTGAACAAACAGCCCAAGTGAACCCCCTCCCTGGTGGGGCCTGATTTTGGGTTGGGCAGACTTGGACTCAATGGCTCTGGAGGTCTTTTCCAGCCTCAATGGCTCTGGGATTCTCTGACTTCTCCCACAGCACAGGAGGGAGCAAAGGGCATCCCAGGGATCCAGAGGTCTAGGGCAGGAATGGTGCTCAGCAAACTGCCCAGACGTTGTAGAAAATAGATGGATGGAAATGAAAAATAAGAATTAACTGCTGGGTGGTGTATTCCTGTCTGGGTAATTTGTTGTTTAATGAGGGATTTCTGGGGCAATGATTTTTTTTTTTAATGGAAAATTATTTGCTTAGAGCTGGTAGATTGCAGGAATCCAGAATGGTGATCATGATGTGGCTGCCTTTACATGGGTTGCAATGCATTTACACAAAACTTGTCAGTATGTTATAAATATAAATAAATTTCCCTTTGTTTAGTGAGTCAGGACAGTGATATTGCAAACAATGGGTAAAGATATCAAAGAGAATATTTGGATTTTTTTGTCTTGGGAAGACATTTTGCGACCCACTTAAGGTAGAGAGGGGTTGCTGTTTCCAGTTCCAGCCGTGGTAGGAGGTTTGATGTAAAAACAGGTGAATTAAGGTTCAAAAGTTTCCAATCAGATAAAATGCGGAACAGATTAAGTGCAGTAGACTGACACTGTTTATTAGAAAATGGCCTATGAAGGAAAATTGGCTGAACTTTAAAGAGGTGCTGGAGTTGGCTCGGGGGGGAGTGAATATAACTTTATATAAACCTAAACATAAAACTTTAAGCCCAATGTGGATGAGTGATAAGTTGTTAAAGTTAATTGTGAGTGAAAATAGAGCTCTAAAGCGTGCACGGGCAGGGGAGTCTGGGGCTGGGGGAGCTTTTCGGGACAAAGCTGCTACACAAATGCAGCATCTGAGGAGCAAATGGAGAGGGAGCAATTCAGGCCATTAAACTCAAGAATATTCTGGTGGATAAAGCTGTGGAGTGAGGCACAGGGTCTGCTCTGGGGATAATTTGTGTTCTGGGAAAAAAAACCCCAACACCTTCCCAGGGATACAGTTCTATTTAATGCTGTGCCACCACAGGGTGCACCTCTTTCAAGGAATTGTAAACAGAATAAATTCAGTTGTTCAGTGTACGTACCAATTGCTAGTAATTAATAGTAATTATTGTACCATAATATTTCCAGAGCTGTTCCAAGGGTCACAGTGATTACATACTGTGTGCTTTGGGCAGCGTGGGTGGGTTTGGGTTGCGGGGTGGGACGTGTTGGAGCAGAGCCTCTGTCGAGAGCAGGGCTGGGGTCAGGTGGAACTGGAGGCACATCCAGGCAAAGTGGGTTTATAACACCCAGAAGTGGCAGGATAATTTTATGTAACACTTCAAGGACAGAGGTCATAAAATGAACCATCTTCCCCTCCCAACTCACAGCTTCTTTCCCGTTAATTAGACAGGGAATCACCAAATTTGCAGAGCAGCTAATAACTCTGAGCAGTTGCCATGGGATACCAGACATCCTCTAAATGCTGCAGCTACACAGAGCTGCAAAGCACAGACCTGGCTGACATTAAAAGGTGCTTTGGCCAAGTTTCTGCAGCATTACAAAAATGAGGAAAATCAAACAAACATTTTAAGTTCCAGGAGGAGGCAGATGCTAAAACAACTGGAAGAAAATATGTCTTTAATAGCAGTTTTTTTCAAGAACTGTAGATAGAAAATAGCTGGAATGTCATCATAATAATTAATTGCATTTTTCCTGCCACTACGTGATACTTTGTCAGCCTTTGCTACTTCTGCTGTGTATTTTATAATTATTCCAGAATCAGGAATCCTTTTTGATGTGACTCAGTTGCAATAAAAACTGTACAAATGGACAGTAAAGATGCTCAGAAGTGCAGAGATTCAGGGATAGAATTTTTGTACTCTGAAAACAGAGGAGTTCTTAAAAAATCCCATTCATCTGTGAGATAGATAAAAGAGAGGTGCCAGTATTTATTCAGTATTTATAACAAACATTATCCTTTAGCTGGAGCTTCTGCACACCAGCTGCTCAGAGAAGGGCTTGGTTGGTGTCCTCAGATGGAAATGCTGTGACAGAATTTGCTGCTCTTTCTGACAAAATGCTTTACCGAACAAACAACTCTTATTCTAATTTATTCTTTGAGGATGCTATATATACATATATATGTAGCATTTTAATAAAAATCAAATAAATTAACATAGTTAATGTGTTTATGACATGTATTTCATCCTCGTTTTCTCCTCCGTGGGATTTCCTGAGACACCTGCACAGAGCACTGGTGATGCTATAATGTGGCAAAGTGCAGGGCCTGGTTTGAGGATTACAGAAGGGAATTTTTTTGGACTCCCTCTATTTAACACTTGCTTATTTTCTCAACTCTAAATGCTCTCCAGTTTCTGCATGTAATGNCCCCCCCCCCCCTCCCCCAATGGCAAGCACCCTGATTAAACCCTCAAAGTGAAGACATTAAACATGGATTTGGTTGTATTCTGGTGGCTGATGAGACTTTGACTGGCAAGGGCTTCCATTGGTGTCTGAACAAGACTGGAACTACACTGGATGTTTCTTGATGCTCTTAATCCATCACGATTTTCCATCTGGGTCTTTGAATCAACCACTCCCCAGCTGTTCATTCTTTCTGGCTGCTGGAGATGAGGGGGCTACACCAGACCCTGACTTATAAATCAGGCCCAGTGATTTTCAGTAATTCAGGTTCTTCCTGCTTTTAAGCTGAATAAGAAGGGATAACCCATTATTCTGTGTTATTTGTCTTGCTCTTCCTTTGCGGAAAGCCAAGGGATGAGGAGCGAGGTGCCTGCAGGTTGGGGTGACACCCCAGAGCTCCCCACACAGCTCCCGTTCCTTGTTATGTAACAAAAAGTTCTGGAACGTGGTAAAAATCCACTTTCTAACATTCTGGCATGTAAATTAATTCCCTGTGCTTCCAATACAGGCAGTATGGTCTCACATATGTTTTTTGTCTCGTATGGAAAGGATTTGTGCTAATTTGGCTCCATAACGCCTCCCCCCNCCCCCCCCCCAATAATTTTGCACATTGTCCTCATCTTCTCAGTGGTGTTTGCCTTTGAAGGGGAAAGACAAAACAAATTTGGTTTGCAGGAGCAAAGACATCTTAGAGGCTCTGTACAGGGCAGGAGTGCTGAGGTTTATGTTGGGGTGTGATGGTATTTGGGACTCATTTAGAGTGGGGACAACAGACCAGGCTTTTCCCCAGGATTGTTGTTTATCTGCTGCCAGACAAGTCCCCTTTTCTGTGCTTTCTTTTTGTTGTTCATACAAATCAGTATCACCGAATTTCTAGGCTGATTTATTTATTGTACAGCTCTAACAGAGGGGTCTCTCTGTGGTCTGAGCACAGATGTGCCAGGGAAGTGGTGGCTTTGAGGCCACGGGACAAGGTTTGGGGATTTTTTGGGGGTTGTTTTCATTTTGTTTTGGCGTGGGTTTTTTTGAGGGGAGTGGGGTGCTGTGATGTTTTTTCCAACTAGAGAACATTTCTCTTTGTGCGATTTTCTTTGCTATGTTTCCACTAATGTGTAACATAAGATTAAATGACTTGCAAAACCCTCATGTCCAGTCTTTTGCTGGGGAAGTGAGCACACAACAGCATTCTCTACTTAAAATCATCAGACTTTTCCTCAAAATAAATAATTTTGGCGTTTTTTATACCTTCTATTCAATTACAGCCCCTTTAGCACAACAGCTTTGTAAAACCAGAACCAAATGTAGCAATCAATCTTGATTTTACCTAATATTTGCTTCACTTACCTGTCATTCAAGGCTCTCTGCCACCTGCTGGGACAGTGGGATAGTGGTGACAGTTTTCATGCTGGCTGGTGCAGGAGCTTTCACATCCACAACCTGTCTGCTGTGCATGGTCAGCTTTAGCTGGCATTTATCACAAAATGAGGAAACACCTCCACAGGTTTTATCCCTTACTGACTTCTCGGTGTCCCTGTTCAAGCTCTGCTGTCACAGGAAGGTTTGACTTGTTGCTACTCTACAAAACAGGGATATCCCCAGGAAATGTCTGAGGGATGGCAGCATGTCTGTCAGAGGAAGCAGTGCCTTGGCCCTGCCCTGTTCTGAACCTCTCTCCTGTGGCAGGAGGATGCTCAGGCTCACCATCCAGGGATGTGGGACCCAGGGCTGTGCTGGGGCGCAGCTCTGCTCTCTTCCCTCCACCTTCATTCCTGCTCTTTTCCTTTGGTCTCCTCATCCTGGCTTTGCCATTCCAGTTCCCTCCCTGGTCAGGAGGTGCCCTGGGTGCTTTTCCCTGCCCAGCTGCTCTCAGGTTGCCGCCTTGCTCTGTGCCTCTGCTGACACCTTTACACTTTGTCCCAAGCTGTGCCACTCCCTTTTCTCCTCAGCTGTCGTTCCTTGCCTTTTCCCCCCTGGATGATGGATGGAGGAGCAGGAAGGAGAGCATCTGGCAGGGCCAGCATGTGCCCTGCGTGGCCAGGATTTGTGATGTGTCGGGGGCTTCCAGCTGCAGGGCTGAGCTCACGCCTGGCCCGTGGCCAGGGCACAGCCCTGAGCAACCCAAGCGGGTGTCAGGGACAGGTTTGAAGTGCCAGGGGCCTGGGGGTGTGTTTGGTTTCTGCACCAGGGTTGTGAGTGGATGAAGCACCGTGGGGTGTGCTGGGGTTCAGAGCCATGTGAGGGTTTGGCCCCCAGCGCAAAGCAGCTCATGCTGCTCCAAGAGGAGACAGCTCTGGCCAACAAACCCTGTGGTGCCTCTGCTCCTCCACTGTGAGAGAAGGGCTTAACTCAGCCTTGCTTGGTCAAAAAGTCCTCATCTGGTAATGATTGTTAATTTATTGTACACTTTGTCTAAATTAACTTCATCTCACCAAAACAAACCAGAGCAATTATTTCTATAGAGCCTGCAGAAAACACTGGCATTCACTCGTGGAAATCTCCTCTGATCCCATTGGATTTGAAGGGGGTGTGATGTGAGAGGTGTTTTTAGATGCCCCAGGTCCCTTCCTGCAGAGCTGCTCTCCAGCTTCCTGCCTGGGTGTGATGCACCTGCCTGATCCCAGCCTGTCTCCTGCTGCTGGGCACTGCTCCCTGGGAGATTCGGGTTCCAGCCCTGCTTTGATGAAGATGTCTACTCTACAAAATACCCTTTTTTCCCCTCTTTGAGAAGTTCTGAAGGCATTCACTCTAAACTCAACCCTTGTGGAAGCCTTGTCAGTAGCTGAAGCTTGTTCTAGCAGGATTACACAACTGAGGCTCCTTCATCCCTGGCACAAATCCTTGTCTTGGCGGGGGTCTGTGGAAATGTTTGCTATGCAGGAAGGATCCGTTCTGTTGGCACACACTGAGGGATCCTAGAGTGCAGAAAGGACCCTTACCGCATGGCATGATACCCCAAGAGATCCCCTTTCCTCTCCTCTGTGTCTTGAAATGGTTGGAGCTTTTACCCTTCTGGATGATTTTGCCCATTTTCTCAGACAACATGGCTTGAATTGGTGGGTGGCAAATTAAACAGCAACCAAGAGCTGGGATGAATTTTAGCAGATAACTTCTTAGTCTACAGAGATAAACATGGTCCCAAAGGAATCATTTCCTTACAAGAAGTGGGAGGGATTTTGCCAGTCCAATGCTTTGCTAAAATAAGTTTTAAGAAAACTCCAAGGAATTATTTTTGCATTTTTCTTTATGCAGTTGTATTTACCTGTTGCTCATGTGTGTAAATGTTCATTTACTCAGCTAAGAAGCTGATTTTTCATGGAAAAACTCTGCTTTTCAGTCTCAGCTCATAGAAGCAGCGGAGCCAGGGGCTATACTGGTGCACCCCTTGCCACTGCTAGGATATTTTCTGCCCCTGCTGTGGGCCAGATTTTCACTCTGTGCTGGCTGAGGCCAGCTCTGGGCTGTGTTTGGTGCCAGGGTTTTCAGGGCTCTCCCAGCTCACCCCAGAAGGGTTTTACTGCAGACACAGCTCAGGGACCCAGGGCACTGAGCTTATTTCATCCCAGCTCAGGTGCCCTGGAGCTGCCCCCTCCTCCCGTGGCTGTTGCGCTCTGGGAGCTGCAGAAGAGCCCAGCAGAAATGAATCCATCTCTGACAGAGCTGGATCCAGCCCAGGCCCAGTTGGCTGCGTGGTTTCCTGGCAAAGACTCCTTTCCCATCCATATCCATTCTTACAGAGTGAGCTTTCCCCATTCAAATATTTTGATCTCGCTGAAATGTTTCAGTTCAATATTTCTTTCACGATGCCATTTTCTGAAAATCAGTATTCTCCACTGGAAATATTGGATCATGTCTAAAATACATTCTCAGCTGGGAAATACAGGCAGAGAAATGTCAACCAGCTTCTCTTCAGAGGTCCCATTCGGTGTCCATGATCTGCAAAGCCTTCTTCATTCTCAGAGGAATCTACTCTGGAAATTGTCACCTGAGCACCTCAAAGCTTTGGAGTTTCCTCTGTCCCTCTGACTGCCCAAATAAAAGCTAAGCAATTTGTTACAATACATAAAGGCCTTAAAAATACACATGCAGATTATACATGAGGTATTTACCATCTGAAAGCTCAGTCTCTGTGCAATCAGCAGGTTGCCACACAAACTGGGAACTCTGGGATGCTGCTGAAAGTCTTTTCATGTGGAAAAGTCATAATCCCTTCTTGAAGAGATGCGTGTCAGGATGGAGAAAATAAAGGAGAAGGATCTAGGAAAGGTATCAGTCTGAGAAAAGAAGAATGAAATGGGTCCAGGACAGAAAGCTGGGGAGGAGAGAGGGAGGAGGAAGCTCACTGAAGGTTTGTTGCACTTAGCATTAGGAACTGCTACAGAGCACGCAGGTTGTAGTGATTTTCTAATACTGAGTAATATGTCAGAAGGGCTATTCTGGATTTAGACCAATATATACAGTTTCTTGTCTAAGCAGAACCATATGCTCAAATGAGAGATCATTTTATTTTACTAGGATGGACAGTAAGTAGAAACACATTCCAGATTTCAGGAGGTTTCTTCCCCCCTTGGCATCCACGGTGCTGCTTGTGCTTAGTCTATGGTTTTTCATCTGTTTGATAAGTGCCTGTTGCTTTACAGGATCCAAATCCCCCTCCATCCTGGTGTCTGCTGAGCTGTGACTAATGACTGTGTCAGACAGCTCGTTCAGCAGGTCACCCTGCCTGGAGCTGGTAATTGTTGGTAATAAAACAAATCAAACTGATATGCACAATATGCAATGCGCTGTACAGTAGAGATGTAGCTTTTGTGTCCTTCCTTCAGTTGAGACTTAATGTTCTGTGTTCAGAGACTGACCTCATCCAAATCCTTTCTGACAGCCCAGAGAACAGGAAAAAAACCCCAAACCTCTTTGTGGAATGTGCAAGCTGGTGTTTAATACATAAGCCCATGCACAGCAGGTTGAGCAATCAAAAGCATAGACATTACTATAATTTGACACTGGTAAATAGCCCCAGCCCTCTTCTCACAGCCACTGCTGGTTCTGCTCAGCTCCCAGGTGCAGGGGGCCCTGTGCCCAGGGCTGTGCCTAGGGCCGTTCCTGCCTTCCTGTGGATTCTCTAGCAGGAACTGCTGGCCATGGAGCGCTCACACTCAGGGACCCTGGTCAGCCAATTTGGGGCACTTACTGACACTTTTTATGAAGGGACGGTGTCCTAGGGTGAACCAGCAACAAAGCAACTGGTTTAGCTGAAAAAAACTGAATTTTCTTGGGGGTCTTGAAAACAAAGACCTCATCTCTTACATGTGTTGTAAAGTGAATTCCGCCCCCCACACTTGCTGATTATGACATGCAAGGATGATGGTATGAAAATAGCTTTTAAAGGGATTTTGTAATTGAAAAAGAAAACCAGGATAAATCATGAACATATTTGCCTCAGTCAGGAGGATAATCAGAACTGTCCACAAGGATACTCACTGTGACACTGGTCTGAGTAAAACCCAGTGTCACATTAAAGATCTTTTATAACCTATTGGCTGCTGGGTACCACCTGCTTTAGCTGTCCCCAGCATCTCTGAAGTTACTTGGGTGATATTCTGTAGAGATGTCTGTTTCCCACTGACCTCCACTGGATGATCCCCTCTCATCACAGGGGAGATGCAGAAGCCTGGTCCTTGCTGATGTGTCTGCACACAAGCAGGGATCTGTATCTGTCTGTGTCTTTTTCTCACAACTTAAGGATGTTTGGCTGCTGGTCTCTGACAGCAGAAATACTCCAGAGGTCACTGCAGGCAATTTTTCACTTTCCCATCTTTTATCAGCTTTTCCAATCCTAACCTTAAATGCTCAACATCCTGAATGTGGGGGTTGTGGAGACAAATCTGTGTTTTAATGTTACACCCATCTCGCTTTGGAAAGAAGATGGCAACAGATTAATTTAGAAATGCTGCAGACTCGTTTCAGTTTTTGATTTAACTTGCCAGGTTACCTCTGTCAGTGCATTGATGCTCACATTTGTATATACACATATAGCTGTGCATTAATTCTTGTATACAAGGAGTCAGTGCCAGTGCAACAAAATCTCTCTGATGATGTGGAGTCTTCCACACCGAATCTTTCTGAGGCTGAAGGGTTGAGACTGGGAGCTGTCAGTGCCGAGGGGTGTTCCTGGGAGCTCCATCACAAGTACCTAACACCTGCCTGAGCAGTGAAGTGCTTTTGGAAAATGTGGTGTGTTCTGTGGTGTGGGTGAGTAATCGCGGTGAGCAGCCGTAGTACCTGCTCAAGGCTTTGCTGCTTTCTCGTGTGGAGTTTCCCGTCATTCTGCACCGGCCCGAGATCCTGTAAGTGAGGCTGTGATGTTCAGCTCTGGTCACGCAGTGACCCCATGAACGAGAACGATTCCCAGTCCTGATCTGCATCCCAACCCGCTCCAGAAAGACAGAATCTGTGGGAAAACAGATTCTGTGGGGCAGAGAATTCCAGGTGTTCCAGCACAGTGCCCTGCCTTTTGCTGTGGTGAGGGCCTGCCTTTCTCTGTGCCACTGAAACATCACCAAAGCCTGGGAGCCCGAGGGACATTCCAGCGGGAGCCTTTGGAAGCTGCAGCGAGGGACTGAACTCCAAGCTGGGCTGTGGACTTGACAGCCCTGGTAATAACAACTCGAGATGTGCTGAAAGCCCTTGTGGAGCCAGACTGGGCTGCGGGAGGGGCCCCCGGCTTTATCCAGCCGCAAACAGAGCGAACTGTCCCGGGAATTGTAGGATACTCCAGGAAGTGACTGTTGAACATTTCGGCAGCATTCCAATCGGTAGGAATACTCTGTTTAAAATGGTTTCAGGGAAGATAAATATTTGTGTGTGCTATCTTGACGTATGGAGATAAACACAGTGGTTCTACACAAATATTGGTTTGACCTCAGATTATTTCATTAGCAGCAGCATGTGGGGCCTGTTCAACGTCCCTGTAAGCAGCTGCCACCTGTTGTGAGCATCCCAAGTTTGTTGTATGGCTGCTGTCGAGTGTCTAAAAGTAGCCACGTCTCATTCTGTGCATTTCCTGGCCTGTGCTAGCTTTCTTGCCTTCGGAAGGTCTGCTGGGATGGGATGTTCCAACCTGGGCAAGGTCCATGGGATTTTATTCTGTTTTTTCGGGTAAAGGGAAATGCCACATGCAGTGCATAAGGGTTGCACAAGGCACTCTGCAGAAATAGAAGGAAATGCTCAGCTGTGGATTGGATTATAAGGTTCATGATGTCAGAGATGTGCAAGTGGCTCTGTTAAGAGAAAGAGTAGAGTGGAATGTGCCAGAGCCCAAAGCACCTGGGGAAGGACCCCAGCTCCCTCCTGGCAGCCCTTATCCCCATACTGCAGTTTTAATTAATGCCCAGTCAGGCTCAGCGTCTAGGCTGGCTTGCCAAGGGAGGGAGGCTGTGGACATTATAGCCTGTGGATATGAAATACTGTGTACTTTACCAAGATTCCCATTTCCAATCAGCACCAGTCACTGTGGGGTCCCAGTTAACTGTGGACAAGCAGGGATGGATGGGGTGGAGCCTGTCCTGAGCACGATGGAGACTCAGTGTTTTAAAAAGCAGAGTGAGATATATTGTCCCCAACTTTTATCCCTCCTCATAAATTACCCTAAGAGATCAGCCCCAGTACCTGGCAGTGGGGCTGCAACCCAGAGTCTGCAGGCAGAAGCAGCCAAACTTGATTGAGTCAGCACGAAGGACTGAGTTAACCCATGGAGAATCACAATCTACATGGAATTAATTCAGCTTGAGCTTAAGCTTTTCCCTCTGGATTTTTATAGTAATACCAGCAGAACATTGCAGCATTTGGACAGCCATAAACCCAAAACGCTACAGCTTGGAAAATACTTCAGGCTGCTCCTGAGATGAAAGAAAGCCGTGGATAGCTGGGGAAGTGTCAGGCAAACCCCAGCGTGGCACGGGCTGCTGCAGCACAAGGGGCTGTCCCACAGGGCTGCTCATGCCCCTTGGGAGGGCAGATGGATCAGCAGCAGCTGTCCCAGAGCGATGGAGATGGGGATGGACTGTCCAGTGAGCTCCTCAGCACATGGCTCCTTGCAGGGACCTGCAGCTTTGGTCCTCACTCAGTGATCAAGGCAGGAAAAGCAGCGAGGTGCAAATGAGAAATATAAGCTGAGAGCATTATTGATAGGGCAGCTGCAGTCCCCATGCTGCATGAGTCATGTAATCCACAGGCTGCTCAGAGTGAGCTGCGTGGAGGATGGTTTTAATTTCCAAGCAGGGCTTTCTGACCACTCATGCTTTTCAAAAGCAAAGCGAATATCTTGGCTCAGGAATGACTGCGAAGCAGACGCATTCTGCTCTTGGCCCCTTGCCTGCTCGCCCTCTCAGAGCGGAGTTTGTGCATTGTGATGGAAACATAACAGCTCCCCCTGCCAGGGAACAGGTCACTCCTGCTGCTGCCTGGGAACCAGGAGACACTGCTGCGAGTACCAAGCCTGAACCAAATGGAATTAAAGAGAATGAATTCAGGAAGAACCTGCAATTTGGGGTTACACCTGCGTTCCTTTTGATAGGAAAAATGTTTTGACTTGATTTCTGTTCGTGTCCTGGTGAAAACATCCCAGTAATGCTCATTGAAAGAGGGATTAAACCTGATTTTGAGTCCAAATACACTTTTTAAGAGATGCCTTGCTGGTGTTTTAACCACGAACCTTTATACTCTGAGCATGCTCTCCCACAACACCAATGCTGTATATCCCTTTGTCCCAGTATGTGAGGAGTACTGGAAATGAGGCCTGCACCTTTCCCTGCTGGGACACTGCCTAAGCAGCAAAGCTCTGGTGCATGTAATAGAAAATGAAATGACTCACTTGATACTGGATAAGTTGTGAGTTTTATAAGCCACTGGGTTTTTATCAGAATTATAATTTTGATGTGTTCATATGTTAGTGAGGGCAAAAGAGGCTCCTCCATCCCTGGCAGTGTCCCAGACCAGGTTGGACGTTGGGTCTTGGAGCAGCCTGGGACAATGGAAGGTGCCTTAGCCTATGCCAGGGGGTGGAATGGGATGAGCTTTAGGGTCCCTTCCAACCCAGACCATTCTGTGATTCTGGGATGATTCTGTAACTCTGGACTTGAGGGTAGGAGGAACCTTTCTAGAAATACCCTGGAAAATGATTTGCTGAAGCTTTTTTTCAGTAGCACTGAAGTGGCAAAGCTGGACCATGTCTGAGTTGGCTCAGCTGAAAGCCAAGGAGTTTTTCTGCAGCTGAAGGTGAGATTCAAGCCCAGTAAAGCCAGTTGGTTGTTCAGTTGTGATCAGGGGATATTTTGTGAGAAGTTTGGCCTGTGGGTTTGGATTCTTTGCAGAAGCACTTTGAAGGACTAAGGGGAGGGGAGGTGCTGGAAAATGTGAGCCTAGAGAATACATACAGGGCAAGTTCTGCCTGTGCATCCTCAAGGAAAGAGAAACCAGGAGAATATATCTTCGAGTGGGGTCTGGAGATTTCAGTCCTGTCTAGGTATAAAACAGCTTAAGGAATGCCATGGACTTCACAGAAGGGCAACAATTTGGGGAATCTACTTAAAAAAAAAAGTATAAAGTGCTATAAAACATGCCTTGTTTCAAGAGAGAACTATGGAAATAGAACAAGATTCACAAGTAATTCATCTCAGGCTGTGGACTGGTGTGTATGACTCTGCAGCAAGACCATTAATATCTGTTAAATTCTCCAAATTAGCTTAAACATTCCAGAGAAAGGATGTAATTCTCAGTTGTATAGGGAAGGAATTCACCCTTCCCCCAGTCTTTCTGCTTCCCAGGGACTCGAGAGAAATGCTAATATCAAGTCAACATATTTTTGTTCCCCCCTTTAGTAATGGTGTCCAGATTGGTGGTGACTGAAACCTGGTCCCGTCAGAGGAGTTTTGTGTGATGGATCAGGAAGGGCTGATTCCAGCCTGGTGGTGCTGAGTGCCCAGCCCAGGCTGGCAGCTCACTCAGACTCCACAGAGCTCTGAATTTCGGTTCACAGGAGGTTTTGTGGGCCATTGTTCACTTCTCAGTGAGGCAAAGCTTGGAAGCTGCTTGTACTCCAAAATAAGAGAGAGGTGGGACTACACTGAGTGAGTCTTTGATGTATTATGACTCCTTTTCTTCACATTTATTAATCAGGGTATTGCCAGCCTTAATTGGGGAATTAAAAATTCTTGAGGAAGATTTTAGCTTATTTTAGCCAAGGGACTGCTGGAAGATGAAGCAAGAGGACAGATTTGTGTCTGTGACAAAGGACAGTGAGGGATGGGGAGGAAGGCCCAGGGGAGGAAGGACCAGGAGTGGCTTTTCATAAATGAGTTGAATAAACTGATCTAAAGCTGTCTTGCATACCTGGGCTCACCTTCAGCCCTGAGGTGGTCAGCGGTGCCATCTTGTGCTACGTGGGTGGTATTTTTGGAGAAAGATGGATACAGGTTCTTCAAAGCCCTTGGGAAAGGGGTTTGGAAGAGCCAATGAAAACTGCTGGTGTGAAGTGAGAAGAACAGTGAAGCCCACAGGTCTCTGAGCCAGAAAGGCAGAGGATGAGCAGCTATCACACACAGAACTGGTTTCCAGCAGAGACATTCATGTGCCAGGAACTTCACCAGTAGATTTTTCATTTAAATTGTGACTTTTTTCATCCTGCTCCAATAGCAACAGTGCATGTGATAGATGCATGTGGGCTTCCCTGAACACGGGGGAAATTGTTTGAGCATCAAAGGTTGTTTAGAGGCATTTTGGGGGTTTAATAACCAAGATAATTTTTAAAGTGGAGTTTTTTGTTGTAACTGCTAACCAAGTTAGAAATACTTCTTTGGGCTGACCTGTCATTAGTTTTAGGAGTCTTTTGACCTTGGAAGGAGATTTCAGAGCTGATGTCCAGTCCCTGCAGTAACTTTCAACCTGGCAGCTTCCCTGAGGCAAAGGAACTCAGCCAGGCTTCAGTGCCAGAGGCTTCTGCACTGAGATCAGTCCATGCACAAATGTCTGTGCAGTGGAGTCTGACTGCAGCACGTGAAGAAATCCATGGAATAAAACCTTGAGAAACACATTTGACCTTCACATAACCAAGTGGATCCCTGGGAAATCTGGAAAACACAGGGCCCTGCAGATGACTCGGGGGTTTTGGTTAAGTGGTGTTCTGGCAAGGAAAGTTTATAACTGCTCAGGGAAGGCAGCTTAGGCCATGGAAGAAGTGGGAAAATCAATACAAGATGCTAGAGGGTCTATGGGATTAACATTTCTGAGTGGGGAGGGTTTATCCTGGATTCAAAAGTTGCTCTAGATACAAATACCAATCAGAAAACAAAATCTACTGGTGGGAGCTGTCTCTCTAAGAGCCCAGCAGAACAGGATGCAGGCAGGGAGTAAGAGGAAGTAAAGAAGTAATTAAACCAAATAATGTTTAAATAATGGATGGGTGCTGCTGCCGCCATAGGAATGGGCAGCATAAGAATAAGCTTCTGGGAATGGCTGGGCTTGGAAATAAGAGGGGTTTGCTGCTAGCCAAGCAACTGGGACCATTTGTTCTCTCCAAATCAGTGACATGAAAGGTTTTATTTCCTGTGGCACATTTAATAAAATTCAAGGCCAGATTTTAATTTTGGAGCACATGGAAGTGAGTATTTACAGTTAAGGGGTCCACACAGACCTTTTCTTTGCATAAAACCACAGAGCATCCTCCTCCAGCCTCTCTGGGGGGACGTGCTGGAGGCCCAGCCTTGGCAGGGGGGCTGCAGGTACCTCCTGTTCCTGAACCTGCAGGGACTCAGCAGAAGTGGAGCAGAACTAAAGCACGAGGCTCTCAATCCATGCATAGCTCAGTTTGTAGCTCGTGGCCCTCGTGAGCCCTTCAGGAAGGAGCAGTTCCAGCTGAGAGCTGTTCATCCCTCCCTCTGGAGCAGGGCAGAGCTCCAGCTCTGTGTGGCAGGGGATCAGCTCTCCCAGGCCGGGTGCCAGCCCTGGCTGGGGCCCAGCTGTGATCGGGGTATGGAGAACCAGCATCTCTTCCCAAACACAAAGCCCCTCCGGGGAATGCCCGGCTCAGCTGCGCTGGAGATGGGCTTTGGTAACGTCACTCTGGCTGCCGGCCATCCCAGCAGATGATTTATTATGTTCTGTAGGAATTTGATTTTAAAGCTTCTCCTGTAGTGTTACGGATGATATCACAGTGCTCAGCACTGACCAGACCTGTTTCAGCCTCTCACTGTGCAGAGGTGCAGTTCTGGCAAAAATGCTCAGGTCCTCTCTCTTTATTGCTAAGGGTTTGGAGCTTGTACCTCTCCCTGCTGGGTTGCAAAAGTAGAATTTGGAGTTTTTACTGTGTGTTCTCCTTTTCCTTAGTGTATCTGGGAGGGGGGATCCAGGCATTTTTATGTTTATTATAAGCTGTAGGTGATTGCAAGTTCTGTGGAAGGATAAAAGATGAGGATTAGAGACACAAAGGGAAGTCACCATTCCCTCAGGTGGGTATAGGGGAGAAGGGACGGGCTCTGCCTCTGGTGGTTACTGCTCTGTCCCAAAGCTGGCCATGCTTCAGTGCAATCACTCCTGTGTCTGAAAACAAAGGTGCTCTCTGACCCCTTGGATGATGAACATTTCATAAAAGCGAGGCCTTTCTTGGGTCCTATGATCAATGTGCATTGATCTCAGTGTGCAGGTTTGGACTCAGCTGCTGAAAGGACATTAATTGAATTGGGAAGCAGCATTATATTTGTTATAAAATAAAGAAGCTCACTTTTTTTAGTGTTTAGGTGCCTCCCAGTCTTTCCCAGGGATGAGAATATTATGATTACAACATCATGAGCTGCACAATGCAGACTTAAAATCAGAGTAAAGGTGCTGTGGACTAATCTGTTGATTTCCATATGGGCACAAAATTGTATCAGAGAGCATCTTCCTACTGGTGTAATTCCAGGCACAGCGCTGTTTTCAGTAATGTAATGATGAGAATTGGCGGTTTAAAACTGACGAGGTCAAGTTACTTGGCAGCCATGCATTTGGCAGCAAGCTTGACAACATGAAGGATTGACACAAAATAAGGCAAAGAGATCCTGTCCTGTTCCCAAGTCTGACAGCAGCCCAGGTTTTCAGTGCTGTTTAGTCAGCTCCTCTGGCATATCTCCTGATTCTGTTCTCCAGCCAGGTGTGCCACATGACAGGGCCAAACTGAGTTGCACCCCCAAATTGTAAAACACTTCAGCAGCAGGTTCTGCCAGGTGTGTGAACCAGGCAATGTGCTACTATTGATGTTCCAGCCTATTTTACTGGATGTGTGCAGGTTCCCATCACGGAGGCAAGATGATCATTTAGTGGATGTTAATGTCTGGAAGAAATACAGGTCCCAGTGCAGCAGCTGTTCTGCTGGTGCTGGATGCTGAGTCCCAGGCAGGAATGTTCTCAGAGCTTTCAGCTCAGAGCAGGGGGAAGAGAATCTGCCTTTTTCCATTTCAGCATTTCCTACCCTCTGCAAACCCAACCCCCTGACTCTGCACTGTTAACAGGGAAGACAAGGAGGGAACAACACATTTGTATCCCAATCCACTATAAACTAGGAGCAGGTCTTGTCATTATAGGGTGATCCTGAGATGGGAGTATCT
The DNA here is from genome assembly GCA_008694505.1 of Cyanoderma ruficeps. NCBI lineage: Eukaryota > Metazoa > Chordata > Aves > Passeriformes > Timaliidae > Cyanoderma > Cyanoderma ruficeps. The sequence goes on along the minus strand of VZDJ01000078.1, from coordinate 748,643 downwards.
GGACAGCTCAAACCCCACAATCAGCAGTGATTAACAATAGTAAATCCTACAAACCATGCAAGGATGGCAATGAGTGTGACCCAAAGTGGAGCACTACCCATTTAATTTACAAAGTTTCTAAAACATCTCTGAACTGAAATTATTTTCTGTTCTCTGCCCAAGAAATCAGCACACATTTATACACTTTTTGCCCTTCTGTGCTCAGGAGGGGAAGCGAACTTTTGTTAAGTTTTTATAAATAGAGATTATTTCATCCACAGATTTTGACCAGTAAAAAGAGATTTATTCTAATTTTGCGTGTTAATTTGATTCAGTGCAGAAACCCGATGCAACACTGATTTGTTTATGGGGAACCTTGTGGCAGGGGCAGTGTTCATACTGAACATCTCAAACCCATACACCAGCACTGCTTCACCTCCAGCCCATGGGGGCTCTGCTTCCATTTTTCCTCTTAAAATTGTTTCCATGGAAAGCCCTGGAGCAGCCCTGGGAATTCCAGTGCAATGGAAAATGACCCCCAAGCTGCCCTCAGGTCATTCATTCCCTGGGATGACTCAGTGTGGCTTTTGCTGGGGCTACGCCTATGCCCTGCACACACCTGAGCCCAGCCCCTGGCAGGGAATGCTGTGATCCACGGGCTGTGCCAGCTTCCAGATCCAAACATTTTCATGAGGGGAACCCCTTTGTGTTACTCATCTGGTTGTCAAACAGGACCTGGCTGCGGGCCTGGAGCTGGCACCAGATGAAAAATGTGCACTTTAAACATTTCATACTTACATTGATGGGAATGGGCAATTCTTCAGCACATTTTCTCAACGTTTTTAAACAATAAATGCCAACCTCAGGGCAAAGCAAGGCAGATTTCAGATTAAAGGGACAGGGTTTGCTTAACTTTCATAAATCCCTTGGTCCCAACCTCCTTCAAGTTCCTCAACACAATGAACATGGCAACAAACGCAATGGGCACTTTTGTCAACACAAGTTTTTCCTTTAATACTGTGATAGAAAGATTTCCAAAATAGATTTTCATAATGGATTCAGGACTCGGCATGCCAGGGAGAATCTGGTATTCTCCCAAGCAAAGCTAAAGATATTTGTGTGAGAAGATCGATAATGCCAGGCAAAAGAACCTTTCATTCCCAAGAGAGCTAAAATATTCCTTTGTTTGTTTTTCAACCCAATTATTTTTCCTGTCTTGGTTTAATCTGTAGTGCTGAATCTTGTCAGCACCTGTAGCCTTTCCTTCAGGATTGATGTCTTGGGAACAGAAATAAAAGCAATTTCCATGTGGTGTCTCCCTGTCATGGCTGCTGCCTGGAGCCTTGACCTTTCTTTCAGAAGACTCAACTCTATGTCCATATAAATGGAACAAAACTCAACTGGAGTCAGGAGCTTTATGTTCCTTATCACCAAGGCTGAGGCTTCCATCACTGAGTCCGATGTTCTGTCACTTGCAATAAAATCTTCCAGTTTCTGATGGGTCTCTCATTTTCCAAAGAAGAAATGTCTCAGAAAGAATGATTGCCTCAGAACACTTGCCTTGATTTTAACTTAGTAGAATCTTAAGGCTATTTCAGATGTAAATTGTCAAGTTTACAGCTGAAGGGAGAAATTGTTCTGAAGAAGAAAATGAACCTTCTATTTGGAAAATTAGTTCTCAGAAAAAAGCATTGCTCATAGTTTTTTTTCCAAGTGAAATGATTTCTTGAAACATCCCCTGTGTGCTTTCCATTGTGTCAGCTGGCACTGCCACACACCAGAGAAATTTCTCAGGAGGCTTCCAAGAAGCTTTGCTGTACCATCTCTTAGACAGGGCTGTAGAGCCAGGTTTGCTCTGCCAAAGTGGGACTTCTAGGCTTTCATTCTTTCATGGTTTGGTTCCCTCTGTTGTCCTTAGCAGAAGTTTTGTGATAATTTGCAGTGGAGGGGATTTTCAACCTCGTGACACACACAGTTTCTAAAATGAAAAGCTGTGAACTCAGCATCACGACCAGGGCTCAAGTCAGTCAGGGGTTCCAGGGGGAGCTCAGAGCCCCTTCCAGGGCCTAAAGGGGCTCCAGGAGAGCTGGCATGGCAATGGGGACAAGGGATGGAGGGACAGGACACAGGGAATGGCTTGCCACTCCCAGAGAACTAGTAAGTCTGGTGCTCTCGAGTGTGAGAAGATACCTGCCAGGGAAACACTCAGAAATACTATACAGATGAGCTTGTTCCTTTAGTTTTTTTGTATTTCCCACTCCTCTCCACTTAAATACATCTTTAGTTCATGCTGGCATTGAATGATGCAAGCAGAGAGAGAGAACAACTCCTGCAAAGTCTGTGAGATGCTGGTGCCAGACAATGCATTCTTATAATGCTCATGCAATCTATAACCAGACCTCTGAACATTTTTAAAGGCCGTTTGTGAACAGTGAGGTGAGGACATCTTGCATTTTGGCAGTCAGAAGTTTTAGAAAGGTGCTGCAAGGGAAGATGTCAACAAAAGCTGCTGCGAAGTTGTGTTTTCACTTCACAGGGCTTTGAGGAGATGCATTCTTGGGTCTGGTTCATGTGGGCTCATTTCTCTGACTCAAATTCCCTTTGAATTTGGGCATCAAAGGGATTTTCAAATTCTAGGTCAAACTCATTAAAAACCCCAAATCTCACCTGGTTTCAGCTCTGGAAATGACAAGAAACAGTAAATCTGCTGCTCTGCTTTGGATACCAATCCATAAATCATGAGGTGGGGATATTGAAGCTTGGCCCAGAGCCTCTCTGTCCAGGAGCCAGTTGTTGCTCCAAGAGTTCATGACTTTGCTCTAGGCAGGCTCACAGATATGGGGAGGTTCAGTGGCACACGGAACACATCAGATTTTTTTGGAGATTACAAACATAGGACCCAGTGTTTGGATTGGGGATTTGCTAGCAGAAAGCTGCATCTCTGAGACTGAGCCCAGCTGCCTGATCAAAGACTCTTCCAGAGGTAAAAATCCCAAGCATCCCTTCCCTGTGTCTCTGGGGAGCCAGGGTGGTGCAGGAACCCCTCTCCCTGCTCCCCACTGGCTCCTCCCAGAGGAACGGGGGCTTTCCCGGAATTCCTGCCTGCCTGTGGTTCCTTAGCCAGTCCTGAAAAAATGTATTTTTTATTGTATGTTATTCTAACCATAAAACTTTTAAGCTGTTCAAATACTTTCCTTTGTACCGTAGACATCTGAGACTATGAGACATTAATAAGTGAACGTACTTTTTTTTCAACTGCTTCGATCTGCTGAGGAGTTTTCTTTGGACTGATCTGCCCTTGCCTTGTAGCAGAGGAAACAAGACTGGGATGTGATATTGGATCTCCTCAGTAGCTGTCTACCCAGATTGGAGGTGTAGGTATGTTTTACTTTGAATTCAAAAAGGAATTTTATTCCTTGGCAACTCATTTCTCGCTCAAGATCCAGAGGTGTTTAAAGCCAAGAGATACCATTCTGACTTTCTTTGAATCCTCAATTAAGCCTATAAGCCTTGCAGGAGTAGAGCACATATTTTAGTAAGAATCAGCTGAAAGATTTCAGAAGATGGAATTCAGCCTTTTCCACAGTTATTCTATAATTAATATAATGAGCTCTTTGACTCCTGTCACCTCATGTCTGCACTCAAGTCATTAGAGTTGACTTTATATTCACTATAATTTTATTATTTTTATAACAGCCTCCTCTGTAATTGTCTCCCTGTTGAATTGTGTCCTAAATTGCAAAATGCAGGAGAGTGTTCCTGCCTCAGATATGACAGACAGAAAAGGCACTGGAAGAATCAAATCTATTATTGCAGTTTGGGGTATGAGGGGGTACACCCCAGATTTGTTCTGGATCTCATAGAAAGACTGACTTGGTAAAAGATACACCTGAATAGTTAGGTGGTCCCTAAATCAGAGGCCTGATTTTCTGATGTGCTGAGCCTCTCGTGAGGCATCCAAATCAGGGCTTTTTAGAACCCTGGGAGTGCAAGCAGGTGTTTTCAGGAGCCACCTTTATGGAATACAGGTACACAGGCACGAACCGGGGAGTTGTGTCTAAATAACTGACCTTGTTACAACAGTGACAGAGTAGATGTTAAAAACTGAGTTTAAACAAAATTACCAGGGAGCCTTTTTGGGAAGGATTTCTGCTCCTGGGTATCACAGAGCTAGCTCAAAGTATTTAACAGGAGGCCTTAAGCTGAGTGTGGGAGTTTGAGTTTACCCCAGAAATCCAGGGAGATCATGAGGGTGAGGAAACTTCAGCAGATGCTGCACACAGTATTCAGCGGTGGTCACTGCTCTTTTCTCAAACATAGGACGGGTTTAACTATGAAGGCCATTTTTTTCCCTCCAAGAGATCTGGAAGTAGAGCTCTAAAGTTACACCTCAGAGGCCTTTGCAGTGTTAGATTTTCATTGCTTTTTATTCAACTGAGGTTTTTCATATGTTGTGTAGGAAGTTCAGTGTGTTTATTACCTGATTGGCTCTGTATAAGACCTGATAATTTGCATTGGATTTTTTGCCACCTCTCCAATGGGAAGTGTTGAAATTTTTGAACTTTTTACCAGCAGTTTACTTACTCAAGTGCTACCATAACAGAAACTATTGCTTCCCTTTGATCCACAGTGGTGTTTTGTAAAGTCTGATTGCAGCAAGATCTTTAATTTCAAGCCCAACAGTCAATAGCCTGTAACCACATAACCTGACACAGATCTTGACACTAACCCTCTAATTATTTTTCATGCCACAAATGTTAATATTTACCAGGTAGAGTCAACCTCCAAACCACAGAGGGTGGTTTGCATTGTTGGTGGTATGAATTATACATTGGCTAAGTAAAAATGTCAACCTTCCACTAACATAATTAGATAAACAGATCTCACTCCTGAGCACAGCTCAAACCGTTCTGTAAATGCAGAAATGTTTCTGAATTCCCTCACACGAGACAGAGCTCCCGGGACCTCGCAGCTCAGATCACATACGACAAGGTCTCAATGAGCTGTGGCTGCGGGAAGTCTCTGGGGCTGGAGAGTCACCAGGACTAATCCTCTGTGCACAGGCTCCCCCTGATGGAAATGAAAAATACTAAACAACGCTTTTTTCCCCTCCCGACTCGGACGGGACCCCGAGCTGGTTTGTCTGAAGCCACTTCTCGTGTTCGGACGCTCAGCGTTTGAAATGCAGATGATTTAAGGAACTGGCTGCTTCTCCTCGTGACACACGGGAATGATTGTGTATGTTCATGCTCAACATGATTTGAGCTGCTTTCACGCTGGGAATTTCTTGCGGCATCCTGGCAATGAGGAAGGGAAGAGAAGCTCTCTGTGCAGTGAGAAGGACTGAGGTGTCACAGTGACAGTTGTGGCCCCGCCCAGACACCCCAACAATCCCCTCTGGGCATCCCTGCAGTGCTGTCCAAACAGCTCCTGGGGCTCTGGCAGCCTCGGGGCCGTGCCCATTCCCTAGGGAGCCTGGGCAGTGCCAGCACCCTCTGGGGGAAGAAACTTCTCCCAAAATCCAGCCTGGCTCTGCCCTGGCCCAGCTCCAGCCACTCCTTGGATCATGCTGCGGGTCTGGAGAGTGAAGAGATCAGAGCTGCTCCCCAGGAGGTTGTTGACGACCACAATGAGGTCTTCCCTCAGTCTCCTCCAGCTGAACAAACCAAGTCCCCTCAACTGCTCCTCTCCAGACCCTTTCCCATCCTCATGTCAATCCTTTGGACACACTCTAATGGTTTTTTATATCGTGGCACCCCAAACTACCCCAGCATTAGACGTGCAGCTCCAGAGCAGAGTGGGACAATCCCCCTCCTGGGTTGATGTTCTCAGGGCAGGGATGTCCCTCCTGACTCCAGGACACTGCTGACTCAGATCCAAATGGCCATGGACCAGGATCCCCAGGTCCCTTCCTGCAGCGGGGGGGAAGAAAGTGTAATTAATACCAGAGCCAAAATATGGCTAATACACACCTTGTTTCCATGCAAGTTTTGGTGGATAATTACTCTTCTGTAATTGTGTAGAAGTTAAAATGACTTTCAGCGTTACCTTCCCATGTGTGACGGAAGGAGAGAGGCTCCTGCACCAGTGGAATCGTTCCTTTCTCCAAACAGAGTCAGAAAAACCCCTTGGTGCTGAAAATGTGGGCGGGGATGGTTACTGAGGTTGGCAGAGAGGTCACAGGTCTGGGGATCCCTGCACCAGAAGAGGTTTTAGGGCAGGACAGGCGCAGAGGTGCCCGGTTGTGCCTGGTGCTCAGCAGCCAAGGTAGGCTCATTACGCCTGACATCCTTCCCTCAGCACTAATCATTTTTCCATTTCAACAACGGCTGTTTACAGCAGCTGCTGCCTTATGTTTGGTTTGATCCTGGTCCAGATTTTGCAAGTGATTAAAATGCTGCTAATAAAGATATTTTAACTAGGATTTGCATGTTGACTTGCCTTTTCCAGCTACAAAGATCTCAGCATCACTGGTCTCCGTGGTTGCCTGGCATGGTTGCCTGGCCACTCCAGGGGTGACCTGGTGGCCTCCACGCCAGCAGTGCAGCCTCAGCCAGCCTGTGCTTCCCTCTCCGGGAGCAGCAGGGAGTGTGGGGAACGGCTGGATTCTGGAAGGAATCTCGGTGCCCTTGTATGTGCATGGTAGGGAGATTATTTTACACACATTCCCTTGTATGTTCCCCTGCTTTACCACATACTCGGCTGATTTCTGCTGGAATATTGTAATTGCATTCATATGCTCCAATAGCAAGGGCAGTTACAAATATTTCCCGATAAAACCCGTGCCCCTGCAGAGAGCTCTGGTGCAGCCTTGCATCCCCAGCTATACCAGACACCGGCTAAGGAACAAGGAGACTTTCCCTCCTTTCTTAAATGATCCTGTGGTGCAGTAACCAGAAGGTTTGCAGCATCACTGATGGAGGCTGCGTGCCTCTCACCCCGTGCCCCGTCACCGCCCGCAAAGCTCGGACGGTGTGTTCGCAGAGCCTGGGGAGCAGGCTGGGAGCAAGCCTGGGAGCGGAGCATCCCTCCACGCGTTCGGGGAGGGTTTGGCAGTGCCAGGGGCTGCCTGGCAGGAGGGAGCGGAGCAGCAGAGGGTGCTCTGGCTGCACCAGCCGGGCTGCAGCCCGGCCAGAGGGTGTCGAGCACAGCGGGAAGCGGGAGCGGCTCCGTATCCCAGCGAGCCACCCGCGCTGTGCCCGCTGCTCCTCAACCCCTCCGCTCTCCCTTNTAAAAAAAAGAAAAAAGAAGGAAAAAAAAAAGAGAGAAAGAGAAAGAAGGAAAAAAAGAGCTTTTGGGTGAGTGCCAGTGAACAGCAAGGGGCTTGTGGGTTGGCATCTGGACGTGACACTTGAGCAAACCAGTTCCCCAGTGCTCAGTGTGACTCAGGCATTTTTAATTATTGGTACAGAAGAAAGCAAAGCTCGTGGTGTGTTTTGTTCAGCCCTTCATTCATGCCTGCAACTCCTGGGTCATACTATTGACTTGGCTTGAATGACCCCCAGTACACAGTTCCTACAAGAGAAGTAAACAGCGAGCTCGTGCCAGCCCAGTGCAAGGGGAAAGGAATAAAAATGTAAGGAGAGAAAAAATTCACGACAAATAAAGGTTCAAAATCCTGTTTAACGAACACACTGCTGATGTAACTGTTATTGGAAATTCCCACTGAAGGCTGCACGGTTCGCCAGACAAAGTTCAGGACTAAGACTGAGTTTCTGTGGCAGATTATCTGCTCTTTTTATATCACCTCACATCTCCTTCCTCTCTTTCTTTTTGTCTGTCATGCTCAGTTAGCTTGTAAACCCTTTAATTCTGCTTTGCACATATCCACAGCCTGCCTGGATGGAGCCCTGACTTGAACTTCTCATATAGTACTAATTACCTTAATAATAATTGACTCGACTGGTCTTTGAATCAACCTCTGAAGGAATACATTTGCATCTCATCATTTACTCTGATGCACTGAATGTGTTTGCAGAGGCTGGAGGGCCTGGAAGGGGCCCACCAGGAGGACCCTGGGCAGTGGTGATGGGACACAGGTTCAGCCTGTGGGAACACTGGAGCACCAGGACCCATTTTCAGTGATTTGTGACAGGATTCTGGGGGATGTCACTGTCTGGCACCTCCAGCTGATATGAAACTTGGGAGGCATCTGCCCATGAAGGGACCCAAGCAGGTTAAACAGGTTGTCTTCCCCCTTCTCACAGCAGGGTCTCCGTCTCCTGAATTCTCAGAATTACAGCTGAAAACAGATGTTTCAGGTTTGCTCCATCAGGATTTGGCAGGCTGTGGGCCCGCGTTGTTCTGGGTGTCAGTTAATCCAAAGAACAATGACTACATCAACCCAGGTGAGGGATTTGTTGATTCAGTGAGCGTTTTGTTGACATGGAATTGTTGGGTCAGATACTCACACCTGAATTTCTTCTGTCTCCTCAAAATACCTCAGTCTCTGAGCTGTCTTGTGGGAATGTGTGACCCTCTGAGTAACCAGTGGAGAAGGAACTACATGTCCAGAGATGCTTTTAGCCCTGGTGTACACAGACTCTGTGGCAATCAAGGTGCTACAGTGTATGCACACCAGACAGTCTTGTAGCAGAAATATCATCTGTGAGTGTCAGCAAAGGCTGGAGGTCTTTGGGGTTTGGTTTGCAGCATGCATACAAATACTGCTCTTTGATATCCACGTTGGTCCAGGGGGAAAACTGCTGGGAAAAACCTTTGATTTCAGCACTCTGAAGGAAAATGTGTATGTGTCCATTTCCAGGACAAAGCAAAAGCAGGGGAGTGAAGGCATATTACAAACAAGATGTAAGAAGAAATAAGAGAAGTAAGGAAGAAATGTGAAGACAGAAATATTTAGCAATTTTTCTTTCCTTCAATTATACCTGGGAACCACCTCAAAGCCATAGGGAAGGCATGAGGGTGCACAGGAGATGTTTAAGCCGTAGCAGAAGGAAATAATGAGCGGCAGTGTTTGTGGGGAACCCTGGGTAACACTGAGCACCTCAGGTAGGGGTGGGAAATACAAATACATAGGAGTGGAGGTGACAGCAGTGGCAAAGAGCTATCAACAGGATAGAAAATAAGCAAGAACCTAAATGCAACAAATGAGACTTATTTTTTCTCTAATGAGACATGACTAAGAGCATTATTTCCTTTCAGCATTAGAGATCTGAATTTCTACAGCGTTCCTTTTCTCATTCAAATGAGGACACATCAATTAGGGTCTATACTGGAAACATGGATGAAAACCTTTATTTAAGGCCTTCTCCTGACTTTCCTGGATGCTTCCTGAAGGAATAGTCGAATCAGTGCCTCAAGGACCCAGGAGACTGGAAAATGTGTGCAATGTGATGCCTATTTTATGTTTAATAAAATCAGATACTTTACTAATTTAAACCTCTGAATGTTTGTGGCTGTTACTCACTAAAGGAAGGGTGGCAAAGTCTGTGAAGATATCCCAGCACTGGTTATGTTGGTGTCTGGAGCTGAGAAGTTAAATTAACAGATTATCCCTTTCGGAGTAATTAAAAAGCATTTGTTGGTCGACCACCTTCTCTCATATCTTGATTTTCAAATCCTCATTAAGCTAATAAAAGAGGCTGACATTCTGCCTGCTCCATAGCAAACAGGAGATACATGAAGTCTGTATTTCATTAGCTAACAATGTATTGACCTTATCATATGACAGTTTCTGGATATTAACATTTAGCCCCTCTTATCTCTGGTACATTCTCCTAAGGATCTTGATGTACTTTCAAATAGAGTCAGTTAAATCCCACTGTGTTTTTGTGTACTGAAATTGTATTGCCATCCTTGTCACACACATCCAAGAACTGTACATCAGCGAATATTCCCATAACCCTCAAAATCTGTTGCAAAGCATTTTGCAAAATGCAGATTTTAATATCATTGTGGCATTTACTGAAATTGAAATCTACTGAAAGATCTAAAAGTTGGTCATTAAGAAAACGCTATTCAGTTGAATTAAACTACTTCAATGACAATTACAAACTTGTGCAGTGCTTTTGTTCATTATCTTAAGTAAAAACATTGTGTTAATTCTTCCTGATGTCCAGCCTGATCCTCCCCTGGCACAGCTGCAGGCTGTGTCCTCTGGTCCTGTCCCTGTTCCTGGGAGCAGAGCCCAAACCCACCTGGCTGCACCCTCCTGTCTGGGAGCTGTAGAGAGCGATGAGTTCTCCCCTGAGCCTCCTCTTCTCCAGGATAAACAACCTCAGCTCCCTCAGCCACTCCTCCCAGGACTGGTGTTCCAGACCCCTCACCAGCCTTGTTGCCCTTCTCTGGACAAGCTCCAGCCTCTCCATGTCCTTCCCAAACTGAGAGGGCCCAGAACTGGACATGGCACTCAGGGTGCGCCTCGGCAGTGCTGAGCACAGGGGAAGAGTCACTGCTCTGCTCATGCTGGCCACACCACTCCCGATCCAGAAATAGATATTTTGCAGTTGCTCCTTATCCCAGACTGCCTGTGGGCCAGCAAGATGATGATTGTACTCTGGCTCCTGCTCTGGTAAGGCTGTAGTTCATGACCTCTTGTTTTCAAATTTCAGTGCAGCTGAGTGACAGCAAGACACAGAGGTGCATGCTGCAGGCCAAGCTCCTCACTCTGCAAGGCTGCCAGTGCAGTGCCTGCAATCTGTGCTGTTTGTCTGGGGTCTGATGAGAAAACGTAACCCTATAGCCTCTGTGTGCTGATAGGAATTCTCTGCCTGTGTGGTATGAGGTGAGAGCACAGCCAGTGTTTCATGCACTCCTCCAGCAGTGAGTCATTTCCTACAGTCCCTGGGAATTACCCTCTGAGCATTCTGGGCATCTCCCTTCCCGTGGTGACTCAGAGGTAAGGACAGGCTGCAGGGTGAGTGCAGAAAGGCTTCAATGCCATCTCCAGGTAGAACGAGAATATTTTGACACTGTATTTTATCTTCCTTTCATGAACCAGACTTTATGGCTGCACTCACCTCATCCTTGGGAGTGCCTCTGAGGCTGAATTTGTCAATTGTATGCTGCAGGAGAGCCCTAGAGAGCATCTCCATAGCACTCCATCTGCTCTGTCCTCAGGAGAATATGAGAGCATCCTGCCCTTGAAGTGACCTCTGGCCACCTCCGTGTGTGATGTGCCAGGCCCCTCCTGGGGGCACTCCAGACAAAGGGATTGACACCCACAGCACCTGAGCCAGGGGTGCCCCTGGAGGAGCACCTCTCATGCAGGGATGGCTTTATAAAATGTCTCCAACATTCAACAGGTGCTGCAATCTTTCTCTTGTGCTTTTGAGAGCTGCCACAAGATCTCTGAGAAAATTATGTGTCTTCTTCTGGATGGGGCATGGATGGTCCTGGTGTGATCAATAGCACAGAATCCCAGAATGGTTTGGGTTGAAGGAATCTCAAAGCTCATGCAGTCCCACCCCCTGCCATGGGGAGGGACAGCTCCCACTGTCCCAGGCTGCTCCAAGCCCCAGTGTCCAACCTGGCCTTGGGCACTGTCAGGGATCCAGGGGCAGCCACAGCTGCACTGGGCAACCTGTGCCCGGGCCTTTCCATCCTCCCAGGGAACAATGTAGTCCCAAAAAGAAGGACTGTGAAGACAGCTGCAGGGAAGAGTGACCGGGGCAGGTATGGGGATGGAAACAAAGCTGACAAGGAAGGAGGTTGAAGATGACCATGTCTTCTTTTAGGATAGAAACACTTCTATCCAGCATCCACCAGCTCCAGGCAGCCTTTTGTGATGCAGGAGCAGATCCTTTTTGCTAAGAGAGCAGGAGGTAGAGCAGCAGGTTGCCTAGATGGGACCACTGCCTTTAGAGGGTTGAAACCCAAGCTCTTGGTCCCAGGGCAGCAGCTATCTCCCACCAGCTGTGGAGCTTCATCCAGCAAAGATGAAATGTGGACATTTCCTGCCAAGCAAATATCTTCCACCTGGCAGCCACTAAGTGCCTACCTGTGTTTGCTGCTCATCCTGACACAGGACCACAAGTTGTAAATGATCCTTGATTCCCCTGAGGGAGTGTCCTACTCTCACTCACAGAACTGAGAGAGACCACCAACGAATCCTTTATGGGGTTGGAGGGTGTAGGGATCAGATCTTGTGTGCCAGGGAGTGGCACATCAGTGTGGGGTTGGAGCACCCCCAAACCATCCTGGAGCTGTTGTGTCCCTGCTGCCACTGCTGGGCTGTGCTGCAGGAGCAGACTGAGCTGATCCATCAGGGTTGTGGTGCCACAGAGCCCTGGGCTGCAGATCCCTCCAGCAGCCCCCCAGGCAAAGCACACCTGATTATTGAGCTATTTCCCCTCGGCAGCAATCAGTGCAAGACTTCATTGGCCAGCATGGAGATGTGTGACTTGCAGATACAGAACAATGCAAAATTTGTTCTTACAGTGTAAGTTGATTTCCATGTACAAACCCTCCTCTCCTCATGCCACACTATATCAGCCTGGAGCTGGTGGAAATCATGTGTTGTTAGGAGCCTGTGAGAGATTTATGCCACGGGAACAATGGAAGCCTGTTGTTCCGATGAGATGATATATGCTGAACGTTTTCAGACTATATATTTAACTAGAAAAAGTTTCAAAGCTCTGATATATGCAATAGAAGACTCATTATGCTGTACAGATTTGTACTCTCCCTAGTCTGTTCTGATTGCACCTCTACATCATCTCCTGCCGTCTGTCAGTTCCTACTGGAGTGATCGGAGCTTGGGACTAATCCAGAAGGGAGGGAGAACATCCAGGAGGGAGTGTGGGATTTTCTGCTGATTGACTGGAATGCAGTGTGAGGCTGCGTGTGCTGCACTGAGGGGACAGGTTTGGAGAGGGCTTTAGCTCAGCCCAGGAGCTGAGAGAGGTTTGGAGAGGGTTTGGAACTCAGCCTGGGAGCTGGGGCAGGTTTTGAAAGGCTTTAGCTCAGCCCGGGAGCTGGGACATGTTTGGAAATCAGCCTGGGATCTGGGACAGGTTTGGAGAGGGCTTTAGCTCAGCCTGGGAGCTGGGACAGGTTTGAAAAGGCTTTAGCTCAGTCTGGGAGCTGGGACAGGGTTGGATAGGCTTTCGCTCAGCCTAGGACCTGTAAGTTGGACAAATGGGAGAAGAAAACCCCATCACTCAGTGTATTTGTTTAAAATATAAATGTACACAAAGGCAGTCACCTAGACTGGTGACAGTTTCAAGAGCCATACTTCAGTCATTCTGTGCCTGCCCACTGAAGAAGAATTTAGCAGCTCTTAACTACCTCAGGAGATGCTCCTGACACAGCAAACCCATAGGCATGGGGTATTTTCAATATCCTTCGAAAGAAGTTTGGTTTTTCTATTAAGAAAACTTCTGGAGAGGCTTGGCAGTGTCCTGGAACAAGAAGAAATTCTTGGCAGGTGCCTCCCAGGGCAGCTCAGTGCAGACCTTGTTCTCTTTTACTGCTGTATGTAAATGACAGGCTAGATGGGGACTGCAGGGCTCCCAGGTTGATCAATGGCCATGATGTCATCCCCAGCTGGAACATATTTTACAGACGATTGCACTTGTCCCTTCCCTCATGTTCCCAGGGTTCCTGTAATTATGCCCCAGGCCAGTAATGAGCACATCTGAGCAGCAGAGAGCCAAGCCAAGCTCTCCCCAACCCGATGGCACCTGGAGCTCATCCCAATGGGGCAGCTCCATCCCTGTCCTGGTCCTGGCACTGGAGCCTGGAGAGCTGCTCTCCTGTGACATTGGAGCAGGGGCATGTGAATTTTCATGTTCACAGGTACCTACACAGGGTCTGCCACCAGAGCTACACATCTGGGGAACTGCAAGATATCCCAGGAATGTACGGCTGAGACAAAACTGAGCATTACTCAGGCACTCTAAAAGTAGTGCTGTTAATAAGTTTCATCAGAAAATGCTTATTGTATTTTAAAGGTCACTTTTCTAAAAGGAATTTTCCAGATTTGATGGAATTTTACCCCTCAGATCATCCTTTTTGTCAAAATCCACCTTCACTCCCTTCTTAAATTTGGTTTTGGCCCATCACACGTGACAAGATTCAAAAATGAAGGCCATACATTTTTTTCAGAAGTAGGAATATAACTCTGAGTCGATAACTATCTTCAGTACTTAATTTTTCTCTCTCAAAAGCCTGCTGGGAACTAATAGTTCCAGGATGACACAGAGACATTTTAGTCTAGAAAAATTCAATCTGTGTACATCCACTGTCATTGTCCATATTATTTGAAATGAGGAGTAGGTCTGAGGACTCATAGATCCCACTGTTTTCACTATAATCAGAAACAGTTTACTGTAAAGTTGCTAAATGTGACCTCCCAGGTTGTTCCCAGACTGTCACTTGAAGAGCTGTAGCAGCTTTTCTCTCTCAGTAGTTTTAAATATTTTGAATTAAATTGCCTAGTTTTAGAAAGCAGCAGGTGAAGATGGGAGAGAAGACCGTGGCCTAGTGAAATGAGGAATATTGGTGGAATGGGAAGTGCAGGGAGATGGGCTGACCTTGTTTGCTTCTCTCAAGAGCCACTGGAAGGCCTGAGCTCTGGACACTTCTTGCTTTCCCAAGCCTGTGTGAATCAGCAGCATGTTGGGAGCCTTATTTTACAGAAAAGGAAAGCTGAACTTTTCAAGCAGCTCATCTTTCAGCCGGGAACACAAGAAAGGGGTGAAATTCCCAAAAATGCTGAGCAGCCTTTGGAGAGCTGAGCTGGCGAGCCCCGGGCCCGGCGCTCTGACTTCATGTGGATCCTGCTGAAGAGGGGAAATTTGAGCTGAGCTGTGCTGAAAATCTGTCCAACCCAAGCATTTTAAAGATATTTAGGCCTTGTTCCACTCACTGTTGCAAGACTTAAGTGAGACAGGTTATAGGTTTCAATTCCCTTGGAAGTGGTGGCAGGGAAACATTGAAAACTGTTCTGAAGTTCTGCATCTTCATCAAGGATCTTTAAAACCAGGCTGGAGATTATTTGCCTAGAATCATGCAGATTCAGGGTTGTATTTTTAATAGCAGGACTATTCAATTTCCTTATAGATAACCACAGGATAAAATAATGGATGAAAAATAAAATTGTCTTTAGAAATTCCTTAAAATACATGAATATGGCCAAGGCTGGGGTGTGACCTGTTCTGCTGTGCTTCTGAGAGATAACCAAGTCTAACAACTTGTCTTGGCTCTTGGTTTCTCCCTGAAAGCCTGGACTTCTGGTTTGGAAACTATAATAGCCTAACCATATGTCTAATAATTGATTCCTCTGGATGTATGTTCAGTGTGTATAATGCTCTCTTAAGGGAACAAACACGGATGTGGTTGAGTCAGGAGCATGGGAACACTTATTTAATCAGTGTTTTTTAGTCAGTATTTACTAATAAGACAAAATAACTTTTTGCTCTGTGGGGAATATAACATTGTATTTCCTAATATAACAGCTTATGAATAAAATCCTTTGTTAACCCATTACAGGTTCTTCTCATGCATCACTAATACAAACAAAAATCAGCTTCTTTAAAATGTCACTTGAATCTGGTCTATTAATGATGTTTCTCTAGAAGTTTTCTAGTGAATAATTTTTAATCATCAATGATTTTTACTTCAACTTAATACCCTAGCCTCATCATTAACATATGGTAGAGTATAATTTCTGAGGCCCAACAAATTTTAGTTAGAGTTGGACTCCTTGGAGACCTGTAGCGTGGGGTTTTCAAGATGATCTTGCAGAACCCATGTAAACTCCCATCCTCTGTTCTGAGTGGACAGCAGCCTCCAGTGCCTCTTAGACTTGGTTCTTAATTTGCTCTGCTGTTGTTGCAAAGAAAAGCAATGGCAGGAGAATATCGAAAGCGCAGGAGAGTCCTGCTGGTGGCTGATGGATCCACACCGCCCACCCAGAGACTATTACATGCACTGGTGACCCACTGCTCCTTTTTTGGTTTTTGTTTGCAAATTTTAAGGATCTTGGTATGTGCCAGACTGCACTAATGACCAGCTTAGTGTGAGAGATGGGGAAAGATGGATTTTACCCAGAAATACAATTTTGTGTTCGACTCAGCCATGGACCTCTCCTTCAGCTCTGATACATGAGCCCTGCGCACGCTGCATCAGGGTGACAAGGATCTCTCCCCTTCCCTTGCTCTCCTTCCCCTGAGAACGCCACCCTGGTGCAGTCCCCAAACTCTCTCTGTGGGAAAATGGAGCAGCTTATCCCTTGTGTAGGAAAATATAAAACTGGAAATCAAGGTTGTGCCTGGGAAAAAACATTAAATGTGAAAACATGCTGGTGTAGTCAACTTGGTTTTGGATCCCTTGATCTAATCTTGGAATTTTTACAGCCAGTTGCATTCAGCAAAGCATCCCTGGGATATGCTGTGTGCAGCTCCAGTGCTTGGAAATAGATGTTTGCAGACTGAAATGAGGGCTACTGGAATGAATCTCCGTATGAAACAGGGATCCCTGTGAGTGCTGGATGCAGGGGTGTCATCCAGGTTTGCTGTTGTGTACTGGATCTGGAGACACCTCCCCCAGTGCTGCAGAAGACTGGGAGATTGGGCAAAACAATGGCAAGGCCCCAGCAACCAGCAACATGTGCTCTTGGGGAGCACAAGTCAAGTCATTCTTGTCATCAGACATCCCAGTCACCTGCAGGGATACCTGGGGGAGAAATTAGGGCAGCCAAACACATATTGTTTCTTTTGTTGGAAGCGCCAAGCTTGGTGGAGATGAATTGGCCATCTGTTCCCTCCCAGTCACGCTCTAGGAAGCCGTAAAGCTCCTTTTTATACCTTGCCACTTTCCATCAGTGCTAACAAAAGTCAGGGGGAATCGTTTGGCTTTTCCTCAGAACATTCTCCCCTTTGACAGTGTGCAACCAAGAGCCTTTTTCCACAAAATGTTGCTCTCCCTGTGGCCCCGCTGTGTTTGCACAAGATATTCAGGTACCTTATCTCCGAGTGGGAGGTAACCAGACACCTCTTCAGGCCTGAAACCCAACCTCTCAATGGATGGCCAACAAAGAGCTCTTGTCTAAGCAAACACTGTTCATCCTGGTGTCAGCCCTTGGCTGCCACCATCCCCACGCCTCACCCTGCAGGACAGGCCCCAGCTCTCCATTAGGGCTGGGGTCACAGCCTCCTCCCACCGTGTTCCTTTCACGGCCCAAACAAGTCATTAATTACATCCTAATTGATGCTGAAGGCTGCAGGGTTATCCTCTGACAGGCTTTGGGAGCTATGGAGCTCCCCAGTGCCTGGATGCTCGAGCTCTTCTTGTATCTGTTAAAGTGTGTGTGATTCCCTGTGCCAGTCCTTGCCATTCTTTGTCATGGGATGGTTTTATCCATGTGGGAATGTGGAATTTCGCCTGTGTGCAGTGCATCCACCAGAGTACGGCATATTATACACACACATAAATCACATGTACAGTAACTGATGCCTTTCTCTGCTGAGTTTTTGTTCATGAGAACACAGACCTCTGTCTCCCTGAGATCCCCCTGTCCCCATGGCCACTCAGGGGTAGGGAAGGGGTTCCTGGGGAGGCACACGGGACAGAAGTCACTCTGCTTTCTGAGAAGATGAAGCTCCTGTAAGATGAAGCTCCTGCCTGGAGAAACGGTTTTGTATATATTCAGATTTTCCAAATTTCTGTAAATACTTTTACTAATAATTCTTCACAGTGTTTTTCCCTTCCTAAATGGCTGTGCCTGACTGCAGGCCAGCCAGATGAATTCTCCTGTGTTAGCTTTCTGTAGGAATGGATTTTTAAGCACTGTTTTGCTAAACAAAATTACACCCTTAAAAGATATTTCTGAGCTTTATAAACTTGTCAGTGAAGCCTCACTGTGTTCAGTTTGGCAGTGTTTTTAGTATTGCTGACAGAGAAAGAAATCAGACACTGCTTTGGTTCTAATGTGATTTCTTGCTGTAGAAATCAGAAAAAACTCCATTTGAATTTTCCCTCCAGATAGTTTTATTAGAGAGATATGAGGGAGAGTCCTAGGTTTGTGTTTCTCTTTCAGAAGTTTTTTATTCCAGCTTCCTTTCCTTGGCATAAACATCCCACATCCTGGCTAAATGGATGGGGAGTATTGTGGGACCAGTCTGGGATTTTTGAGCCCCAGCCCCTGCCCAGGGGATGTTTTTGGAGGCTAGAGCCCCCCAAATGCCCACCTTGCTCTGGCCTGCTACCCCTGACAGCAGCAGAGCAGTTTGCTGTCCAAAGCCCATTGATTGAAGCAGCATCAAACAAATGTCCTGTGAGAACTGTCAGGCCATGAAATAATGGAACAAATAATCCCGGCCTATTGAGGTACCTAATTAACTTCTGTATGATTACTAGAGTACGGTTTGATGTTTGGGTGCTGGAAGGAAGCCAGGGAATATTTACTTTTCCTCTCAGCACTGTGTATGGCTGCTGGCAGGGAACTAAATGCAATCGTTAGCCGTGGAGGGGAAAGCAGGCCTGCTGATCTCTCTGCAAACGGGTGATGATTGATCACACGAAGGGAGGTGTAAGGAACACTGGGAACTGGAGGAATTTGAAACTCTCTGGCCGGGGCATAGTCCCTCCCTTCCACAGCAGGAGAGCCCCTGCTCCCTGCAGCCCGGGGTGCAGCATCGAGGCAGAGGAGATGGGCACACTTCAGTGGAATTCGTTCCAAAGGCAACCTCTCTGTTCCAGAAGGACTTGCAAACCCCTGTGGCTCAGCCTTGCCCTCCCACCCCCTGGGACTCCATGGCTTCGGTGCAATTTGCATTTGACACCAGAGAAGCAGCAAAGGTAATGGAGCCCCTTCAGTGGGGTTTTGTGATCTGGGTTTTGAGTGTATTACAGAAGAGAAACAAACTGTGATTCTTGCTTTGCATTGATCCATTAGACAAAATAAATCACTCTGGTGCACTTGAAACTTGCCTGGTATTAATGAACGCCAAGGAGTAGTGCCAGAGCATCGCTGGTAATGCACCAAAATGATCCAGTTTTGTGTTTCACCCTGAAAGGTTCCTAGAGCTGATCACATGGAGCTGAACCCAGCCAGCAGCTGCAGTGCAAACCTCCGAACTGAAATCCAGCACTGACAACAAAGTCCAGCCTGATGGGTGGCAGGAAAAATCACTGCAGAGGAGAAGAGCTCCTCCAGAAAGCGTACTGAGCTCTAATACTGACCTGTCTGCTTGGATTATCTGCACCAGGGGCTTTGGCTGAGACTCCTGGTAAAGACAGGACCAGGCAGAGCTGCTGGTGCTGTGCCCACTCCCATCCTTGGAGCAGCATGTGGGAGGCAGTGTTCTTTTCTTGGCTTGTTCCAGGCTTCTGCAGCTGGGAGAGAAGCTGCACTTACTTTACCCTGCCCTGAACCATGGTGGGCTGCTGGGCAGCAGGATATAGCATGTATCCTGCCCCTATATCCCAGCCCTGCATCCCAGCCCTGCATCCCAACCCTGCATCCCAACCCTGTATCCCAGCCCTGCATCCCAGCCCTGTATCCCAGCCCTTTATCCAAGCTCTGTATCCCTCACATGGTATCACCCCACGTCCTGGTGGTCTTGGGTGTATTTTCAGAACCTGATTTTGTCACAATGATTTGTGTGGCAGCACCTGAGGCTCCCTGAGGACCTGGGGAAGGGCTCAGGGAGGAATGCTGGGCTCTGGCCTGACATTGCTGTATGCTGACACCTGAGGACAAGAACTCAGAAGCTCAGCTGCTCCCAGGGAGGGCACATTCCTTCAGAGGCTTCCTTGCCTCCCTGCTCTTCCCTGCCCTGAGCAAACACCTGCCTTCCAAGGATTCACCCTGGTACTTCTTTCACTGTCTCCTGATCAGCAACTGCAATCCTTGGAGTGTCAGGCTTTTAACCAGGAGCCAAGGGATTGGGGAATGCAAAAACTTTCCTGTCCTGTTTCTCACTCCTCAGCATGGTTCCAGACATGCACACGTGTCCATACCTTGCAGGGAAACAATTCCCACACATTCATTCTGCTCCTGAATCCTTCGAAAGCAGACTCCAACTGTGGCAGTAAATTATCCACCGACATGTGACACAGACAGATTGTTTGGCTTGGATTTTTCCACTCTGTTCATTTAATTTGACTCAACAGTGTCGCCGCAGTTTCTGCAGATTACAGGGTCCACGCTCTCAATCATTTCTATTGCTCCCATAAGAAGGGAATTTTGCTTTGTTTCTTTTTTTGTGTGCTTGCACCTGCTCTGTTTTATTGTCCTCCTTAACCCTTTCTCTTCATGGGTGTGTTCTCCCAGGCTCTGCCGTGCTGCAGGAGTTCAAGGCTTTGTATGGCTTGCCTGGGAAGGTAGGCTCCGGAGCAAGAGGAGGGGAGGCAGAGCAATCCACAGCATTGTGCACCCTGATGCCTTCCTGGTAATCCAGCCCTGGTCTAGAAATGTGGATTCAAACATTATCCCCAGGGTGTTCCCATTATTCTTGGCTGGCCCAGACCTGATCACCAGCAGGTCCATCCTGCAACCAGCTGGGATTGGTTCTACTGGACATGGAGGAACCTTCCAGCAGCTTCTCACAGGAATCACCCCTGGAGCCCCCCACTACCAAAACCTGGCCCTCAAACCCAATTAACAAATCAGTTAATGCATCCCATATACAGTGGGGTAGAGTTTGACATCAGTGGGATGTGGCTGCCACCTGGACCCTGGTCCCTGGCACTGACAGCCATGAGAGACCCCTTTGCCCTGCCCTGGGCAAACAGCTTTGCAGGTCGAGCCTCTGAGACGCTGTGCTGGTTTTGCATTGCATTGCATTCACATTTAGTGAACAGGGAAGAAGTCACTTACAGAAATGATTTTTTTAAGAAGAGTTGCCAAGAATCTCTTCTGTACCTCACAAAACTAATTAGTGACTTTTGAATATTGACACCTTGTTAAACTACTAGAAAGTTCGACATGTTTCTGTGAACACACATGTTAAAAATTGAATAAACTTCAGGAAAGCTCTCTTTCCTTTTGGCCTGAGAATGGGTAACAGGCCTGGCCTGGCCTCTTCTGTGTGGCTGGGCTGGGTCGGGCAGCCCCTACCGAGGGGCCGGGCTCCTTCCCGGGGAGTCCATTGGGCCCCACCCGGGCGGGCCCCAGTGGCTGCCAGGCAGGGGGAGGGAAAGCCAGGGAGCCCTGTCTGGGCTGGGCCGGGCCCCAGCGGCTGTTAACATCCTGCTGCTGGGACCGTTCCCTCCCCACCAGCATGGTCAAGCTGACCCATGACTGGAATAAAATGGAGTAGGGACCTGAGACCAGCCATGCAGCCCGAGCGGCTGTGGCCATTTTGGCTGGGCCCCTGAGATCCTGGCACAGCCCCCAGCGTGGCCTGAAATCCATCATCGTAACTGCTTTGGCCACCACCAGCCATCTTGACTATCTGCAGGCCCCGGGGAAGATATTAACTCTCTGATTGCACAGCTGAAACTCACAAAGCACTGATCTTCTCAAGTGAGAGAAAAGGACAGAGTGAAGACATGTAAAGAAACAACATGAAGACACCAAGGTCAGTAAAGAAGGCGTCAAGTCTCAGATGGGAAGAGAATGAGGAGATACCTTATACTTAGGCTAAAATTCTTTTGCAAGGCCATGGTAATAGACTGTTGATACACTAGAATATCCCTTTAATTCATGAAAACAATATGGGGAGATGAAGTGTTCAAATTGCAGATATGAGCAAAGGCATTTGTGCTAAAGTAAGTAAATGTTGAAGCAGCTGTGATTGCATAAGAAACTTGAACAGAGAGGAAGGTAAGTTATGAAGACCATTTGCCACCAGGGAAGCGGACCTCTGTTCTGAGAGATGAAGATGATCTCAGAGATAGATGAAGAGAACTTTTGCTTTTAACAGTTCATCCTTAAAATAGTACCCTATAAGTTTGACATGGCCTATGAACGCAGCTGTGGGGAGGCTGCGTGAGAAGGGAGGGACTTCATGAATGTAAATTTTCCAGGTGGATTCTATTTGTGAGAATTCAAGCCACAAGAGAACTGTTTTCTTGTGGAGAAGTCTTTATAACATGGCAAAAGAGACTCCTCTCTCTAAGAGAACTGATAAAAGACTGTTTTAGAAGTAGTCAACTGACCTAAGCCCCAGGTTTTGTCTTTGTACATTGTCAGTGGGAAAGAAAGGAAAGCTGTGCGGGGAGAAGTATTCTGAAGGTTTTATTCTGATTCTTACTAATTTCTTTTCTTTTTCTTGTAGTTTTGTTAGTAAATTTTTCTTTATACCCTTTAAAGTTTGAGCCTGCTTTGCTCTTCTCCTAATCTTAACTCGCAGCAGAAAAAGAGTGAATAATTCTAGTGGGCACTCAACCCACCACAGGTGCTCTGAGGTGGGGTCCACATTCTGGAGGAGGATTAAAGGCAAAGGATGGGGAATGCCCATTTCTCATCACCTGGAGAGGAGGGGAATTAGTAATGAAGAGAGAATTGTGTAATGATGTACGCTGAGGAGAAGGGAAGCTTACAGTCCAGAATAAAGACAGGCCCCTCCTGAGATGCAGCTCTGGTAGTGTGGAAATTTCAAAATATGGCTGTATGTGCTCCCATGCTTCTGGAACATCCCTCAGATCCTGCTGGAATCCAGAACAGAACAGCCAGAGGTTTTCCTTGGGCTCAGCTTCCTGTATATCTATGCCCCATTAGGATTCATGACTTCTTTCACTTCTTGCCAGCATTTTCTGGTGGTGATTGGTTTAATTATCACCGTGGATGTCCGTCCCATTCTCTGGAGGTGCCCAGCCTTGGACGCTGTTGTTGTGATTGGTTTAATTATCACTGTGGATGTCCACCCTGTTTTCAGGAGGTGCTCAGTCTGGATATCATTTGTTGTGACTGCTGCAGTCACACAGCAGAGCTCTGTGGCACAGGCTGTAAAGTGATCATAGCATCACTTAGACTGTGGTGTGGTTTTCTTGGCAATAGCTCAGCTACTGTCATGGCTGGAAAGAGATTTGATTGGAAGGCAGCAGGATAGCAGGAGCTGAACCCTGCATTGGAAAGATGTGCATGACAGCGGCTGCAGGGGTATAAAACTGTCTCTTCTTTGCAGGTATAGCTGTCCCCAGGTGGCTGCAGGGATGTAAGAAGGAGGAAATGCAGGTTTGCTCAGGTCTGTTTATAATCACTCACTAAATTTCCCTGCTCAACCCCACAGAATGTCAGCTCCAGCTTCTCCCAGGTACATACTTTGAGGAAAATCCTTCAGTTCCAGACTCATGCAACCTTTACTGCTGCTGCTGACTTCAGTGTTGTTCCTGTAGGACATCCCAAACCTAGTCAAATATTTCCAGAGGAGGAATTAATTATAGAGCATTCTTCCCATGTTTTATGAAATTAGCGGGAGTTCCCATCCAAGAACTGAAGAGCCCACATTTGTTTGATTATCCACTGCAGTGTTTGTTTTTCTTCCCATCAGACAGAAATGGGCTTGTCAGAGCTGCTGTCACTGCAGGGGCAGGGAGATGTGGCTGAGAGAGAGGATGTGTGAGCACAGTCCTCCGTGGATGAGTCGGAGCAGTGTTCACCATCCCGTCCACCATCCTGCCCACCTTCCTGCAGCTTCCCTCCAAGGCCCAGTTTCCTTCTGGGTATCCAATATTCCATCAGTGGGGAAGGAAAATGATGTCTGCGAAGGTGCTAATTGCTCATGTTTATCAAAAGCCTGACAGCCTGCAGGAAGGTGGGGGAACATTTCCAGCTCGGAAAGTTCTCCCTGCCCAGCTGCTTCGGAGAACTCGGCCAGGGTGATTTATGGCCCCGTTCACCAGTGAATGCTTCACGCAGGGCTGGGCTCTTCTTTCAAAGCTGAGTGTTTAGGACAGGGATGATTAGAAGTGACTGGCCTAACACATGAGTCAGGCTCTGATAATGAACAAAACATGCAAATAGCTGTTCATAAATGACAAAAGCTGCAGCAAATTAATGCTCCACAGCTTGGCTCTGCATGAGTGAGAAAGCAAGAGGAGACCACTCAGGTAAGGGAAGTTAGTGGGCAAACTAATCCAGCTCAAGTCCTTGCAGCACTGCAAGGTGTGGGAGTGTTGCTTGGGCTGCTGTCCTCACACATTGGGGGTCACCAGATGTTGCAGGCTGAAGCTGGGCGTGTCTCAATTTTTGGAACACTCAAATGAAACTTACACCATGGCTGGTTTAGAAAACTCCTCCTTTAATTTCATCTGACTCCAGTGTTTATACATATGTACAGAGGTCAAGAGATTGGCTGGACAGGTCACCACCTCTTCAGCCTGGATGGTGGACATCACCATCAATCATTTCTTCTCTCACAGGAGAAGTATGTAAACATTCTAAGAATAGATATTGTTTTTATGAAGCTGCGTGAGAAAGTTCTACAGAAAGACAAAAAGACAGAAAACTCAGGGCAGCATGGGAGAAGCATCATGCACAGCCAGGATTTATGTAGAGAAGTCAGAGGCAGGAGGCTGATGGTTGTGACACTTCATCATTCAGCTCTGCATAACCCAAATCCTCTTCTGGCCACACCACTGTCTGATCAATTCCATTTAAAGGTCACAACAATTTTGAAATTAGTAACAAAAGGAAAAGGATACAAAAAAGGGCAAAATCCATAAAATTTGAATCTCCAGGTTCTAAAGCACTTGGCTGGAGGAACTCCTGTAGGACTCACCTCTAGCTGAGGATACAGTCCTGGACATAACTACTAAAGTCTCCTTTGACTGCTGCTGGCTTAAGAGCACTCCCTATACAAATACACAGCAAGGGAAGTCAGTGACGTTTTGCTGCAGGAAAGGTCAGGAAAACTTTCAATTTTCTGAAAACGCTTGGCCATTGAATGCTGCTGCCAAAACCACAAAGCTGAAGTACATTTGCAAGAAAAGTATTAATAGTTTTTTTTAATATATGGAAGTGTTTCAAGTCATCTTATTATCATAAAAATAAGATTTAAGCAGCTTGTAATTCAGGAGAACTGCTGAAGGGCTTTTGTTGGTGAGTTTGCCATTTCTCCAAGAGGCTATGAAGGATGTTTGGCTAAAAGGAAGAACTTCTCACTCAGCATTGCTGAGGAAGCTGATTGACTGTGAGTGGGTCTCAGGTTTGGGTACAGGGGTCCCCTGCTAGGAGAGGTCGGGGTCGGCTGACAGGCAGTCCCTGAGCAATCCCTGGCATAGGCAGAACAGTCTCCACTTGGGTAGAATTAATTTATTCCTCATTAAAACAAGCAATCTTTTTTCCCCCCTTCTTCTCTGCCTGTCTGGGGCCTTTGCCCTTTCTTAAATCTGCTTTTCCAGAGGTTCCACCAGAATCTCTGCTGGGCTCAGCTGAACCCTGCAGAGTCAGCCTGGGCCAGGCAGAACTGGGTGAGGGGCCCTTCAGCCCTGGGTGTCCCTGTGTGTCCTTAGGTGTCCCTGTGTACAGGGAGGGTCACGGCAGGGCCCAGGCTCTGCTCGTCAGGGTGCCCTCATTGTCTCCTCTCCAGGCTGAGCAGCCCCAGCTCCCTCAGCCTTTCCTGGGCACAGAGATGCTCCAGGCCCTTCCTCAGCTCCAGGAGCTCCTGTCCCTGCTGTGCTGAGGATCTCAAGCTGGACATGGCACCCCAGAGATGTGTTTCTTAACCTGGCCTTCCCCAGAATATTAATGAGTCTGGTTTTAAAGCACTTCCAGGAGTAGGACTCTGCTGCCCTCCTGGCGAGACTGTTCCCAAGTGTAATTAGTTTTGCTCTCGGGTAACTTTCCTTGTCTTGGAGTTTTTACTGTCAATTTTATTAATGAGTTTTGTTTTACTGCTGTGGTACCTTTCTGATTTTCACTGGTTCACACCTATGAGGACCACTAGGGACCACTGGCCTTGCAGCCTGGCCCCTTCCTGACACTGTTGTATTAATTTCTGCATTTTTCTTACACTTTCTGTAAGAAAAACCTCCCATGTTTGCAGCAAAGGCAGATCATCTTTTAAATTCCCGGAGTAACAACTAGAAAAAGACTTTGGTGCCTGACCTCAGAGCAGCTCAGACTTCTTTTGGTGCCCAGCCTGCAGCCCTTGTGGGGGCCAGCAGGGCATTGCTGCTCAGGTAGGGAGGCAGCTGCCTGGAAATCCCTTCCAGACCCAGGCTTTCCATTTTCCTCTGACATCCAAGCAGATGGATTACCTGATCCCCAACAAATGGTCAGTGTCCTTGTGCTTTGTCTGGTGCTGAGGTTCGTAATGCTGGAGGAACATTTGGAGCTCCCTCCTTTCCCAGTGGGCTGTGGGAAGCAGGATCCGTGTCAGGGCAGGACCAGCCCAGTGTGCTCCAGCATTCTCAGCCAGCCAAGCTCTGGGAATGCTGATTATTGATGATGTGGGGGACAGAGCAGAGCCAAAGTGCACAAGTGAAGAGAGGTCCAGCCTCAAAGTCCACTCTGCTGTGCCAATGGACTACAGAGCTCCAGCCCTCAGTGCTCATTGCTGGCAGGACAACAGCAGGGAGAAAAACAATCCCTGAGCAGTAAATATGGGCAAAGCTTTCCATACGATGGAAAAACACAGATGCATCTGCCTTAGAGTGTCAGAGATCTCTACAAGAGCTGCATCCATCCCCCATTTCCTGCTAGCGTGGCTTTCCTGGAAATGGATGCTGTGTCTTCAGCCCAAGACTAGGCTGGGGCCTCTGGCTGATCTGCTGCTCCCTCACCTGCTTGGATGCCCCTTTCTTCCTGGAACTGCAGCATCCAGAGACCAGCACTTCACAGAGCTCTCACTGAACTCTGTGGCAGAAAAGCCACACAAATCGAGCTATAGAGTGAGAGAGTGGAGGCACTCACTGCTCTCAGTGCACATGTAATAAACAGGGTTATTTGGGTTCAGCTCTGCGGAGTGGGCTCCTCTGGGTTATTTGTCTCTATCTGGCTTTTTATGTAACATGAATTCTTAGTGTAGAGCAGAGCTGGTGGATGTTTCTAATGTAACCCTTCCAAAAATTGCTGGTCTTTAAATATATCTAAAATGTCAATTTGGCAAATTTTTCTATTAAAAAACCCCCCTGGCATTAAAAAAAAAAAANTATTAAAAAACCCCCCCGGCATTAAAAAAAAAAAAAAAAGCTAATAGGGTTAAAGTACTTAAAATCTTATTAGATTTTTTTTAAAAAAATTGTTTCTTTCAACTGGAATTTTTGATAAATGAAAGCTTTGGATTTGCGAGAGTGCTCTGTTCTCAAAAATTATCAACTATTTCAAAGTATCTTCAGTCCTTTCACACTTCTTCTATTGACCTTTGAAGCATTCAGCTGATTCCAGTCAGGAGGAATAGAAGCCATGGAGATAACTCCCAGGTTCACCCAGGAGGGCCCAGCTGGAGCACAGGGAGCTGCAAGGAGCACAGGAGCAGCGGGAGCAGGAGCACGAGCCTGGCACTGCAGTGGCCCTGGCACAGAAGTATCTGGACTTGAGCTGCATCCCTTTGCCAGCACCTTCCCCTCCTCAGATTCCTTCTGAGTGCACCTCAGAATAAAGGCCAGGATTTTCTGGAAGAAACCACCTTTTCCAGTGCTTTGCAGCGCCCCAAACGCTTCCAATTTCAGACAATTGCTGCAACAAATAATGAAGCACTCACCTGATCTGTTCTTCTGGAACAGGGATTTTCTTGCTTTGTTTTCTGCTTTTCTTTTTACCACTGGTAATTCACAAAGATGCTTTCCCACAACTGCTGTAACCACTGAAAATGTTGGCTCTGTCCTTTTCACTACTCCTTTCCCTGCTCCTCTCTGAACCCTCCTCTCTGCTGGTAACACTCATCTGTATTGCGACTTCCCTTACATTTTGGCAGACCTTGGGAATTTTGACAGCAATAAATTTAAATGGATAGAATTAAGAAAAATGACAGCTTTTTGGAAGAGAGAGTAAGGCTTTTCTTGGTGTTTTTTCCTTTTTGTTCCTTTATGATATATCATCTATGAATGCTCACCTGGGACCGCTTTTATATAGAAAAAAATATAATGTGCCGAAATTTGTATAGATTGAACCTGGAATTGAAAATAGATTTCTGCTCTGGACATATTTCTCAGTTGTCTGTACCTGAAAGG
Source organism: Cyanoderma ruficeps (assembly GCA_008694505.1). Lineage (NCBI taxonomy): Eukaryota > Metazoa > Chordata > Aves > Passeriformes > Timaliidae > Cyanoderma > Cyanoderma ruficeps. The sequence continues at coordinate 720,638 of VZDJ01000078.1, read as the reverse complement.
AGCACCCAAGTTCAGAATTTGACTTGTCATATATTTATTTCCTTGCTCTTTTGTTTGCAATTAACACAATATTTAACATTTGGTTTACACTAAACTCTTGGAATAGGCATTAAATGACCATTTCTGGATTTTGATAAAGATCAGAAAGGCCCCATTTTTGGGTACTGCTGGCACAGATCTGCTTTCTTGTGGTTACACGCCTTTGTGCCAGCTGAAGGTGTGCCCTGACAGATCCCTCCTGAGCCCCAGGCAGGGATTTTGCTATCTTTTGCCTCTCAACCTTCCTTCAGAAGATCCTCAGCAGAGAAGCTGAGCCTGTCCCTGTGCATCAGGCGAGGAAAAATACCTGGCAGCTCTGTGATCCCCCAGCAAAGCTGGAGATGGCACCTCCTGTATCAAACAGCTCCTGATCCTGCCATGGCTCCCTCAGGGCTCTGGCCTTGTCCACTTTGCAGCACTGCCAATGTCAGGTCACCCCTGGCTCCCTGGGGAACCCCCTCCCTGCTCCAGCAGGTCTCACCAGCAGGAATATTTTCCAGATGTGCAGCCTGAGCTCTGCCCCTCACTGTGCCCTGTGGCTCTGAGTGTGCTTTCCACATAAGATGTGTTCAGGCAAAAATGCTGCATACTGGTAGGACCAAAGGAAATATTTCCTCTCGTTCTGAAAAGAATTAGTGGCTGAAGAAAATAAAATCACAAAACAACCCTTGAGAGGAGTTGCTGTTCATGAGGACTTGGAAGCATTTGGAGCCTGGCTCTTCTTCCCATGCAGAAACTGCATTTGTCTGGCCCCTAAATCTTCACCTAAGGCTGTGGCTGGTCCTCACAGCAACCAGTTGGTCTGGTGCTCTCGAGACACCACTTGCACCTTCCTGTGGGAAGAGAGAGCACCAGGCCAACTGGCCTTGTGAACGTGCTGTACTGCCCTGGTTCTCTGCCCTGGCAATGCTCAGGTGTGCTCCAGAGTGGTTGGTGTTGTCTGCAGATGATGCTTTCGCTATGTGTTGTTTTCCCTGGGCTGCAGCTCACCGTGTGCTGCCACTGGGCTGGGCTGTTGTGGGGGTTAAAGAGATGGACCAGGATGATCAGGACCAGGAGATGGCGATGTAGCTTCCTGTCCCAGAGTCTTCCTCGTTGGCTTCCTCTTTGGTTCCCCGTCTTGTTCCCTAAAAAAGCAAATCACAGCCTCATGCACCACATTACCAGGCGCATTGCAACCCTGAACCTGTAAGGACTGGAGGAACCTATTCCTTTGTTTTTAGCGATCAAATGGAAAATGTGATGATGGTCTGACTCTGACTGGAAATCTCCTGACCAGGTTCACGCTTCCAGAGGCCTGTGCCAGTGGGGACGCTGAAAGTCCATGGGCAAAAGAGCCCCGAGAATGGAGATACTGAGGCTGTGTTGAACATGGGATAGCAAAGAGAGGAGCAGCTGTACAAGGTTGTTGTTGGCACCAGGAGTGTCAAAAGGGTGGGGTGAGGAGTGTGGGGCTTCCTGCCTCTCAAGGAAATGTTCATTTGTTTGATCTTGTTTTCATCCCAAGTGATCTCCAATCCCATCAGAACGTTTGATTAAGCATTACCCTAAAAAGTTGTATTTATCTATTTCTTCATCTGAGGATACTAAATTTGTACATTATAGGATTGTTTGTTATGTTGGTATTGATCCACCTAAATATTACCCTCAGAAGAAGAGCAAAATATGAGCTGGAATGGAAGGAAGCAGGGAGTGAGTTGTGATGCAATACCCAGAGCTCTTCAGGCTGCATCTACAAACAGCAGCAGCAAAAACAACAGCCCAGCTCTTTTTGTGATATGTGAAGTGCAATTATGAGGTGAAATATGAAGCTGGTATCTTAATATCTTAACAATACTGAATTTATTTTCAAAGCTAAGCTGTGCAGAATGAGTCATTTATCAGTGGGCCATATGGAAAGGCACTTATCTAAACCCCCTTCTTAGTCCCAGGTGTGCTTCTCTGGCAAGAGCAAATCACACACAGCGCTTGGAAGAGAACTTAAATTCCAGATGCGCAATTTTAAAAGATGCATTTGCAAAAATAAGGCCAAATTTTTCAACATGTTATTTTTCTGCAGCTTCAGAGATGTTATGGAACAGCTAAGCCCTGTTCCTCAGGGGTAACAGCCCCAAAATGCAGCTAAAGGGATGCCCTTTCCTCCTGTGTCACTCCAGTTTGATGCCAGTGTTGATTTCTGAGGAGTGAGGCTGTCGTGGGGAAGGGAACTCAACCCACACTGTTTAATGCCTGAGTGCTTTCCTTGTGTCCTGTTCATAAATACAGAGAGACAGCAAAGGAAGGGTTTATACTGAGGTTGTTGCTGGTGGGTCCGAGGGGCAGAGCAGCAGTTTGCCTTTCAGTGCTCTGGGAGTGCAGCTCCTGCAGCTCCCTGGCGTGGGGAAGGTGCAGTTCCTTCCATGGGGCTGTGAGAGCCAGGGCCTGCAGCACGGCCAGCCCTTCCCAGGGGAACTGCTCTCCTTGGAAAACCCAGGGATACCAAGGCAAGAGCTCAGGTCTGTCTTCAGTTCTTCATTGCCTTGTTACCCAGTAAAATAGAAATCCCAGACGCGAGTTAAGTCTGTTGAAAAAAATCTTGATAATCACTTTAAAAATAAAAAACCACCCCTATTTAGAAATAATTCCTGTCTACCAGGAATTTCAATTCACAGCCCTGGCTGTGTCTGCAGATGATTTGGGGAAACAGGAGCACATCACAAGATAGAACCACTTAGTGTTCAGGCCTCTAAATCTCCTCCAAATGTATTTGAGATTAATGTTAGGCTGGGATTAATCTGGCCTCCTTCAAGAAGGAAGGAACAGGTTGCCCAGAGAAGCTGTGGCTGCCCCTGGATCCCTGGAAGTGTCCAAGGCCAGGTTGAGCAGGGCTTGGAGCAGCCTGGGACAGTGGAAGGTGTCCCTGCCCATGGCAGGGGGCGGAATGGGATGGGCTTTAGGGTCCCTTCCACCCAAACCATTCTGGGATTTTATGATTTACTTCAAAGCTGGACTGGTGCTCTGAAGTGAAAAGCTCCTGTTGTTATCAATATAGGGCCAGGTCCTGTGGTCTTGGTGAGCAATTTCTACAGTGGAAATCAGCAGGTGCAGGGGTTTTGTTTCATTCATATGCTGGATTACGGTCTGACTCCAGGCACGTTAGTAACTCAAAGCCTTTTTAACTCACTCCTGGAAGAACAATGACACATGGAGGCAGGGACAGAGTGACAAAAACCTTCAGTTCTGGTTTCAAGATCAAATAGAAAAAAATCAATTCCCACTTTTGTTGAATGAGTAGCAATTAAAAATATCCAAAGCAGGCAGCATAGGACATAATAGTTCCTGCTCAATGCTTGTGGCAGTGCCCAGGAGTGGTACTGCTGGAGGGCATTTTAGAGAGGTTCTTACTCTCTGGTCCCTACTGGCCTCTGTTTGCTCGTGGTGACTTTGTGGGGCGGCACAACGCAAAGTGAGGGGACATCAGAGGATGAGGACAATGTCACCTCTGCCAGAACAGCTGTCAGCTGCTGCCTGCATCTGTGGAAGGGCTGCAGCCCTTGCATCCTGCCCTCAGACAAAGCTCACCTCAGAAACCACACCAGCCAGGCCGTGCTTCCCTTGCTGCTTGGTTCCCTCCATCCCTGTGTTAGCTCCATCTGCAGGTGGCTGCAGTTCCAAAGGCATGAGAAAATTCCTGCAAAAAGCCTGAGGAGTAACTTGTATCTTGAGATGCTTTGGAATATCTCCAGGTGGTTCAGAAGATGGGATGGTCTCCAGCAGCCAAATATTAAGCTAAGTGATTCAGAGAAGCCTGACAAGCTTCATATTCTAGTAACACCAAAATATCATGGAAATTGAATGTCTGCCTGCCTTTAAGTAATTTGAAGATCCCAGTCTTGTTATATTTATGAGACCGTATTTGGGGAGGCACCAAGAAGGTTCTCCATGAGTCCCCTCCCATCCAGAGTCACAATATTCATAGAGAATTGTGTGCAAGGGATCAAGCTTTACTGTTGGCAGAGCCTGTGAGTTCTGGCACAATGCAAAAGTAAATTTGATTGGAAGTGCAGCTGGGTTACCTGAGTGAAGTGGCACAGTTTCAGAGGGCTCTGCCCCACGCTGCAGGAGGGGCCATGACCAATCTGCAGTTGAGGTGATGCTGCCAGGAGTATGATGATCTCCTTCACAGCAATGACATGATCCCAGAAAGGTTTAAGGAGCAGAGGTAACTGAGTTCTGGTTAGATAATCTCTACCAAAGCAGTGCAGGTGCAATGGAGATCCCCTGTGTCCCCCACACATCAGGGGCTACTGGTTTCTGCCTCAGTGCCTAGATGGGCCTGATTGGTCTTTCACTGGCATTTTACATTTCCTTTCCCCAATTTTGAAAAAAATGCCTTTCCTGAGCCAGCTTAAAAATCCTTTACTTATTCTCTTTGTTTGGCATTTTTGTTTCTTACACATCGTGTAGCCTAGAGACTGTGAGGGACTGATTCCCAAAGAAAAATATCTCTGTTGCCCAGGCTCATAATTTATAGAATGGCTCATCCGACCAGTTGTGTTTTCCATTTAATATATTTTCTGTTTTTCAAATCTGCCCCTTCCAAGCGGAAATGCGGTGCTCCTTGGAGCTGTGATGGGGGAACACTGCTGAGAGCTCAATTCAGAGGTCAGGGGCTGGGGGCTGGGGTGCTCCTGTTCCTTCTGCTCTGAGAGGCAAAGGTGAGGAAAGCAAGGGGAGGTAAATGCCCTAAGATTGTAAACAGCCCCACGGGTGCAGTCCCAGGGCTGCACCTTGCCATGTCCATCACCACAGTGGGCTCCTTACCGCTCCCTCCAAACCTGATCCGCCATTTCCCAAAAATCCTCAGCTCCCATGGACAAAAACAAATGCAGTCAGCCCTGCCGTTCCCTGCAGTGCTTTCCCCGGGAGGAAGGCAGCCATGGGGGTAGGTGGCCGTGGCAGGGGCTCCCGGGCACACCTGGTGGTGTGTGACAGGAGCCACATACCCGGGTCCTGCAGTGTCACACCCCCGGGTCCTGCAGTGCCACACGCCTCAGCTCTTCAGTGTCACACCCCCGGGTCCTGCGGTGCCACACGCCTCAGCCCTTCAGTGTCACACCCCCGGGTCCTGCAGTGCCACACGCCTCAGCTCTTCAGTGTCACACACCCGAGTCCTGCGGTGCCACACGCCTCAGCCCTTCAGTGTCACACCCCCGAGTCCTGCAGTGCCACACACCCAAGTCCTGCTGTGAAAAAGACAAGGGAAGAAGGGCTCTGCGCCAAGTGTGGGCCTGCAGCCTCTACTCCCATTCGTAGCCATGTTCCTCTCCTCTCCATGCCTAAGGCACAGAGAGTACAGCTCGGCACAAGGCAAAAGTGCTGCTGCTCTGAAAATGGCCATATTGGACATCATGAGTGGTCAAGTTGCTGGAACTTTGGGTTCTCAATAAATGCATGTGTACCTGACAAAGGATGTAAACCAGGAAATCCTTGTTGTTTACATGGCCTGTTTTACACTGGTACTTCTTTTATTGCATTAATAGGGCACTGCCTGACTTTTGCTAATTAAGCCAAGGCCATCTGGCCCTGCTATGATGCCCACGCAGCCTTGGAGCCATGGTGCAGGAGAGGGCACTTTCCACCAGATTGGACTGTAGGCTCAGTGGAAGGCCCAGCGTGTGCAGAACCCAAAGCCACCTGAAGGACACAAGCACTGAACCGTGACTGCAGGCCAGGCTCCTGCTCCTTGCCCTGTTCCTGCTCCCCCATCTCGTGATGGTGAAACAGCCAAGCCAGCTTTTCTTTAGGAGCTATAGCTGTGCCTCTGCTCCATTTTAGCATTTCCCAAAAGCCTAAGCAAGGGTCAGGTCTAAGGATGAGATTTGAGGGCTGGCTGGGGTATGGGGAATGAGGCTGGGAAAGCATCCTCCCTGTAAAGGCAGGAGGTTTTCTGGAGCAGCTCCAACTCTGCAGAGTTCCCCACTAGTACAGGGGCTGTTAATCCAGTTCTGCACTAAACGGTTGCAACTAATAAACTTCTTATGTGGTTGGTAAATAGAACTGATAAGGTAATTAATTTTTTTCCTGGATGAAAAATGTAGAAGAAAGGGTTGTTTTTTTCAGTCATTAAGGTTATGTTTTTTTTTCATGGAAAACGTTTCATTGTGATTAAATTAACATTTTCAGATAAAAAAGAAAAATTACATTTGAATATTTAAGATACAGTTTTACCTGCCACCTGAGAGGCATTGTGTAATATGATGCTGTTTTTCTGTTAAGAGCAACTGCTAAATCCTGAATCATGGAATCCCAGACTGGTTTGGATTGGAAGAAACACTAAAGCTCATCTCTTTTCAATGCCCGTTCCATGGGCAGGGACAGCTTCCATAGACCAGGTTGGTCCAAGCCTCATCCAACCTGGCCTTGGACACTTCCAGGGGCCCAGGGGCTGCCACAGCTTCTCTGTTTATCAGTAACTTGCTCCATATTAACTTTTTGGGACAGAGCTGCTGCAGCACAGCCCCATCATGGCAAAACTAGTGAGTGCTGCCTACCTTGACCGCTCACGCTGCAGAGAGCTTGTGAAGATGAAATATAGAAGAGGGAAAAGAGCAAAACCCAACATTTTTATTATTATTTCTTCTAGTGGCCTCTGAGCTTTCAAGACCTAATTTTTTTTCTTCTCTTTAAAACTTTCCTTTACAGCAGTGAAGGACGGGAATTTGTACATTAGGAAAAAAAGAAAAAGAGAGATTTGTTGATAAACACATGAATCCAGGAAATGGGTATTTAAGCTGTAATTTTGATGAAGTGGTGCTTACTGTATTTTGTAAAAATACTCCCTTTATAAATTGATATTAAACAAACAGCACAAAACATGCATTTTTAAGGATCCTTTACATAGTCAGTCAACTATTAAAAAGGGCTTAGGGCAAATGCAGACCAGTCCTACTGCAAAATTTTTGACTGATCATTCCTGACAGCTGTGTGGGAATCTCTGAGCCTAGAGGGGCATGTTCTCAAGGAAAGATCAAACACTGAAGGAGCTGGGCCAGAACGGTGACTAAAGCTCAGTTTAGTAGGTTTGAGGGATTCCACTGGCACAGTCACCCAAGAGAGAGGTGGAACTGCTTCAGAGGGTTCAAGGAATCATTTACTGCTCCCAACTGTGTCTGAGTTTCCTACCCAGGAGGTCTCCTAGGCACTGAAATGTTTTTTCCAAGTAAAAGGTAGCAGCAGCACCATGGATTGAGTTTTTCCAAACTGTACAGGATCAGGCTCCTGGGAGAGCATGGCACCAGGAATAATTCTGCCAAGAGCCAATGAAATTAATTACTTAATAGGGCTCTTTTCCACCTCTGATTTTCAGCACATGAAAGGCTGTGGTTTCTGCTGCTCTCACTCTGTGACCAGGTGTTCTACGGCTGAACAAAGACCCTGCTAAGCCTGGCTTACAGTCAGGGCTCATCCCTGCACAATGCTGGAATCAAACTGCGGGATGGTGGGTTGTTCTGATTTCTTAGTCTGGATTGTTTCATGAGATCAAAGCCTCACTGCAGTGAGCACCGTGCACCCTGAGGGACTGCCAGTCCTGGGCACCTGAGAGAGAGGAAAGAAGCAAATTACTTCACCTGAAATGGATTCACTGGGAGCCCTGAGAGAGAACCAAAGCCTTGTGAGCCCATGTCTGCCTCCTCCACCAGTTTCCCCTTGCACCACCATTCCACCAGAAGAGCTCCCTGGCCACGCTTCTCAGGCCCTGGCCGAGAGTTCTGATGCCATAAGTTCTGAGTGGTCACATCTACACAGAGCTGTCAATACTGGCTGTTTTTAGGAACAATCTCTTTCCAGAAGTGTTTTTTTTCTCTGAACAGTGGACTCCAAGACACTTCCAGGAGCTTTCTCTCCACACACATGGATGTAAGTCCTGGTAGCTCGGTGCACCACGTGTATGATGTTGCCATAGGGAATCTACCTCCCTGGGATCTGCATCCCAGCAGGACAGGCTTTACATGCCAGCACAGCTTGCCAGCACATGTTCTGGCAAGCCCCAGTTTCCTTTTCCCAGTGCCATAGCAGGACCCACAGCCCTCAGGGATCTTTTTCTGGATACCGCAAGAGCACCCAGCATCCAGGTGCCATGGAGAGCTGAGCTGCTGGGACAGGCAAGCTGAAAATGTGCACCCCAAACAGCCCACAAAAGGACAGCAGCTGCCTCCCAGCTGGAAAACGGAGCTGAGAATAATTCAAATCAGCTTGCCATAAGTCTCTGAAGAGCTCAGTGCCTTCCAAGTGCATCATGGACATCAGCCTTGGTACTGTTTCGCTGATCATAGTTGTGCAGACACGCAGACAAACAATTTTCTTAAGGGCTTTTCAATATTGAAGCCAAGCTTTTGGCTGCCTTTTAACAGGGCAGATGTTGTTAGATATTTCAGGCAGAACACAGATAACTGTTGGGCACACAATGATAGACAAAATTTTACACTTAAAAGAAAGCTGAAAACAAGATAAAACTTATACAGTATACATACAGTATTTTCCCACCCACTCTTGGATGAAATGTTAGAGCTTTTCTAAAACTTCTTGCCACACAGGTACTCCACATATCAAATAAGTTTACAGACATCAAAGAGCTGCAAGGATTTGGAACATCTCAGAACCTGTGGGCAATAATTACATCCCAAAAGCATTCACCCACATTTACAGATAGGGAAATGAAGATAGAGAGGGCCATACACTTCCTCATGTATCCTATCAAATGGAATTACAGGAGCAATAAATCTGGCTGGGAGAAGTTCAAGTTATTTGCTTAAGGTCACAGCAGAAAATCAAGGATGGAGCCAGAACAGGAACCCAGGATTTTCCAGTCCTATTTGTAATGCACTTGACCCCCCGACTTTGCAATTTGTCAGCAGGGTGAATGCTCAATACTACCATCAGTGCTCACAAACCCCTCCTGTCACCAGGTCCTGGCACTTCCTCATTCAGAAATGCATCGTTTCCAAAAATCACTTTCAAGGGAAGCCCAGAGGCTCATCAGCACCTGTCCAGTACAGTGACACTAACGATCAGAACCCCATCAGCCAATGCCTAGAAAATGAGGGTACCCGTTTGACAGCTGTATTCCATGTCTGGTGATGCCCTCTTTACAAACACTGACTATTCAACCACTTTTTCCTGGCAATAAAACCTTGACAGAAGCTTAGGAAATCTACTGTACTTGTGAGAAAAGTGAGGTAAGAATATGTTTCCATTCACTCTCTGAAAGAAAACAAAAACAAATGACCTGCTACTGAATGTTCTTTTTATTCAGAAAAAATAAATCAGTGGCAGTCGTTCTAATTTATGTTTGGCTAACTTTTCCTTGAGATTATTTAAAAGAAAAAAATGGCTGTTTCTATGGTTAGCTGGGAGAACATGAAGGATTTTCTAGTCCTGTTTATTCTTGTTAGGGGCTATAAACTTCTACTTCTTGCTGTGTTCCAGTCACTGCGAGCTCTTTCAAATTTCAATGATATTCCATAAATTAAAGTTTAAAGAATACAGCAAATTATTAGTGACAACTTCATGTTAGAAAAGAAGGAGTGGGGAGTTAAATTCATCTGGGCTTTTGACTCCTACTCAATCAATACGCTTCAGTTCCTCTTCTCATTTAAGTCAATACCAGAATTATCTTTTCGTCTCTAAGAAAAAAAATTGAAATCAGACATAAAGAATTGAAACAGGGGGGAGAAAAAAGAAATAAAATCCATCCCATCCAACTTCTGATGTAGTGTGAGAAGCAAATGGATACTGAGAGAGCAGCTGCAGGGTGTAAGTGCCTTTCCAGAGGAAACTCTGGGGAGGAAAAGGCAGAGGATGGGGGTGCTCCCGCAGGACAGGGGGAAAGGAACTACAGCCTAAGTCAGACTAAGAAAAGAAAGAGAGCCTAAACCAAGGAAAGCAAAAGAGAAGATAAAATTGCATTCCAAACAAATAAAAGTTGCACAGAAAATTAAGTAGCTTCTTGTCTTGGTTTAGAAAGACAGGTATCTGCCAGGGAAACTGGGGTTCCCCTTAGAATAGAGGATGTAAACCCCTCACCCCCCGCCAAGTTCTAATTTTGCAATTAATGGCTCTCAGGCAACGATTTGGGAGTAGGAATAACAGCTTTTTACTAAGAATATAAGAATACAAATGTGGTAGAAAAGAAAAGGAAAAAAAAACAAAACAAAACAAAACAAAACCACCCCACCAAACCAGCAAACCAACAAACAACAATTTTGAAAAGTCCTGACAGGGTCAAAGCTACAACCTTGTTAGTCAGGGTGTGGAAAGCAGTCCAAAAGTGAGTCCTCCTGGAATGGCAGGTACAGCTCCGCTGAGGCAGAAAATGATCCAGTAGCAGAAAAGAAAAGGGGTCCTGAGGTGGTGAGAAGGGTCCAGCCTTCCTCCCGTAATCGGATGAAGCAAGACACTGTGCTGGTTTAAAGTCCCAGCTTTATCCAGGTGAGAATGGCTGGCTCCTCCCACGGGGTGGAGCATCACACAATAGGTACGCTAGGATGTAGGTATGTGTTGGGAAGGGGACACGGCTAGAGAAGACTGTTAATGGCCCATTAAAGATAAGAACAATGCTCTACCTGATACTGACCGTTGGCCCATTATCAAAAGGCACCCGCCCCCAACTGTTTTCAGCAGATGAAATTGAATAGACTATAACCCAGGACAATATCCACCCCTTATTCTATTATCATCTGCATCATACTTAAATCAATAAACTCTACTATACAGCATGAAGCCTTACACTCAGTTCTTACTTAGGATTAGGTTTTCCTGTGGTACACAACTGGTTCTTCCATCCTTCTGCATTACCCACCAAGTGTAACCAGGTCCTTGAGCAAAAACAATCCCACGGGTGGGTTCACCTTTGCCTGAGGTGGGGTTAATCCAGACAGCCTTTCCTAAAATACCTCTCATGTGTACCACAGGGACTTTATCTCCGTCCACTGTGTGCAAGGGGGCAGACTGGGCAGGACCAGCTCGATTGACGGAGCCTCGCGTGTTGACCATCCAGGTGGCCTTTGCTAAGTTCACTTCCCAGTTCTTGAAAGTCCCTCCGCCAAGTGCCTTCAGGGTGGTCTTAAGTAGTCCATTGCACCGTTCAACTTTCCCGGCAGCTGGTGCATGATAAGGGATGTGATAGATCCATTCAACGCCGTGTTCTTTAGCCCAGGTGTTTATAAGGCTGTTCCTGAAATGGGTCCCGTTGTCCGACTCGATTCTCTCAGGGGTGCCATGTCTCCACAGGACTTGTTTTTCAAGGCCCAGGATGGTGTTCCGGGCAGTGGCATGAGGCACAGGGTAGGTCTCCAGCCACCCGGTGGTGGCTTCCACCATGGTCAGCACGTAGCGCTTGCCTTGGCGGGTTTGGGGCAGGGTGATGTAGTCAATCTGCCAGGCCTCCCCATACTTATATTTGGACCACCGTCCACCGTACCAGAGGGGCTTCACCCGCTTGGCCTGCTTGATGGCAGCACATGTCTCACAGTCGTGGATGACCTGAGAAATACTGTCCATGGTTAGGTCCACCCCTCGGTCTCGGGCCCACTTATAGGTGGCATCTCTGCCCTGATGACCTGAGGCATCATGAGCCCACCGAGCTAGGAACAACTCTCCCTTGTGCTGCCAATCCAAGTCTATCTTGGACACCTCTATCCTCGCGGCTTGATCTACTTGCTCGTTGTTCCGGTGCTCTTCATTAGCCCGACTCTTGGGAACATGGGCATCCACATGACGGACTTTCACGGGTAGTCTCCCTACTCTGGTAGCGATGTCCTTCCACTCATCAGCAGCCCAGATTGGTTTTCCCCTACGCTGCCAGTTGGCCTTTCTCCACCTTTCTAGCCAGCCCCACAGGGCATTAGCTACCATCCACGAATCAGTGTAGAGGTAGAGCTTTGGCCACTTCTCTCTTTCAGCAATGTCCAGGGCCAATTGAACAGCTTTGAGTTCGGCAAACTGGCTTGACCCACCTTCTCCTTCAGTGGCTTGTGCAACCTGTCTTGTGGGGCTCCACACGGCTGCTTTCCACTTCCGGTTCATCCCTACGATGCGACAGGAACCGTCAGTGAAAAGAGCGTAGCATGTTTCTCCTGCTGGCAGTTGGTTATACGGTGGAGCTTCTTCAGCCCGGGTTACTTGCTCTTGTTCCTCTTCATCGGTGAGACTGAAATTTTCAGCTTCCGGCCAGTTGGTGATCACTTCCAGAATCCCAGGGCGATTCGGGTTTCCAATACGGGCGCGCTGGGTGATGAGGGCGATCCATTTGCTCCATGTGGCGTCAGTGGCGTGGTGGGTAGAGGGAACCTTTCCTTTAAACATCCACCCCAGCACTGGTAGTCGGGGTGCCAGGAGAAGTTGTGCTTCAGTGCCAATCACCTCTGAGGCGGCTTGAACTCCTTCGTAGGCGGCCAAGATCTCCTTCTCTGTGGGAGTGTAATTGGCTTCGGACCCTCTGTAGCTTCGGCTCCAGAATCCCAGTGGCCGACCTCGAGTCTCACCAGGCACCTTCTGCCAAAGGCTCCAGGACAGACCGTGGTTCCCGGCTGCGGAGTAGAGCACATTCTTTACCTCTGGTCCTGTCCTGACTGGGCCAAGGGCTACCGCATGAGCGATTTCCTGCTTGATCTGGGCAAAGGCATGTTGTTGTTCTGGGCCCCAGTGGAAATCGTTCTTTTTGCGGGTAACCAGGTACAGAGGGCTCACAATCTGGCTGTACTCGGGAATGTGCATTCTCCAAAAGCCTATGGCCCCTAGGAAAGCTTGTGTTTCCTTCTTGTTGGTGGGTGGAGACATGGCGGTGATCTTATTGATGACCTCTGTGGGGATCTGGCGACGTCCATCTTGCCACTTGACTCCCAGAAACTGGATCTCTTTAGCGGGTCCCTTAACCTTACTTTGCTTAATGGCAAAACCGGCTTTCAGCAGTATCTGGATAATCTTCTCTCCTTTCTCGAAGACTTCCCTTGCTGTGTTCCCCCATACGATGATGTCGTCAATGTACTGTAGATGTTCAGGAGCCTCACCCTTTTCCAGTGCAGCCTGGATCAGTCCATGGCAGATGGTGGGGCTGTGCTTCCACCCCTGGGGCAGTCGGTTCCAGGTGTACTGCACGCCCCTCCAGGTGAAAGCGAACTGGGGCCTGCACTCTGCTGCCAAAGGAATGGAGAAGAAGGCATTGGCAATATCGATGGTCGCATACCACTTTGCTGCCTTGGACTCCAGCTCGTACTGAAGCTCCAACATGTCTGGCACGGCAGCGCTCAGTGGTGGTGTGACTTCATTCAGACCACGGTAATCCACTGTCAGTCTCCATTCTCCACTGGGCTTACGCACTGGCCATATAGGGCTGTTGAAAGGTGAATGAGCTTTACTGACCACCCCTTGGCTCTCCAGCTTACGAATCATCTCATGTATGGGAGTCACAGAGTCTCTGTCAGTGCGGTATTGCCGACGGTGTGCTGTTGCTGTGGCGATTGGCACCTGTTGTTCTTCAACTCTCAGCAGTCCCACAGCAGAGGGGTCATCTGAGAGACCAGGCAAGGTGTTCAGCTGTCTGATGTTTTCTGTCTCTACAGCAGCTACTCCAAAGGCCCAACGATATCCTTTTGGGTCTTTGAAATGTCCATTTCTGAGATAGTCTATGCCGAGGATGCACGGGGCCTCTGGGCCAGTCACGATGGGGTGTTTCTGCCACCCATTCCCAGTCAAACTCACTTCGGCCTCCAATACAGTCAGCTCCTGGGACCCTCCTGTCACTCCAGAAATAGAAATGGGTTCTGCTCCCACATACCCTGATGGCATCAGGGTACATTGGGAGCCAGTGTCAACCAAAGCCGTGTATTCTTGTGGGTCTGATGTGCCAGGCCATCGGACCCACACAGTCCAATAGATCCGATTGTCCCTCTCCTCTACCTGGCTGGAGGCAGGGCCCCTCTAACACTGATCATTCCCTCCCTGAGTATACATACTAGAGGTCCCAGCATCCTGACTACTGGCAGCCTGGGCATAGGAGCTTGCGGCTACTTTCATTTTAGTGGAACCCCCTTGGTGAGCATTCCTCTCCTTGAGCTCACGCACCCGTGCTGCCAGGACAGAAGTGGGTTTCCCATCCCACACTCCCATGTCTTCCCCATGGTCACGCAGATAAAACCACAGGTCAGCTCTTGGGGTGTACCCTCTCTCTCTAGCCGGGGGTCGTTGGGCTCTACCTCTGGGACCTGTGACTCGTACCGGTGCCACGTTGGAAATGTTCTTCCTCATCTCCTCCCTCACCTCCCTCATTTCCTCTTTGAGTTCTTTCACCACGGCAGAGATATGAGCCTGCATCGGGCCATTGATCATACTCTCATAATTTCTAAGCTTATTGGCAACAGACCCCACTGTCTCTCGGTTGTCCTCAACATTAATTGTTGCAATGAATGTGGTATACTGAGATGGCCCCAGATTTGCCAGATTCCATAACATCTGCCCTGTGCATCTAACCTTGTCAGGGTCATTATCATGTTGTCCACTCCTCCCAAAAAGTACCTCCAGTACTGCCACTTCCCTCAGCTGTTGGATTCCTTCCTCCAGAGTTTTCCAGCGCATTCTATGGTGGTGCTCCTGCATTCTTTCTCTGTGGACAAATCTTTCTCTAACACTTGTTAAAAGTCGCTGCCAGAGGGAAAGGGGTCCAGGCTCCCTCACAAATACCTGATTTATTCCTGAGTCCTGGGTCAAGGGTCCCAAATTCCTTGCCTCACCACCATCTAGTTGCACACCCGTACCCATTAGATCCCAGACCCGAAGCAGCCAGGCTGTGTAAGCCTCACGTCCCCGTCGTACAATATCTTTTTGTAGATTACGGAGACTTTCATACGACAGGGACTCAGTGATGATCTGAACTTGTGATTCCCCTGCATCTTGTGAGGGCCCTCCTTTCCTACCCTTATTATCTGGGTTTGTTGTTTTCACCTTGGATTTCTTTGTTTCCAGAGGGGCGACTGCCACTGGCTGTGACTGCCCCTGTGGTTCAGCTGGAACCTGGACAGTTGTAATGTCTACAGGTTCCATATCAGATTCTCCTTTGTCAGGGCAGGGGGAGGGTCTCCCACCAGCTGGGGAAGTGTACTCCCTCAGCATCTCATGCATCTCCTTTATCAGAGCCCCCACCCAACCTGGGTAGTTTATCTCTGAAGCAGGCTGTGGGGCAGGGGCGGGCTCTTGGGCAGCATTCCTATTGTCTGGGGTACTTATCAGGGTGCTTACCCAGGCCATTCTCCCTTTATCTCTAAATACCAAATAGAATAGGCCTATAAACAACACCAGCCACTGTATGCTATCATTAGCATTCAGAGGAAATTTGAACTCTTCAAGAGCTGGTGGGGTAGATCCAAAGAGCTGGGTGAAGGGCTGAGAGAATATTTCTCCCGGTGCCATCTCCTCACAGTATGTACCATTGTTAAAGTAACCCCAGAAACACAGAGTTAGTGTATGGTAGCCCTGAATCCATGTGCCTGCTTTCCAAAGAAAGTTAAAAATCCATGAATTCCTCACCTTATTAACCCACAAAATAAACTGGATGGCAGCTACAGTAGCCTTAGTTATAGGGCCCATGTTTAGATAAGGGCTTGCAAATGGCAGAAATACAGCCACGACCATGTGCCACCCAAACCAGGGAAGGCTACACCACATGCTTCTGTTCAGTGAGCTTATATCTACTAAAAAAAAAAGTGTTATTCCTCTCTCCCAATGCCCTCGGCCCCACGTTGGGCGCCAAAATCTGTCTTGGTTTAGAAAGACAGGTATCTGCCAGGGAAACTGGGGTTCCCCTTAGAATAGAGGATGTAAACCCCTCACCCCCCGCCAAGTTCTAATTTTGCAATTAATGGCTCTCAGGCAACGATTTGGGAGTAGGAATAACAGCTTTTTACTAAGAATATAAGAATACAAATGTGGTAGAAAAGAAAAAGGAAAAAAAAACAAAACAAAACAAAACCACCCCACCAAACCAGCAAACCAACAAACAACAATTTTGAAAAGTCCTGACAGGGTCAAAGCTACAACCTTGTTAGTCAGGGTGTGGAAAGCAGTCCAAAAGTGAGTCCTCCTGGAATGGCAGGTACAGGTCCGCTGAGGCAGAAAATGATCCAGTAGCAGAAAAGAAAGGGGTCCTGAGGTGGTGAGAAGGGTCCAGCCTTCCTCCCGTAATCGGATGAAGCAAGACACTGTGCTGGTTTAAAGTCCCAGCTTTATCCAGGTGAGAATGGCTGGCTCCTCCCACGGGGTGGAGCATCACACAATAGGTACGCTAGGGGCTTGGGAAGACTGTTAATGGGCCATTATGGAGAAAGATAAGAACAATGCTCTACCTGATACTGACCGTTGGCCCATTATCAAAAGGCACCCACCCCCAACTGTTTTTCAGCAGATGAAATTGAATAGACTATAACCCAGGACACTTCTTCACTACTATAGATAGTGATAGGAGAAAAGGGAATGGTTTCAGATGAGGAGAGACTTAGATAAGATGTATAGAAAAAATTCTTGGCTGTGAGGGTGGGGAGGCCCTGGCACATGGTGCCCAGAGAAGCTGTGTCTGCCTTGGGATCTCTGGAAGTGTCCAAGGTCAGCCTGGGCTAGTGGAAGGTGTCCATGGCAGGGGATGGGTTGAAATGAGCTTTAATGTCCCTTCCAACCCAAACCAGCCTGAGATTCCAAGACCTCAGCAGAGCCAGGTTTGCACCAAGGGGGGCACAGAGCAAAACTGCAGCACAACCTCCCCAACAGCTCCCTTGGGACAGGGACTGTGGGCACCTGCCATGGGAGAGAGAGCAAAATGTTCCTGATATTTCATCAGGAATGTGAGTTTCCTAATCAGAGCAGCCTTGACAAAGCTTTTCCAATGAGCTTTGTGATTTTAGATCTAACACAGAGAGGTGTAATTGGGCAGAAAGGAGGGCATGGTTCTAAATGCTGCACTGGACCTGAGGATGCAGAGGTTCAGTTCTTTGCCTTTCCGAGGGCTGTCTGGGGACGCTGGAAAATTATTTCATTTCCCAGGTATTCATTTTCCTTCTCAGCCTGGATTTATGGTGGACTTTTTGGCTGAGGTTGCTGTGCAGTGACACTCTCACTGTGCCTTGCCCCATGCTGTGCCCAGGGCTCGGGGCACCCCTGTGGCACTTGGTCAGTGTGGTACAGGGTGTGATTCCAGCCCCCCTGCCACAATTAAACATTGGCTTTCAGGATGTTTCCTTACAGCTAAATTGTGTGAATCCCCACCAGAGCCCAAAGCAAAGCAGCAAGACCTGTGTAGACAACCAAATCCACCAGGGTTATGTTATATTTCTCTCTTGAATATTTTGAATCACTTTCTCGTGAATAATGTCTGTAGTGAGCATGAAAATTATGTTTCTGCTATCAAATTATTCTAAAAAGTAGCCTTATTGTAAATTGCCCAGTAGAATCTGAAGGAATCACCTCTGTGCAAGAGGGTTTTGCAAAGACCCTTGAAACAATTTGTCCCCAATTAAAGTGTGTAGAGCCAAGCCCTGATTTGCAGCAGGGGAAGCAGAGCTGCAGCTGTGACTGCAGCAGGATGTGGGCGTTGCCTTGTGCCAGGTCTGCAGTCAGCACTTTGCCTTCTGACCCCAAAACCACTCACCTGCTGACCTGCCGGGGTTCAGAGTGATCTGGGGGCTGGGAATGTGAGCAAATCTGGGAGCAGGACATGGATGGTGGAGCAGGGGGAGCACCAGGAGCAGCTCCAGGCTGGAGGTGGGCAGGGAGGGCTGAGCCCTGTGCCCCAATGTGCACAGGAACACGTGGGAAATGATGGCTTGGTGATTTTACCTCAAAACTATGTGGGCTTGGAAGCAGTCATTTTCTTTCATGCATCTTTTATCTGAGACCTGGCATGTTTTGTTATGCATAGAAATTAAGAAGATTACTTGGGGCTCTCTTCTGTCATCACTTACATGGTGTGTAATTCAATATTTTGTTTATTTATGGGAACATTCTTTTCTGCAGCTCCACAAAGATTGTGCGAGAGCAAAGGAGGCATGAGGAAGGAGAGGGCTGGCCCTCTCCACCACAGAGTGAGAGCACTGAAAAAATAAAACCTGGCACCCAGGCTGCAGCTGACTGAAAGCATCTTTCAGTTGTGCATTAAAGCCAGAGAATCCCTGGCCTCACCTCTCCCAGCCTGCCCTCGGCATGAGCCAGCTCGCCAGAGAGTGGGGGCCACAGGAAAATAAACTCTGTGCATGAAGAACTCTGATCTATCAGCTCAGAAGCCAACAGCCATTAAAGTGTCTCCTATCTTATGATTGCAACACATCTCTCTCCTGTCCGCTCTTGGCTTTAAGTGGTCCCCTGTAAAAAGAAGAGAAGTTGTCCAAGTGTCTAGGTGGGTACAAAAGGTAAACCCCATCATTTTTTCCCTCCATTTGTACCCCCACATGCATCTGAGAGCAGCCAGAGCTCTGTAGCTGCAGCATTTTGTGTTGTTTGGATTATCCTGCTGGAACGTGTACTTTCCCCTGTGCAGCTGAGAGTGTCTTGTCTCACTCTGGGTACATTCCTGTTGTGAGGACGAGCTCTGCCCTGAATGTTTCAGGGAAGAAAGGTGTAGTTAAGGATGCCAAGTCATTCCAGGTGGTTAGATTTTATTTCTAGGCACAAGGCTGGGCTGGTTGATGCTCTTTGAGTGTCACAGCTGTGACAGAGGCACTCAGCAATTCCTGCCTCCTTTCTGTCACTGCTTGGAATGTTGGAGGACTCCCACATAACCTTGGGGAAAATGAAGCGCTTTGGCTTTGTACAAACTGTGATACAGGCAAGTCATAAAATCTTGAGCTGAGAAAGGAATATTGACTCTACAAAGAAAGAAAAATATTTATTTAGGAAAGCATTGCCTAGAATTTCCTCGTCTGACAGAAGCTTAGGGAATTTGAAGTGAGGGAGTCAAAACCATCAAGAAAAGCAGGACATGGACAGAACAAGGACAAAGTAGTCCCTTCCTAATGTCAGTCTTGGTCAATCTGCCCATGTTGTTACCTTTACTCATAGGGGACTGCGGCGCTGCGTTATTTCCCCAGCTTGGCCAGCCCCGACACCGCTGCAAACTTGGGGCTCTTTGCAGCCGGGAAGTGCCAGCGAGACGATGGTGAGAGGAAGAAAGGAGGGACACTCCAGAGGTTAGAGCGAACTCGAGTTTATTGGGTTCAGGACGAATCCCTCACCTCAAGACCAGTGCCTCAGGAGCGACCCCGAGTCCGAGGAGAGAGGGGGTTTTATACAGTAGGTGGGATCTCGGGGTGGGTAAAAACAGGACCAATGGGGTACAACAGGCCGACATAACATAAACTAACATACACCAATAATATGGGGATAGGAGGGGAAAGATTGCAACCCAGCCAGTCACCAAAGGTCTCTCCTTGAAGCTTCTGGACTTGGGGGACAGGTCTTGGGGTGACTGGCAGGGAGGGGAACTCTCTTAGCACCTGATGGACAGGCAGCCAAGGCGGGAAAAGCAAACCAATCAGGGACTGTATCTGGGGAAGGCTGGGGGGAAAAGTTCACAACTTGTAGCAGCTTAGGGTTACAAGCAGAACTGGGGTACAGCAAACTGAACAAAGGAACAAAAAGAAGCCATTTTGTGCAACCCATAGATTTGCAGCAGACTTATTGTACAAAACACACCACCACAGGGGACTATCACAAGCCATCAGCCACCAGAAATACACTGTCAAACCTACAGCAATATTTTATGAGAAACAAGTTTTCATGTGTAACCAGCCCAATTCTATAATCCTGGCGGTAGGATCAGTGCAGGCAAGCCTCTTGTCCCATTAAGGCCTCATGATCAGGGCAGAGCAGGGGGGTGCACTGCAGCGGATGGGGCTGTTGGACCCCAAAAGGATGTGGATGCCCATGGCTTGGAGGCACAGGGTTGGCACACCTCCAGGTGCCCAGTTTCTCTTTCCTGGCAGCCCTGGGGACAAGGAAAATCACCTGAAATCTCTCCCAAGTCTGCATTTCTTGCCTTATCCCAGTCCTGGCTTGTTCCTGTTACAGAGCCTGCATGGGGCAAGACTGCACAGGTTAAACATCCTAATTAGAGGAGAGAAAGTTCTCCACATGAGTTACAGTGGTGAGATCATTCGCCTTCTGGAAAAGCTCCTTCCCAGGATGCAGGCGATCTCTGGAGGGAGAGCTAGGGAGCTGCTGGTCATGATCCTGAGAGCTCCTCTTGGCTTTTCCCCAAAGGGAAGCTCCACCAGCTCCCCCAGTGCCAAGGCTCATCTTTGAACAAGCTGACGGTTGGAGTTCTCCCCTTCTCCCCCACTCCATGATTTTCAGAGCAGAGAAGAATTCCTCTTCTTATTTTTGTGGGGGAACAGCTGAGAGCATATTGAGATTAGCTGCAAAAAACTCCACTTGGGGGGTCTGGGCACACAAAGCATCTGGGAGCCTGATAGGCACGGACACACCTGAGGAACTCTCTCAAATCAGCCACAGCACTCATCAAAACTCGTGTGATAAAGAGCAGTGCTTGGGCTTCCCAGCTAATTTGTCTGCTGTTGGCTGTTTACTCAGGAATCCACTCTCAAGCCCTATGTGGTGACATATAATTGACCAAAGAACCAGAATGTAACCAGAAGATGAATCAGGAGGAATTATTTTCCAAACCCACCACTTAACTGCAAGGCAGTGGCAATCCACAGTGGTCCTTTTCATCTGCTTATCTTCATTAAGACATTAGGGCTCCTCTGCTCTGCCAAGGCTCCTCCCAACCCACATTCATAAACACCATCACTCTTTCCCTCCATTTTTTTTATTGAAAGAAATACGGTTTTCTACTCCTATGTTAATTTCTTAATAGAGAAAGTAAAGAATTAATTAAAGCTAGTCAATAAAAGTGTCTATAATCCTAATGCTGTCCCTGTGTCGAAGGGACAAAGTAGGAGGCAGTGGCAGTTTAGTTGGTCCTGAGCTCATCTTAGCACAGCACAACTCCTTTCAATGAAGTCAGACTGTTCTCCTCTACCTGAAACCCTTTCTCTTGGGTGTGCTGTCCCAAGGCATTGAGCACCTTCACTGCAGTGAGGATTGCTGGGAGCTGCCTGTGCCTGCCAGGCTGAGAATTCCCAAGTGCTGGGGCATCACTGCTACCAGGCTGTGTTCGGGAAAAAGGACACAAGGTTCGTGTTCCAGAAGCAATTCTTTCAGCTCTTGGCATTATTTCTAGTAGTCAGAAGAATATGAAAATAATGATCGGCATTATTTCTAGTAGTCAGAAGAATATGAAAATAATGATCTTTAGTATAGGCAAAGGTAGTCAATGTGGATTGTATTTTTTTTCCTTCTCTTAGATATGGAATATGTGCAAAATTTACGTCTTAAATCACAAATTATTGTGAAAATCCATATGTTGACTTAGTTGTATTTAAAGCAGGCTGGTTCAGCTTAACTCTGTATCTAAGTTGAGACTTTTAAATTATCTTCACGTGCTCCCTGTCACTGTTGTTGTCCTGGGTATATTACTATGGATGACTCACCAACACCACAAGCAGTGTCAAAGCCAAATATAATTTCTTTTTAAATCATGGATCCATTTTCTTTACCTTGAGCTTCCTTGATATTTTCCCACTTGTTCTTCTGGCCTATTCCTCAGGTGTCTCATGGGCCAGCTGCATGTGTGTCTTGTCTGCCAGGGATATCTTCTCTCTTATCAGAGTCAAGAGAACACATTTGAGTTTATTCCCTGTTCACATCTTCACTTGAATTCTGCTGTGAGTCCATTCCAAACAGTTACAGATAAATCCATGCAAAACTATGGGGAAAAAAATGAGATATTTTGAATCCAGAATTAATATTAATGTCCATTTGTACTCTTATGATAAATATAGCATCAAACGCCAAATAATTTATGGAGGCTCAATTGCTGTGATTCATCCACTTCTAGAAGCTGTGTTTCTATTCAGTTCCTGTAGGCCTGGCTTAGATTTTGTATCAAAATTCAGCCAGCATTTCATTATGAATGTGTCCCCTCTGCTGCCAATATGACATTTTTGTCAGCAAAGAGAACGGGAGTAGAAAATTCTGTGGAACTGAAAGACTCTTGAAGAAGAATTCACCATTTGCCAAGCACCAAACCCCATTTGCTGCTCTGCTGCCATCTGTCTTTATTGCTCCAGCCCTTCAACAAGACTGTGACACTGTGACACTGTGACAGCCACTTTATTGTGCCTTATACCAACCCCAAATCATGCACTGTACAACTGTCTGCTTCATTTAGTCCTTGTTTTGAATTCAGCCTGAGAACATCCAGCTTTCCTGTGCTGGAGTACTTCTGGAGGCTGGAGGTACAGCATTTTTCTGCAAGTCTTGTTCTGTTTTACATTCTTTAAACTTTGTTTTAAGCTGCATAGCATCTTTGGTTCCTTAATTTAAAGCCCCCCGCTGCTGACTTGGTGAGTCTGGAGACTCACAAGTGAAAAACAGCCCCCAGAGGCATGAATCCCCCCCATATTTTAAGAGCATTACACTCAAAGTCTGCGTGTGAGCCCTTCGAGGCTCAGCCCCAACCTCTGCTGCCGTGGGGTGTCCGGCACATGCACGCCTTGTCCAGCCTCATATGGGCATTCCCAATGTCCTTCCGTGGGAGTGGACATTCCACAGGAAACTGTGGCTGCTAGCATGGGCCAGCAGCAGGGGCTGCTAGCAGGGACAAGAGGGGTAGTGGGCCATGGGCTGCAGCAGCCCAGTTAGTGGTATTCTCTCTGAATGATGGCTTTAGAAGTTCTCCCCAGTAATTCCTCTTGGAAAGTACCACTGAAAACCATTTTCCTGAATTCCTTTGGGATGTTGCTAAAATTGCTGAGAAATTGTCACTCGTCTACATCCAATACTGAGAATTTTAACAAACTGTGGGGTAATTTTTCCTCCCAGGTAGAGGGTGCAGAGGATTCTCAGGCATATTTCCATCTTGTTTTCTGTAGGAACACAGATACCGACCCATGTTTGTGTAAAACCATCTATTTAAAACAGGTTCAAGAGAACTCTGGAATATGTAGGAAAGAATTAACTTTTCTAAATGATGCCACAAGGACAAATCACAGGCTCCTCTTTCTATTATGCTTCATTTGGCCCGGTCTTGCTGTATAGCCACACTTGTTTTGCTTTCTTGCCAGCTGTCAAAGGAAAGGAGAGACCTGCAAAAGAGGAATGAGCTGCCCAGAGCTTCCCTTCCCAGCAGGGCCATTGAGGGGTAGCAGAGCCCACCAGCATCAGGATTGCATGGTCTTAGCCTTTATAATTCTGCAGAAATTCCTTGGAGTCCTGAACTCAAATACCATTCCTTGGGAATCATCAAGCTCTCACAGATGCTTGGGCAGCCGAGAGTTTCTGGTCCCTTGTGTGGATGGATCCCACAGAAGCACTAACTCATCTTAATTCTCAGAATATGTGTTGTTATTATTTGTGGTGGCTAAAGGACAGAAGGATCACGGCTTGGTTCTTGTAAACCTGGCTGGTTCTGCCAGTCTGGCAGGGAAGAAATTGTCTCTCCATGTGGAGTAATTTTCAGACAATACAGGAACCCACCAGGTCCTTTTCACAGCTTCTCTGGCTTCACACAGAGCATCAAAGCTCAGGGAGAGGTGGCAGAATGTGTCACGTGCCATGGTGACATTTCCAGCTGGAACAGCCTTGTATTCCTGAAATTGTTTTCTTAGGAGTTGGTGGGTTGTGTAATTCATTCCTTCTTTTTCCTTGATGGTTATTATGGTCTCTGTTCTGTGTTTATAATGACGTGTGTTTACTAATAGCGTGGTGGCATCCACTGCCAAGCTGCTTCTGCTAACAATAAAACAAGGGAAAAGTGATCTTTATGAAGGCTTGGGGGCTGGCTGGGCTGCAGAGCTTGATTTTTATTGTAGCTGACTGCAAACTTCTCAGACACGAGAATCTGTCTCTCATTGTGGAGAGCTGGTTTGCATTTCAATCTGGGTCCCATTATTGGGGTTTGGTTTGCATTCTGTAAGATTGGCCATGTGCAGATTCACACAAACAAATGTGGAATTTGTGTCTGTAGCTTTCACTTGTGGGATTTAAACCTCCACCTATTTGAAATGTCTCTGGAAGGGGATGAGAGGAACTACGATGTTCCTCTTTCTAATGGAAGGATGTGTTGTGTAGCAACAAGCAGGCCAATAAAAATAGCTTGAATTAATTTCTACCCTCTCCTGAGCCACCAGGGCACGAGAGAGCTGTGTCAGGCAAGGGAATCACAGCAGATGTCACTTGTCACTTGTTGCCTGTGTCCTGTGGCTGTGCACAGGGACCTGTGTCCAAGATTGTCATCAGCCCAACACATTTCTCCAACACCAGCTACTACTTGGAGGCACCTTCATGCCATCTGCTGAGGTTTTCAGGCTCAGGGTGTTTCGTGTTTGGAGAGCCTTTGCAGTGGTTCCCAAGCAATGTAGGAGAAAAGAGAAATTCCCAGAAAAGCTCTTGGTTTCTGGGAGCAAACCAATTCCACTTAAGCAACGATTTTGCCCTGGATGACAGAGATGGGATATTGCAATCCAAACTGTGCTTGAGAATGTTGGGGTAGGGGCTTCGTTTAGAAAAGTGTTTCTAAGAAGAGCCACGTGTCTGTGGACAGTTGAGTTCCCTTGGAGGAACCTGCTGTCCCAAGGAGGGGACTTGGCAGAGTCAGAGCCTTTCTGGGCAGGATGCCTGCAGGGAGGCAGCTGGCACAGTCTGCCTCTGAGCCAGGGCTCTCCCTGAAATAGCAGCAGGGACAGAGGAGCTGTGCTGAACCCAAAGGGTCTCATTCTATCCTTCCTTTCCAGAAGTGGGGCTCACTTGTTCTCGGGAGACTCCTGGTCTGTTTCTTCAGTGCTGATGCAGAGCTTGGTACATTGCCAGACTCAAACCTATGGCTCCCATTCACCTCGCAGCTATTACTAATAATGTCTCCTTCTGTTTTTTTTTTTTACAAATTGCACACAAACGGGAGTTGTGTAACTACTGTCTTCAGCTTTTTTGTTTCCCCTGTGACTGTAATCCAAAATATTCATAGACTCAAGTCAACAAATGGTGACTTGACATTTTACTGACCAAACAGGGGTGTGAAGGGGACAGCCCAGAAATGTACCTTTTTCTCAGGAGGAAAACGTATTTTCATATTTTCATTATTTTCATTAAACTTTGTGATAATAAGGTTTCAGGTGTAAAGTCTTCTGCTTCAATGTCTACTGTCCCACGTCAGACATGAGCTATGTCTATATCTTGTCATACCAGTTAATCCACATAATTTAAGCAAAAAAACCAATTTTTTTTCATTTGAAAGTTATGCCAATTATATATGATTCAGTTATGAGTTTGTTACCCTGTGTCTCTCATCTTTGCGGGGAAGTGGAGATGGTATTTTAGGACTTGGCTGCCCTGCAACAGTGCATCTCATACCCAGGAAAGCTTTAACGACTTAATGAATTTAAGCTGATTCCCGAGAACTTGACTGTGCAACTCTATAGTCTCTAGCCCAAGTTATGTTACAGGAACATGTAAACATCATCCATCTGATTTGTCCTTTCCTAACCCTACATTTTCTCAATTACATGGGTGCACAATATGTGCTCTGCTTTCAGTTCCCATGCAGTTTCCATTGAACCCCACTTCACAATCATGTAGAATAAGTGAAGTATGAAGTATGTCTGTGTCTGGAAAGTTTCCTGGTTTTCTTACCTGGATTCACAGCTTATATACACATATAGGATAGTTGCCATATTAAAGTAATAAAAAATGAACATGAAAACTTTTCTATCTAAGGAAGAAAATCATGACTCAGCCCTAGAACAGATGAAACTCATGGTTTATGAAAGGCAGAAAAATTAGTGTCAAAATTGGTTCAGAGATGGCAGCAGTCCTGAATTTTGAATGTTCACTGTGGTGAATTATTCTTCCCATGGTTACACAGAACCAAACAATCACAGCTTTGGTTGTCATTTGTGCTCAAACTTCAGGGAGAATCTGCTGGAGAAGGATGGATATTTTTGCAGTGTTAAAGGCAGTTCTGCTTATGGCCCTGAATTTTGCTTCTCGAACAAAAACTTTATATTTTTACTGAATGCAGTTTATTTTTAATATTAACATTAGAGTTAAAATGCTGTGCAGGTTCTAAGTCCTTTGGTGACACGGGAGGGAGGTGTTGGCACATGAGGACCCTGACACTTTGCTTGTTCCTGTTGTATAAACTGATCAAAGTATGAGCTGCTTTCAACAAATGCAGCTTCTCCAGCAGCTGCACCCACCATGCCCCACAGAACTGCCCCTTAGATGTGTTCATCCCCTCTGAATTTGCCTGTGTGTTGCATTCAGAGACAAGACAAAGGGAAATGGCCCTAAAATGAAGCAGAGAATATTTACAGCAGATATATGGAATGAATTCTCCGTGAGGGTGGGCAGGCCCTGGCACAGGGTGCCCAGAGCAGCTGGGACTGCCCCTGGATCCCTGGCAGTGTCCAAGGCCAGGCTGGACACTGGGGCTTGGAACAACCTGGGATGGTGATGACATGATGTTTGATGATCCTTCCACCCCAAACTGTTCCGGGTTTCTGTGCTTCTATGTTTTGAGCCATCAGATGAGAGGTTTTTTCCGTGTGGGGTCACACCTGCCCTCTTCCCCCTGCTCATGCCCTCGTGCTGCATTACCGCCTTATTGTGAATTTCTGTATATTCCTACCAGAGGTGCTCCCCGGGGCTGTGCTCAGCCCTTCAGGGCTGTTGGCATCTCCTGCTGCAGCCAGAGGAGGCCAAAGGAGGGGAAGGATCCTGCAGAGACCTCTGCCACAGAGCCATGGAGGAGAGGGCTCACACGAGGGACTGGATTCTCTGTTTGGGGAAAAAAACGAAAACTTTAGCTTGCTGCTAGTAATTTATCACACCCAGACTGTGGTCTTACTGCAGGACTTCATAAACAATATTTAATTTCAGGTTTCCAAGGATTGAGTAAGGAATTTTAAGGACCAGACTGAAGAAAGCATATTCTTATCATCACCGTCTTTGATTTAGTGCTCTTTGTAAACTGGTGGGAGGTGGTGGGTTCAGGGACTATTCATAAATACAGTGCATTGAACTGGGCTGTGTTTAAACCCCCAGATTTTTTTAGTGTTTTAGCTCCAACACCTTGGAACACTCTGAGGGTTCAGTTTTCAGGAACTTGGGTAACACTTCTGAATGAGAATGTAACTTAAAGTCTGATCTCTGCTGATAGAAATTCTTGTGGTGGCAGAGTGATTTACCTCAGTGGATAGTCTGTTTTTTGGGGAGTAAATGGCAACAGCTACAACTTCTGAGTTTTTCTAAAGTGATGGGGGAGAGCTGCAGCTGGAAGAGGGGAGGAAATTCAGGTGGAGTCATGGGGGCCGTGGGCACTTGCACAAGCTGAAGATTTGTGTCAAACTCGTCAAGATTTGTGTCAAACTCGTCATCCAAGTTTTCCACTGTGAAGCATTTTTTACTCCAGGAACTATCAGGGTAACTCCATCTCCATCTGTTGAGGAAATTATCCAAGATACTCTGTAAAACTCTTCAGGTCATGTTGTCACAAGAGTTCTTCATTCCCACAGCCGATCAGGGGCAGAGGTTTTTTTCCCTAAGCATCCTCAGGAGCAGGGGCTGCCCTCACCAGCCTGAGAACAAGGACTTGGTCCATGTTCAGATGGGGAGCATCACCTACAGGATCCACAGCAGTGCTGATGGTCCCCTGTGCACTCCCTGCTGCAGTGGCTGCTCCAGTACTGGGCTGGTCAGGCCCCTTTTACAACCCCAGGGACCTGTCCTGCTAATGCTGTGCAAGCACATGGTGAATAAAAACACATTTCTGTGTCTCACTGGGGATTATTTTTCCAACAGGATTCACACCACCTTTGGAATTCTGCATATGTTGGTTACTTGTGATTAATGCAAATGAGGGCTCATTGCTCCCAGGCTGGATAAAGCATAATTGTTATAACCAAGAGAACTGGGAGAAGGCACTGGGAAAAAAAGTAGACTGTCTTCCCTAGAGGGATCCAGGAAAATTAGACAAATAACAGAAGGTGTGTTGGCTGGAGAAAAGCTTAAAATAAAATTTGTGGGTTTTGCTTTCACACAGTGTAATTGCATATATGTACATGGCTGTGTTGGGAAAGCTCTGGATGAATTCTGTCTGGATTGTTTGTCTCTTGTGCCAGAGTCTGGCAGCAGCTTTGGTGCAACCTGGTGTTGCATCTCATGTTGTATTTTTCATGTGAACATTCATGCATTAAACTCAAATAGGCTTTTAATGAGTATCTGAGTGAACATAAAATAAAACCCAAGAGCAACATAAGCACAATCAAAATGAATTTGCAAATTGGGAACAGGAGAGGGAAGGGGAGAAACCAATGTTTGCAGTTCTTGCCATGGCTGTCAGGTGTTCATTTTGGTGACATATGTGAAATGGAGTGGCAACCTGCATTTGAATGTGTCCAAATCAGCAGGGGAGCCCTGGCCGAGTGCCATGGGCTGCATGTCTGTGTGCCAGCCTGGGGGCACATCTGTGTCACAGCCCCAGGGACACATCTGTGTGCCAGCCTGGGGGCACATCTGTGTCACAGCCCCAGGGACACATCTGTGTCACAGCCCTGAGGACAGTAGGACAGGCTGTCAGCTCTGCACAAGGTCACTGGTTTCCCTCTCCCAGCCTGTGGGGTACCTGGGCCATCATCACTGCAACACTACAGTTTTTTTCCTAATAATCTACTGCCTACATGGAGTTCTGGCATGAGGCAGCATGGGATGGTTCGTGTGACCCTGAGGAAGCTGGCAATTTTAAGAGCATCATCAATTCTCAGCAGCATTTTTAAAATATCGTTTTTAAAAATATCTTTTTATTCTGCTGTATGCAGTTTGTTATTTGCTATATGCTGGTTCTGCTTCCAAGGAACTAACAGAAAACCCTGGACAGAGCATCCCAACACTTGCTGGGATTTGGTGCTACTCGGTAGTGCAGTCTTGGTGCAGTTCCACACAGTTTGTTCTAAGAACCATTTGGCAGCACTGGCTGTGACTTTCAGGAAGCAGGTCCCACTGGCTCTGCAGACAGTTCCCAATCCAGAGAGTTACAGCCTCAGGTCTCTCCTGCCAAGCTCCTGAATCTCTCTGTTCCTCTTCATCACTGCAGTTCTGAAAACAGCAACAATCAGTATTTGTATTTATAGCAGAGCCTCCCACCCAAGCCAAAGTGAGGATTCCCTTCTGCTGGTGGCTGGAAATGCCTGGTGCTCAGCCCAGAGACTCCTAAGAGGTGCATTGTGCTGGGGCAGTATTCTCACACCCACTACTGTCCTTTCCAGAAGTTACAGGTGGAAAGAATCACCATGTTACCTCCAAAATACTTCAGAACTTACAGAGCTCTGCTCTGGATAAGGTCATTCTTGTTTATGGATTTCTCTCAAATTTCCTCTGCCATTTTCACAGCTAAATGTTACCACAATAGGCACAAACATGGAAAAAAACTGTATGCTCTTGTCCTGAAAAATTCTGACTTGTGTGTTCTTGGGGAAAAGCCAAGTCAGCCTAGAAGTGTGCTTCCTCTCCACCTTACCAAAAAGATTCCTGGAGTAGGGACAGTCACAGCTTCTTTCCAGAGACCTTGTGTCTAAAGACCTGGCATTCCCTTGGCAGGGAAACAGAGGTTGGTGGCTTCCATAGAAACCCAGGAATCAGATCAGGGTGGGGATTAGTGTTGCTTCAAATGCACTATAAAATAATATTAACTCTGAGGCTGAACAAGCTGA
This sequence comes from Cyanoderma ruficeps, assembly GCA_008694505.1. NCBI lineage: Eukaryota > Metazoa > Chordata > Aves > Passeriformes > Timaliidae > Cyanoderma > Cyanoderma ruficeps. Next base: position 690,756 of record VZDJ01000078.1, on the reverse strand, counting down.
GATGATGGATGGTTGAGCTGGAATTATGGTTATGATGAAAATTTGTTTTCATGCCGGGGGTGCTTGATGAAGAACTTGCTATAATTATGAAGGGGACTAATCAGCAGGGAGGAAAAGATTTGGTCAATGCAGAAGAACCTAGCAGGAGTGGGCAAAGGATTTCTGGGATAATGGAAAAGATATCCTTCCTTTTGGAGGACTCCCAGAACTGAAACTAGTCCTTGGGTAGTGCATCCTGATGGCTTTGAATGGGGACTCCAACACCTCCCTGGGCAGCCCCTCCCAAAGCCTGACCACCCTTTCCATGAAGAAAAGGTAAAAGGATCATGTAGAACTTCACTTCCCAAGATGTTCCATCTCCGGTGGCAGGGGAAACCTCAGAGCTTTCACCAAACATTTCTGTTTGATATTTTCTGTCTCCCTCAAAAGAGACCTTTAAAAACAAACTGGATCCTTTGATAATTTAAATGAGACCTGATCCACACTTGCAATTCCTGTGACAGGAGCACTGTTACCCTTCCAAATGCTCTGCTATTAAATTCACAGGAAATTAGAAGCCTGTTGCTTTGTGCCTACCCCTTATCTGTCTTTACTCATCCATGTCTCCATCCCTGCTGAAAAGCAAAGAGCGGGAGAACAGAACCACACTTTGACGAATGCAAGAGCTCCCTGAAACTCACAGGAGAGGCACAATGATCTGTGGCAAACCAAGGAACCCAAGAGCATGAGGATCCCACCCTGCAGTAGACCTGAGAGTCTGCCCAGTTCCTATCTCTAACAGAAGGTCTGTCTTTGATGAAGATGAACATTTGAAATTAGTTTCTTTTCAGAAACAGGACATTCAGCCAACTTCGTTTTATAATCCTTGAAGAATGCTTCCAAACTGTCACCCAATGCCAAAGAAAGCAGAGCAGTGTTTTCCATCAATCTGCAGGACATCTGATGGAGTTCAATGGGACAATCTACCTGTCCAAATTAACAGACATCACACTTTCCAGGACTGCAGCCTCCAGAAAAGTTCATGCTCCACAACTACAGAGATATATGAGGACTGGGAGGGAATTTTGACTTCTTTACTGTTATTATTTTAGAAGTACCTGGAGAATCAATTTAATAAATGTCTCTGAACTTGAACTCCCAAGCCTGAAGCCCTGATGTAATTCTACAAACTCTGCAGTAAGGTGAGGTTGCTCCTGACTGGATTGTCTCCTCTTCTAGATGTGCAGGTTCTGCAAGGCAGAGGGAGACACATCTGAACATTTCTTTGTAAGAGATTGTCTTTTGCTGCAGATCCTTGTGCCTCAGAAATTGGCACAAAAATGCCAATTTCCCAAGTGGCACAGAGGGTGGAGGTTTGAGTTTGCATGTGCTGGGAGACATGGGAGCACCACATGATGAAAATCCAAGTAACTTCTCGAGGGCTCCAAGGTGGGCAGGGAAGAAGCCTGGGTGAGAGCAGTGTTTGCCTCTTCTGCCTGTGTTCCTCCAGAGTATCTTGTTTATAACTTCATGGGTTCACCTCGATGGCACCAAGAATCAAACCAGTTTCTGGGTGGATTTCCTTGGTCCTCCATCTCCTGCAAAGTTACCTTTAAATCATACCAACCTTGGGCATAACAGAAGTAACATTATAACCTTAGCTGTATCCAGGGAGCCTCTTGGCCCCTCAGGCCTCTCCATGTCTTGGAGAGGGACAGCAAGGTTATGTTTTTTGGAGGGATGACTCATATGCTTGCCATGGGCAGAGAATCAACTATTCCATCAACTAAGATCCCCTGTAAGTTGTCCAACCAGAAAAACTGGCTGCAACTATAAAGGTAGCTGGTAGCCTGCCTTCTCTTGGAGGTAAGAGGAGTTGGAGAGCTGCCACTGTGGGAGTGTGCTTCAAAAATAGGGACAGAAATGAGGAAAATGTTAAAGCAGGGAGTAAATGCCAGTTAAAGAGGGTGGTATAAACAACTCTGTGGGCTCACCAGCGCAGGCCTCAGATCTAACCCCAAGCAGCAGATCTCCTGGTAACCCACAAAAGGCGGGCTGGGCAGCCAGCTCTGCAGGAAAGTTCATTAAAAACTGTATTTTAAACATTCAATTACATATCAGATTATTGTCAAAACAGGGAAATTTATATTTAAGTTTTTAATAACATGGATGTATCTCAGTTTGGCTTCTGGAGGAAGTCAGAATTGCTTCCTCTGTCTAATCTGAGGGTTTGCTTCTTTCCACACACCTTCTTGTGATGCTGTGAAGCTCCAAACACTGTGTGATCATTTCCTTCTCACAGGAAGATTTAAGGAGTGAGGTCCTGCAGTAGTGGCCTGTGAACAGTGTCCTCTGCTGAGCTTTAAAGGGGAAGAACTGAGGCACAGCAGGCCTGTGGGAGAGCAGGTGAAATAACCCTCAGCACCAGCTCCTGAGAAACTGAGGGGCAAAGGTTTTTAATTTCAGTTTCTGAGGCTGCACCTCCTCTGTCTGGAACACAGACTCTCAGAGAGGAAATGCCTGGATCAGTCACACACCTGCACATTGAATGTCCCTTAAGGAATCCTTCCCTGTGAGGGTGGGCAGGCCCTGGCACAGGGTGCCCAGAGCAGCTGTGGCTGTCCCTGGATCCCTGGCAGTGTCCCAGGCCAGGTTGGACAGGGCTTGGAGCAGCCTGGGACAGTGGAAGATGTCCCTGTCATGGCAGGCGTGGCAGTGGATGGGCTTTAGGGTCTCTTCCAACCCAGACCATTCTGGGATTCTCTGCCTTCAGCATCTTCAGTTTGCTGCTGATGAGGTTGGGTTTACTGGGGTGTGAGCAACAAAGCATTTCAGTCCTGATTTAGTAGAAAGGATCACTGGTGGGATGCCCTGAGCTGTGTTTGTTGTATAGGACTTGTATGGGGCCAGACCAGCTGCTCTTTGCTGTGGGCAGGGTCCTTGCAGTGCCTGACATGGATGGACTTGGTTCATTCCTTCAAACACCTTTTGGAAGGCACATGACCTGTCCTTTCACGTGAAAATGTCACTTGGGGGTTGTTTCCATCATAACTGGCTTCTAGAAGCAATTATCCTATAAATCATCTTTTTAAAGGTCATAATAAATTTTCTGCCTTTTTTTTTTTTTTTACATCCAGTTGTGTTTCAGCCTTGAGTTTTTCTCAGCTTTTAGTCATTTTTGTAGCTTTAACCTTCCACCTGCCTCGTTTACTTCAAGGCATGCTGTAAATGTCCCAGCCCTAATGACTTTAGCAGGATGTCCCCCCTGTAAGCAGCAGTCTGCAGCAGTTAGACACCCAGAGATCAGGTTTTAATCAGCCTTGACTGAAGACTAAAAATGATTCACTCCTGTCAGCATTGGGCAACACAACAAACAGTTCTCCAGCAAATCACTTAAGCAGAAATATGTTGGCATGTTTCTATAGCAACTAAGGAAAAATATTTCACACAAAAGTCCATCTGCTGCAACAGTGAGGGAGATCTGGCCAAGGATCCCGATAGAAATTAATCTTAATTTGCAAATTTTATTTTCGAAAATCTCACACAACCACTTGCACAAAAAGACACAATGGGAGAGGCAAGAAAATTGATTTTTTGATAGATGCTGTCAATTAATCACCAAGATGATCCCTGATTTGGGAAGCAGTGATTGTCTGAGGCTGAAAAGCCCCAGTGCCTTGGAGAGATTCATCTCCGGGGCTGTTTACCTACCAGGCTGCATCACACCATCTTGGAAACACATGGGATTTTTTTTTCGAGAGAGCCTGGTAGCAAGCATCCAATTTTTATTTTTTTTTTTAATAATTTTGGTTTTATTTACTTGTAAAGAGTTACTGAAATTTATTCAACCATATAAAATGCTTTGTAGAAGCCATCAAAGTGAGGAGAGGGGGGAAAAACCAATGGGATAATTTGGACAGCAATGCATTTTATTTTATGTGATGTCAACACTTCAAAGCCTGTTGGAACTGTGCTCAGGAGATCTGAAACATTTTACGGGGGTGCTTGGTGTCTGTGCTGCAAACCATCTCCAATTCTGGGATCTCTTGCACAACATCCACGGCCTGCTGCCAGCAGCTCTTTCTTCCTCACTTGCTGCTTTCTCTGTCACCCTGGCACTTCAACAGAGGCCCCAAAGCACATTTTATAAAAGGAATACAAAAAATCAACAAGAAGGTCACTTCCAGCTCAGGAGTGTGTAGCCCTGGGCCCAGGAAGGTGCTCCAGGTCTGCAGGGACTGTGTCCATGAGGATGGAAGTCCAGCTCATGGAGCCTCTGTCATCTAGAGTTTTGTGTGAGAGACTGGATGTGATGAGACCTCAGGAAGAGGGGAGATTTTTGTGTCTCATATCCTACAAAAAAGATGGAGAGAAATTATCTGCTAACAAGTAAGTATGAAGTACCAGAACACAGGGAATGGCTTCCCCTGCCAGAGGGCAGGGTGGGCAGGCCCTGGCACAGGGTGCCCAGAGCAGCTGTGGCTGCCCCTGGATCCCTGGCAGTGTCCAAGGCCAGGTTGGACACTGGGCTTGGAGCAGCCTGGGACAGTGGGAGGTGTCCTTGCCCATGACAGGGGAGGAATGTGATGATCCCCAAGGTCTCTTCTAACCCAAACCATCCAGTGATTCTATATAAATTCACGCCTTTCTGAAGTCCATTCTAGGGCTTCATGAAATGTTACAAACAACCTCTCTCCAAACTATCCTCTGTGCAATGGTCAGAATTTTTAGTTTGATATTAAGACTTAGTTTGGTGATGAAAATATTAAAATCCCTTGATTCAGATTTAATATTCTTTATATTTTGTTTGTTTAAAGCATTCTGTAGGGGAGTTTTCTTGTACTGGTCTTCTGGGTTGTGAGTGGCCTTGATCAAGGGTCCAAGCTTTAGGTATTGATTGGTCAGGTACTCTTGTAAAAACTTGGATTTGAAATCCGTCATTTAGCATCAATCACAAAACCAAGACTAGGGACCCAGGAAGGGCTAAAATTCTCATTAATTTGACTCCCCTTTTGTTTTAACCTTATTTCTGGAGTGAAAAATGATTCTTCTGCAGTTCACCCATCACTGGGTCAAGTATTCAGCATGCAATGCATTGTAATGACATGTGCCAATTTCTCCAGAGGTTTAAAGTTTAAAACAGCTCTTCTTCCAGCGTAAAATAGTAGTGAACAGGACATTTTACTGTCTGATGTTGTGTGAGATCAGTGAGCTTTTAAAAAGTCTTTTCTGAAAAAACCCCCGATTTTTAAATTGACAGTAGGAGCCCTGGAGTGGAGGCAACATCCTCTGATATGTTTTATTGCAGCAGCTGCTTGTGCTGTCCAGAGCTGTGCTTAACCATGGTTTCTCTCATTGTTGCTCTGACATTCTGTTTTTGCACCATCACCACTTTCCATCAGCTGGACAGACCTGTGACAAAGCTCTGCCAGTGCCCTGCCCAGCTCAGTGCTCAGGTACCAGCACCTGCCTGGCACCCAGGGACTGGGACGTGTTCTCCTGCCCAGCTCTTTAAAGTAGCTGAGAAGACAAGAACCAGTTTTTTCTCCTTATTCTTCATCAGCCCAAGGAAAGCTGAACTTCAGGAAGGCCTGAAGAGGAGAGTTGAGGCACATCTGTTCCTCCTGTGCTCTTACCCCTCCACCTGCAGTCTCTCCTTGGCCTGCACTGCCTGTGCCCCAGCCCTCCAGGGATTTCTTTCCCATAAAGATGTCCAGCCTCTTTTTGAAATGCAAACTTCCAGCCACCTTTTCCTTCTGAAGGGCTCTGAGACAGAGGGGAGATTCTCAGCTATCCACAAATCCCTGTCGCCTGGCAGGAGACCCTTTAGATTTGGGACAGCGAGGGCACTGGTAATGCAGGACAGTCTTCACAGACCTCGGGGCTGTGACTAAGGGAGATGAAGCCACTGGCACAAGAAGAGGCTTCAAAGATTTAGTTGTGGGGTCTGTCTGGGAAGCAGCTTAACTGGCAAACAAAATGAAAATTTGTATAGATAAAATGAGGCTTATTTAGTGTTATTTAGCAGTCCTGAGAAGGTTTTGGGAGGTTTAGTAGCTGCTACCATGACCCTGGCACCTTTAACCCACTGAGCAGGAGGGAAAGTAGCACCAATCCAGCTCACTCAGAGCTGGCTACACCAGCATGACAAAAATCTGCATTTTACTGCTTGTGTGCCTCAGGTGAGATCCATCCCAGCCCTGTGTGACTCTTGAAAACCAGGGCATTGAATTGATATCCTCCCACTTGGGCCCACAGGGAGCGACTGAGGGCAGGCACGGAGTTCAGAATTCCAATCCAGCTTTCTTGCCCACTTTTAAGGACATTTCCTTGTTTCATATTTGGTACCAGTGATTCAAACATTGTTTGATTACACCTCTGATTCCTTTGCCTTGCCATTGGCAGTTTTGCTCTGCACAGCTCTCTGTCTCTACCAGAGATGACAAAAGTAGTGGTTGTCTCACTGGAGCTCTCATTCCCTCTTATCTCTTTCCCCAACCCTGGTCATGTGTTGTTTTTACCATGGCCAAGTGTTGGGTGGAAACCTTGAGTGGGCAACTGCTCCAAAGCCTTCCTGCCCCGAGGGGCTCTGGCAAAGCACAGCTGGGTTTGGAAGATGGATTGTACCATGGGATTAACATTTGCACATATAACATGTTTGTGAATTCAGTCTCTTCTTAGTCATGATTTTGGCTGGTCTGATAGAATTTTTCTTGGGTGGATACCAGAGCTGCTGTTGAGGGATAGTTCTTGTTCCTTGGTTTAACTCTTGGGAGCAGCCAGAGGGTTTCTCTATTATAACTTTATCTTTCTTGAAAATATTTCAAGATTAATATTTTCCATAATCAGTTAATGATAGATTCAACACCAAAACAAACAAGAAAAAACCCAAATAATCAAACAACCCCCCAAACAGTCTGGCTACATCTTGCATTTTGGAGTTGTCTGGGCTAAATCTTCCTGTAGTAAAAATTTGCATTGTTCATTTTAGGTAGAAAACCAGCTGGAGTGGGGGTACATCAGAAACTCAAGGCTCCAGTAACCTGCTCGCTGTGTTTCCAGTGGAAGGGCAGCTTTTACCTGGCTCAGGGCTTGCTCAACCAACATTGTTCCGACTTGATGGCTGTTTTACCTCTTGGTGGAAAGTAGAAAATAGGGATGTGAATAGTGAAAAAGAATTTTTTCACTGAATCTGAATTATGAGCCCTCAAAAATTTTTTCTGGCATGTTTATCAGTTTATTTCTCCTTAGTTTCTTTGCTCCATCAGCGTCTAAGAATGCTGGACGTGGACAGACAGAGCGGATTTGGTAGATGGTTTATCACATCGTTCTAAATTGGCTTGGAGTACTGTGAAACGCTTGCATATAATCCTCAGACAGAGGATTGGACTGGAAAGACAGGAAAAATTTCCAAATATTTTTATACATCTACCACATCTTTGCCAATCTCTGTGCCCCCAGTGTGTCATGTCATGGAAGCACTCAAGCAATTTCTGCCTGCCCTTAATATTTAGAGCTTCATGACTCCTAATTAATTAGGGTATTAATTTCCATATGTAACTCTGGAACAATGCCATGCTGGGAAGCAGCTTTTCACACGTCGTCATTCTGGGTTTGCTCACTGTACCCTCCCCCTGGTGCTGTTTATTACAGTGCATGTCAGGTAGAGCTTGGGGAATCAAAATTTGGATGGGAGAACAGGGGTTTGGGGAGGGTTTATATGGTGTCTGGCTGTTTCATAAAATGGTATAGATACATTTTTGTGATTTCTGGTTCCTGTATAGCAAATGATTTCCAAGCAGGTTTTCATTTTTTGCTGTGGTGGTGACGTTTTCCAAGGGTGTGTGCAAAGGCACACTCTGCTCACAGTGTTCACTAGAGGGGCACCCTGGGATGTGTAATTTTGTATCTATTGCACAGGGCTGGTTCCTTAAACAATGCTGGATTTATTTATTCTACCTGAGCAGAGAAATGAGCCACCTCAGTACCAGAATAACAAGAATGAAAATATAACCACCAGTGCATGCAGAGACAATAACCAAATCCATAAGGAGACAGAGAGGGGCTGTTTACACAGGCATGCAGTGCCAGGACACAGGGAATGGCTTCCCACTGCCAGAGGGCAGGGTTAGATGGGACACTGGGAGGGAATTCCTCCCTGTGAGGGTGGGCAGGTCCTGGCACAGGGTGCCCAGAGCAGCTGTGGCTGCCCCTGGATCCCTGGCAGTGCCTAAGGCCAGGTTGGACACTGGGGCTTGGAGCAGCCTGGGACAGTGGGAGGTGTCCCTGTCCATGGCAGGGGGAGGAATGGGATGGGCTTTAGGGTCCTTTCCAACCCAAACTGTTCCATGATTCGATGTCCCTGGATGGCTGCACTCACTAGTATCTGACACCTTTCTCCAAAAATATCCACAAAGGACACAGATGATGGTGTGACAACCCCAGCTCTTGTCTGTTTGCACACTGCTGACTGCTGACTCGAGGCACCAGTTCAAAACAAACCTTTTTTCTCCTCTGCAGTTTTACATCCAGAGGTACTGCCATCCACATCCCTGGGAGTGGTGTTCATGGGGAATGCTGGACAATTTCAGCACCAAAACCTGTCCCATATTTCCTATGTCAACACAAACACCACTGTGATCCCTTGGGTAAGCAGGGGCATCCTTGCAATCAGTAGGGCCCCACATGAATTGAGGAGGACCATCTACAGCCAGTCCTGGTGGGGAATACAAAACTTACTGAGTTTTAAACTCAGTTTGGCATGCTGGAAAGAGAATTAGGTCCTTCTTGGACTTTTAAGTGATCTGAAGAGGAATGTGCTTGATTCAGGTGGTAAGAATTATTCTCGAAGTTCTCAGATATTCCAGGCAGACATCTATTTTCATTCCTCTCTAGCCAATCCCTGGTGAGAGGGATGGAGACATGAATTAAGAGGAAAGCCATTTTCCACAGTAGAGCAGGACCTGAAATGAGCCTTCTGCAGATTAAGCAGAATGATCTCCAGAGGTTTTGCCAAACAAATTTTTCAGATTTCTTCAGGATTCTAGTCATGGCCTGTGATCTGGCACGTTTGCCAAGAATTTGGTAGGAAGAGAAAAATTACCCCAAGCCTGAAGGTCTGAACAGGGAGGTGGTTTGTGGGTTTCATAGGATTGCATCAGAAGTCTGATCTTCCCGGCAAAAGAGATTCTCTCTGCAAACAATGAATCCCCTAAAACCACAAGTGCCATGAAGTCAAGCAGTATGTGGCTTGGATAGCACCGGGTCAATTTGTCAACTCTGGTTCATTCAAAGAGAAGGAAATAATGAGTGGAAAAACATTGAGATAAAAAAGAAAAACCTCAGGATACTTGCTACAGATTAATTCTCCCAAAGCAGAATATAACCTTACTTTTCCTCAATGGAACTCCCCTGGATTTGTACTTAAGCAGTACTTGTAGGTGATCTGAATAATACTTATTTTTAATGTAGGGTATTTTTTGACTGGCACAGGGAGTGTTATTGTAGGTAACCTGGTATTTTGTGGGAATTTCAATTTTGTTTCAGAATCCAGTCTAAATATTGTGATGAATTTCTAGCAGATAGTCTCAACAGACAAATACTATTTACGAGGTGAAACTGCTGCTGTGGATCCAGGAGTGGATGTTGGGCTGCTGATGCTGGGATGCCACAGACAAGCCTGAGGATTATGAAGCATCCACCCTAATCCTGCCATGTCATTTGAATTGGTCACAATATATAAAATTATTCTTTGAAGCAAAAGTATTTTCTTTACCTACTATTACTAAACATGCCCAGCACCCTCCCTTTCCCAACAGCAGTATTAAAATAATTTGGAAAAGTATTTACCAGTTTTACTTAATAATTAATTTTTGGCTTTGTTCTTCGGGAGATTAAAGATGGGACTTCAAAAATATTCCAGTCTACAACAAGAAGGTACTTTCTGCAGTACTTGTGGGTGAAATTGTGGCTTCTTGAAGTCATGGAGATAACAAGAATATTTAGGTATTACCATAAGGGTTTTGTGAAAGATGAACTCCACAGGAAAAGCCGAATTTCTCAGTGGCTTTGCTAAGATGGAAACAGGAAAGCATCTTTTTATTCTAAAAATAAACTGAGTAAGGCAAGTCACATTATTCTGCATGAGCAGCAATGATGATTTCAGTGTGGAAGTTTTCTTCTGAAAACTGAAATCTTGAAAGTCCCTCTTGCTGAACAGTCAGACCTTCCATAACTAACCCAGCCATTGCACAGGTGAGCATCACACTGCAGGTTCTATTCCCAGTGCTTTAACTCAGTGAATTCCTCTTGTCCTCGAATGCTCACTGGTGTTGCCAGTTTGATTTCAGACTCTTGGAGCCTTGGTTTAAGCAAGTCCCAGCTCAGCAGTGAGGTTCTGGCTGAGAGTGTGTCCTGCCAGCAGCTGGAACACAGCTCCTGTCAGAGCCACTGCTCAAAACCCCTGACAGAGACGCTGCTCTCAGCTCCAGGGTTGGCAAAGACAAACCAAAATAGAAACTTCTTCTCTAACAAGACAAATATATGAGGGAAGTAGGCCCTGGATTTAATTTTCCCTGGAAAGAACAGAGCTAAGGTGTCAGCTAATGAACGAAGGTAGATCTGCAAACCATGCTCCTTCACTGTATCAAAATAGCAACAGCATGAAAAAAGGGATTGATAGCAAGAGAGTGGGGAGCATCACCGGCTAAGAGCAATCGGCACCCCAAATCTTTTTCTCTTTAATAAAATAACTGAGAAAGCAAATCTGGACTCCATTAAGCAATGAGTGAGATGGTGGCTCTCGTGCCAGGACTGGCTTGTTCCCTCTGGGTTACTCCAAACCTCTGAGGCCCTCACGTCCTGAATTTGGTGCAAACTCCCACACAGGCTGGCACTTGGGCTCACTAAAGAGCAGACCTGGGCAATGAGAGCTAAAAAGTTCCATTCTCCAGCAATGAGCTGTGACAGATCGGCACACTCCACATATCAGCCATGGGGAGACAATGTGCAACCACCACTACTGGGTCTGGGAAACCAAGCACAAAACTCCTGCCAGCTCAAAAATTAATGCTTGCCCTGTGAAAACAAAGAAGCGGGAGAGGTTGTAGCCCAATTTCTCTATAAATTATGTTTTTTAATTCCTACTTAAATAATAACTCGCCCAGGTTTTTTTTTTTTGAGTGGTCTGGGGAGCACGGGGATGAATCAGTGCAGGGCAACCAGGGGCTGTCAGACTTCAGTTCGGTAGCAGACTGGAGACCAAGAGAAGCCAAATATCAAAAGTACAATGGTTTATACACAAAACAGACACAGGCCAAAGGTACAGGAGAGAAGTGCTTTACAAGTCACATTATCTCTGGGTTGCCCCGTTAAATGTTTACTTTCACTGTAGTTGTAGGCAGCAGGATGACACCACAGAACAGGAGTTTCCTCAGTGTCCAGGGTGGGTTTGTGTTGTGCTTTTCCTGCTGGTTGTTGACAGAAGTGGATGCTTGCTGCTTTTCCTTTTACCCCTTCAGATGCAATAAAGCTCCCAAATCAAAAAGCTCCTCTCCTCTGTGCAGGACCAGAACCTCTGGCTGAGGGTTTGGGAAGGGTTTACAAGAGAATAGAGTGTAATAGACAAACAAACAGCCTGGCCTGGAGGTCCCAGGCCATGTTGGGAACACCAGCAGAAAAACTGAATGGATCATTATCAACTGGACAATTTGGTCTGGGCAGCTGAGACAATAACATATGAAACCCTTCGGTGCTGCTGGTTGTCTATGAGATGAGTCACCCAACAGTCTCCACCCCCCAAACGGCTGGTGTTGAAAATAGGCATGTGGCAAGTTTGTTTCGGGAGCACATATCCCAATAAACTTGCCCAATATAACTTTGCCACTGAAATCTGAGAATATCTGCCGCAGCAATCTGTCAGAGAAAGTGTGCCCTCCATTTTTCCGTGCCACGATAATGAAGGCTGAACTTCTGCCTTGAAAACTTCTCTTTCCATATTTTCAGTCCGTTTTTTTAACTCACAGTCCTTCCTTCCCATACCTATTTCCAGCAGCAGGCTCTATCCCAGCAGAGCCAGAGGCATCTGATTTACTAAAAATCTGATTATGAGCAAGCATGGAACAGGCAGGATCTGTCCTTTTTTCCACAGGGCATAAGCCATGTCTAGTAAGAAGTGAAACTTGAAGCTAGAGTTTGTTCAAAAGATAAAAGGGATGGGCCCAGCCCAGCTAAATTTCAGATGGCTCAAGAAGTGTCTGCCCACATCCCTGTAAATCATGTGGTTTGATAAGTCAGCTCAGTGCAAATATCCTTCCTTTGGGCACCTGCGAGTGCTTTGTTTGGAGCCAAGCAGTCCCAAAAGCTGCTTTAGATAGCTGTGTTCCACCCCTTTCCTTTTTCTCAGGGAGAAAGTTGGATTCGCTTGCTCTTCAATTTAAACCATTTGCCCATTGCAGCTGCTTTTACAGACACAAGTCTCCAGGTTCACAAGATTCTCCCAGTCCCAGGTACGTGGAGGAAGTGCATGAGCAGCACTGGGTGCATCCCTGGCTGCAGCACACCTGGGGCTCCAGCAGTTCCCTCCCTCCAAGAATGTCAGGTGTCCCATCCCTCTGACACTGTTCTGACTGAGTTTTTGCTCATGATTTCTCTTCAGGAACTGAGTAGAGAAACTCAAGACAACAAAGATCTCAAGGAAAACCAAATTATAAGCTGCAAATGAGGTTGTGAACATGCAAGAGCCATGAGTGTTACAGTACAGCTGGTACACACAGAGAGCTCACATGGGTAGCAGTGAAATAGTGGCAGGTTTCATTTCTTTGCCTTTTGCCTGCTGTTTTTGAGCTGCTGATTTAGGACAAGACTTCCACTGTCATTTTTCATGAAGCGCCTTTGATTCCTTATCTGTTCTGTCCTCCTGATTCCCACAGTCAATTCCCACAGTCATGCAATCGTCTTCAGAAGTGTGGGTGGTTTTGTCTCATAGTAAAACTCAGGACTTCCCAGGTGTCACACACACCCTCACAGTGAACACTTTATAATCCAAACAGAAAAGAAAATTCACTTTATTCCATTTACAGTGTTTGGGCACCATGAGAGTGCAGCTTGTTGAAAGGTTTCAGGAACAAAACCCAGGTGTGGAGCCTTCCATGCCAGCTCTTCACTCACACCCCTCCTCCCAGAGTATGTTTTGTTTGCATCCCTTTTCAGTTCTTGGTGCAGAAAGATAAAAAGGATGGGATTCACCTCTCTTCACTTTAGAAATCTGGAAGATAAGGAACCAGTCTGCACTAATTGTTTGGGTTCCCTGCAGAGCTGGAGGCCCTGGGGATGATTTGCCTCTCCCAGGGTTAAATCAACTCTGAAGGCACTCATCACTGTCTGTGACTGCCAACACCACTGAGGGACCAGTGACAACTGGGAGTCGTCATCTGCCTGGGTGAGGGAGTGATGCCACAATCAGGGACAGGAAAGACTCATGGGAATTTCCCATTTCCACAGAAGCTGCCGGCCTGGGATTTGATAATGCCCTGAAGAAGGGTCCCAAAGGGCTGGTGGGGTCTCCTCAATGCCCAGGGACCATCCCAGACTTTGCACTCGTGGCCATTTCATCAGGAATAATGTTCTGTTTGTCCAATAATTGTGCCCTTACTTGTGTTCCCTCCCAGCTGGAGCTCCTCTCCAGGCTGAACAGCTCCAGCTCCCTCAGCCTTTCCTGGGCATGGAGATGCTCCAGGCTCTTCCTTATAATCTTTAAAAACAATTACCTGAAAATACCATCAAATAATTCCTCATGCAATTAATTTACACACATACAAGTGACTGCTATCAAGCAGTAATTGTTCTCCTGGGAAAAGCTTTCTTTTTTCTTGGGTCTTAACATCTTGTTGGGAATAAAGTAACTCAGAGAGGGACAAAAAATATTTAACAAAATGTAGTTGCTAAATGGTGTATATTTGAATAGTTCTTCACAAACATACAGTCAGATATTTCCTCTCTTATGATTAATCACCCTGTGAGGGGAGATTATAAGGACTAAGAAAAAACCCCAACTGGTCTCACCACAATCAAAGGTATAATTTCCCTGAAACCAGGATTTTACCCTTTGTGTATTGACACCAAGAGATTATTTAATTGTGGTATTTAATGCCAAGAAGATTCTAATCAAAACTATCCAGCCCTATTTTTCCCACTCCGAAATATAAAGCAGAAAAAGGAAACAGAATAGAAAACCACAAAAGGAACAGGAAAGGAAAACATTTTTTTGGCATATTTTAAAGAATTCTGCTAGGCAGCTTTATTAAGCTTTATCAAGCTTTATCAAAGTCATACAGTCAGATGAAGACTTACGAGAAATGTAAAGACTAAGGATTTGAACATCTATTCATTAGAAATTGTGTTCATGATCCCCCTGCTTGATGGTGAAGTCTGTGTCATGAGTACTTTCTAAAACATTGGTCACAGGAGGAAAAAATGTGTACACCAGCAAAAGCTACTTATCGTCCTTTCATCTGGCTGATCCAGTAATGACGAAAGAAAGAAGAGAATCCAGTGCCAGATAAGCAGTGCAGATCCTCGATCTGATCTCAATATCCAGGAAAGTGTTCTGGAGATGCTTCTGTTACTCTCTAAAGATTTTCAGCTCACAGGCACCAAGAGCACTTTGATTTAATACTGATGCACCTCCTCTCAGTTAATTCAGTGCATCAGCCACCAGCTGCAATAAGTTAAATTCCTAAATATTTTCTGTCTCCTTTTCCTCCAGAACATTTTGCTTTACTTTCATGTCCAAAGTTACAGAGATGCTTTGCCCACTCTGACCTCAGTAGTAAAATTAAAGAACAGGATATTTCATCCTCTTGACATTCACCAATAATTTGGGGTTTTTTCCATGCATTATTTTCCCATTAGAATATGAAAATATGATTATTTTTTAATTTTATATCTGTATATTTGGTACATGGCTGGCAGTGTCTCTGCCCAAGTATTCTTGCGTGGGAGCTGTGAGGATGTGAGTATCTTCAGGGAGATGAAGCAAATTACATTGTCCAACTACCAGTGCCAGTAAATTTGGATACAACCAAGACCCTCCTCCTCACAGAGCTGGAGATAATTTTACAGTCAATAGAAGCTGCAGAAGCTGCACATCTTTCAAATTGTTGCCTGAAGATCGGACAAGGGAGTTTTTCTTCAAAAGTGCCTTAAATGTTGGGTCTTAATCTGAGCTGTTGTCTCTTGGCTCTTGCGGCCTTCCTTGCTCCTGTATAGACCCTAATGAGAAGCTGAGGTGTTTGATGTGGAATTTCATCACTGAAAGGATCTTGAAAATGTTGGAATGCTGTGATCCTTGGGAAAATCTATGCAAATCTTTGTAATTTTGTTTTCTTGACATTTCTATGCTTTTTGTCAGAAGGAAGGTATCAGCAATGCACAGTCCGTGTCCATGAGCTTCCATAAACGCCTCTGAAGGAGTGCTGGAGGATGCTTCAAGGCAAATACACTGTTAGGCACAGTTAAACCTGATTTTCTTCAATATCAGCTGAAGCTCTGACTATTTCCTTTTCCCAAGCAAAAGGTCAATGGAAAGTAAACAGACATTCCTATTAATACAACTGTAGTGTTTCCTTGTTGCCATGGTTTTGTGTGTATAAATGATGATAAAACAAGCACTTGCACCGAAAAGGGCAGCTCAGCACTAAACAGGATCAGGCACCACGAAAAAGTTTCCCTGGTGTAGGTAAGTATTCCTTATTTAAAAGCAAGTTTTATTTGGCTGGTGTGCAGAGCTCTGTCTTCATAAACGTTTAATCCCAGAGCTATCAAACCTTCCTTGACCTTGAGATTTACAGTAAATGGGGAGAAAAAAAGGAACAAGATGTTCCTTTGTAGAAAATCAACCTTAGAGAACATGGCTGGAGCTGCAAATATTTCTCTGTCATTTAGAAACATTGATAGAAATTTATTAAGGTGGAACTTTTCTGGAACATTCCTGAATCTCTACAGTCAAAGACTTGAGAAGATAATACATGAGTGTAAATCCAGGATCTTCCAGGGGACTCCCAAGATGGCCCCTGTAATGCAGCATGGAAGAACAGGACAACCAAAGTGGTGTTAGAGACACAGCAGGGCCAGGCACACCCCACATGTCAGCAACTCCTGTCACCTTCCACATAAACAGCTTTTAAGGTAAATCACTTCATTGCAACCTTTTTTTTTTTTTCTTAACATTTTCTCTTCCTTTGCAGAGGATTGTAATGGAATCAGTTGTGAGGCAGATCTGGCTTGGTCTGTGCTTCAGGTGATGGAGGGCTTTGCTTTATAAAGGTTCATTTGGAATGATGAGTGAGAGGTGAATAATTGCCAGTGGATATTAAGCAAGAGAGGGTTAGGGCTACATTTTCGCATATACCAAATTGTTTGAGGATAGAGCTCAAATTGGGATAACTTTTGGAAATCTGGTTGCGAGTGACCTCTTCCCATTTCCTTCATCCCTCTTTATATATCTCTATGTGTCACCTGCCCACTGTGGTTGTTCCTGGAGCAGGAGAGATGGGAGATATGGGAGAGGGTACAACTGGCTTCCAAGGGGAGCAGGGTCCATGCCGAATTTAGTGGTAATGAAATAGATGATTCCTAGAGAGATCAGACTCTCTTTGAATGCCTGAACAGGACCCCACTGTGTATTTTAACATGGGAGAATCGGAACTCCAGCTNTTTTTTGTTTGTTTGTTTTTGGTTTTTTTGTAAAGGAAAACAACAACAAAAAAAAGACATTTTGACAAGCTGGTGGCAGATTTTAAGTTTCCTACTCTGGAATAAATTGAGGCAACTGTTTTTTAGTCTTCCATATTTCCAGTTATTAAACTGTGTGTGGTCTGTACCAGTGCTCACCAGCAGAGAGCCCTTAATTGTGGGTTTCAGCACTGCGCTGGGGCACCTGCCGTGCCAGGGAGCCTTTGAGGGGCGGGTGGAACCCTCCCAGAGCTGCGGGACCCTCTGAAGGCTGTGGGCTGCGTCCCCGGGCCGGTTCACAGGTGCAAGGATGCGCCGGCCTGCTTGGAAGTTCAAGCTCAATGAACTGAGACCTTGGAGAACAATTCCCTCGGCTGGCAGCACCGTCCTGGGAAGGCCTCTGAAGCTGCCGTTCCTCAGAAACCCCCCAGCCTCTTCTTGGCCGCCCTCCCTTCAGACATTCACAAGTTTTCCTGACAAAAGAGCAATTACAACCTCACAGAAACAGCTCACAAAGAGGATGGGGATGACCCCAGGAGCAGTTTCTGCAGCTCAACACATGGCCAGTCACTGACAAAGCCGGCCCGCTCCCATTTGATCCCAGAAGAGCCTCCTAGACTGGCACGCTTGACCAAGAACTGGCTGGGTGACTCATTCGTCTGGCGGCTCTGATTCATGAGCCTCCAGGAGGAAGGGAGGAGGGAGGCAAAAGCTTTTCAAATCTCAAGTTAAATGCAAGAGAAACACATTCCCCACAAAGCAGACGCTTGGCTGTGTCCAATCGGTGCCGGAATGCCCACACAAAGCCAGGGCAGTAGTCCTGGTGTGACGCACGGGTAGGCTCCGGGGCCAGCCCCGTCGCGGCCTGCACCTTCCCAGCTCCGTGGTTTGGAAGGTCTCAAGTGTAAAAACAGCAATAGTTCCTTACGTCTTATCCTTGTGTGCTCTGTGCATCCCGGCCCTGGGATTTCCCCAGGAACGTCCCACTTGTGAGTGCTTTGGAGTTGATACCAAGGGCTTTGACCTGATATTCAGGTCGAAAAACCTCAAATGACTTTGTCCAGTTGAAATTAAACTTCTGGTTTGCACTAATAATTTTGGCTCCTTCTCATATATGTGAAGCATGTCCCCAGGCAGGAGTGCCATCCTTAGAGGTGTTCATAGGAGGCAAGACAATCTCCATGATCATGCAAGAGCCTCACCAGGTGACCTGACTGACAGTCCCTCTCCTTGGTGACAAGGGACAGAGGAGGAGAGTACAGCCCTGGCATCAAGGAGGGCCTTCTCTCAGTGTTGTCTGAACCCTGCCAGGAGCTGTGGGTGGTGCAGTGTTCACTGGAATGCTGGAGCTTCCAGCCACCATTCCCCTCCCAGGCAGCATTTTATTTATTGTTATTTGTTGCTTCAGACATATGGGTCAAAATGCTAAATTATTTAGCAGCTGTTGTCAGATGGATATTAAGACAATTAACAAGTGCTAAAAATGGGCAGCTTGCTCTCTATCTCAGATTTTGCCAAAGTGCCCGTTTTCTATTTGTGTGCCAGCAGTTTGTGCCTCCTGCTGCTATGGCCACGTCTGGCCTCTGAACACGTTTGTCCCTCAGTGAGTGCCAGCTGTCTGAGCCAGGGCCCAGCTGGCCTGGGTGGGGGGCTGGAACACCTCAGGGTTATTTTTTTGCATTTCTGGTGTTGTTATTGTGGTCCTGGGCACGCTGCATCACCCACCTGCTGTGGCTGAATTCCACCATCCCACATCCACGCTGGGAACACAGTGCAGGGGCCACTAAAGCCCAGCACCGGAGGAGCCTGGGGGCTTCCCTCTCTAGGAGCACCTCTGAATGGATCCAGGTCTGGGCTTTTCCTTTCTGTGTTGGGGCAGGTGGGAAGGTCCCACCTGGGATAGGGAGACCTGCGGGCAGAGGCTGCCCTGGGGTGTCCAGTTCACATGAGGGGGCCACAGCCACCAAGGTTTCCTGTGTTGACCTGGGAAGGGTACAGTGTCCAGGGGATGGTGCCTCTCACACCCCTGTGAGAGACTCCAAAATGAAAATCAACTCCGAGCACAAAGGCTGTAGATGAAGTTACTGAGCTGGGGTCAAAATAATAAATCCAAGGTGCTGTGAGGGTGTAGGTGTGTCGAGCCTTCCCTCTCAGGGATTTTGCAGCTTGCCTCAACCAGAAATGCAGATCCTCTGTGTTGAGACAGTGTGGGATGTACAGTTCTCTGCATCCCGATGCTCTCAGCTCCATGTGATCAGCGTGATCAAGAGCATCCTCTGGCCACAGTTCAGAGCTCCAGCACCAGAGCCCAGCTCACAGGGCAGACTTTGGCCACCAAGCATTTGTTTATTTCCATCTCCAAAGCACAGGATGTGCTTTGTCCGGAGTAGAAGGGAGGGTTTGTTTCTCTATGGAGTTTGGGATCACCCATAAAAGCAGGTACTTTACACCTAGGCATAGGTTTACAAAAGCTGCAGATACTTTGCATTTAGGCACAGGTTTAGAGCCCCCTCTGCCAGCCCAGCTCTTGGGCACCCCTTGTTGGGATGTGCAGCCCTCTGCCAGCACCAGGGAAGAGGGCAGAGGATGGAGCACATTCAGCTGAGTTTCTGTTTCTAAAAAATGTTGCCTAGGCAAAGGATTTGGACCTGAATGAAAGTGGTGGACCTAATTTTAGACAGTACCTATGAATGAAACTTGAAACAAGCTGTTCAGGAAATACCTTCCTCTGCAGCAGTGCCAGGGACAGTATGGGATTTAATGCTAAATTAGCCAGTGCCTATGTACAGGTTACTGTGAGAATACTTTTTCCTACATTTGGATAAACCATTTTTTAAAAAGAAATCTTCATTTCTATGTAGATGTCCATGTGCTTCTGCAAAAGCTGCAGACCTTTCCCCTTCAGGGAACAAGAGCCTTCTCTGCGTCAGTGCTGTATGTCACCTTTTGCTGCATGTTTGTCACTGTGGCCCCACACTGCAGAGTTGTTGGCTTCAGCCTGGGCCTGGCAGGCAGGAGAAGATTTGACAGAGCTGGAAGCCTGTCCCAGATGACCATGCATGCTGGCTTTCAGTGCTCTGTCTGCTTGTGCCTTTTTTGTTGTCCAACAACCTTTTGGCTTTGTCTCATCCCTCAGTTGGGATCTATTTGAAATCTCAGTCACTTCCAAAGAAAAGCTACCCTGACTGTCCACAGAGAAGTGAGAGAGATCAGGTGTATTGCTTGTATTTCTGGGTGGTAAATACCCACCCGTCCCATACTTGTGCTGGATTTATGGCTCTGAGTCTTCCAAGAGTATGGAAAGCTGCACTGCCAGAATAATCCAGGCACACTTGCAAAGATGATGGGATTCTCAGAAAGACTTTTGCTTCAATTTGCAGACACTTGATGGTGACCCAAAGCACTGACTGTATGGAAGAGGGAGCCTGCCCAGGTGAGTAAGCAAAGTTTGTCCTTGAATCTGTGTCAGCTGTGTGAAAGGATGCTGGGCACTTTCTGAGGTCGGGAAATACACAGATATTTGCACAAAACCTTGGTTCAGTTGAAGGCACAGGAGGTTATTGATTAAAGTCAGTGGAGTGAGGATTTCACTCCGCCCTTGTCCTCCCCAAGCCAGACCCATATTGCAAAAGCCATTTCCTGTCCAAACACCCGATCCTGAGAATGGTTCTGCAGCTCTTTGGAAGACCTGACCTTGCTTTACTCCCATGGAAAAAAGGCAGTGGAAAGTGTTCAACCCTTCACAGCTCTTAGCAAAGGTATCACATGGGACCGAGTGCTTCACTGAAAACCTTTCAAATGCTGAGATACAAACTGGGATTTCCAGCAGACATTTGAAGACACATGTACCAGAAATGTTTGGACTCAGGGAGAACCCTTTTTAGAACCTCATCCTGGTACCTCTCTGTTGTTGAGTAAAACCAAAGTGTACATGTTGAGATTTGCTTATAATTTCTGGATATCTAACAAATCCACAACTGCCATGAGCTGTTCCTTCTCCAGCCCTTCCATAGTAGAATTCCGGGAAGTAACACCTTTTAAAAACAAGCAAATCTGTCTTAATAACTCAAAAATCTTGTACTAGAAGTCCAACTTTCCACTGGCAATGGTTCTAGTTAATATTGGAAATTCTAAATATCTGATTAAACATTTCTGGAATTTCTGGGAATGCATTGAGATGCTTAATGGGCTTTTCTTCATAAAGGTTTTCAGCAAAATATCTTCCATTGGGTCTTAAAGGAATCCCTCCAAGTAATCCATCTCCCTAACTTCTTAATGTGGTTCCTTACATTTCCTAAGCTGGCTCCTTAAATGACTTATGTTCTCCTTTGCAGAATGCATAGACACAAATAAACCACATATATGAGGAAGGAATGTTCCTCTATGCCACAAAACAAATTAAATATATTGATCCAAAATCACCCCTGGAGGAACTCCTGTGAATCCAGACAAAATGCATGAGTTGAGTTTATTAAAGCAGCATTTCTGATAGGGGCTGGGAGCAGCAGGAGAATGAGGTTTTGCAAGACTAAAATGATTGTTTATTAGTGATGAGTGAATCACAAAATGTCTGGCATGTGTGTTGATCTTAGAGAAAGAACTGAAAAAGTCTGAAACCTGATCAGATCTCTCTGAATCCATATGTCAGCAAAACTGCCTGGAAGTGAGTCTGAGTCAGGGTTCTCATTCAGACATTCTGAAATGTCCAGATTTACATGGTTGGATATTGTCATATCTCAGCAAGTGCTGAGAAATTAGGAATGGTGAATTCAACTGGTAAATAAACAAGAACAAACTTGTTCCCAAATTCGATATGATTGTGACCTTTTGGAGATAGTTCCACAAATCCCTCAGCCATGCCAGAGCTGCAGAAGGCAACATAAAAACAGGGGAAACAAAATTAATTCCCAGTTAAGACTTCATAAATAAACAAGGCAAGTCGTATCCAAAGTTTTGTTTTGTTTTCTTCTTAAACACTGTGTCAAACCACAAGAAGCTTTTCGAATGTCTCTGTAGAGAAATCAGCTTTGGGGCTGGAGTGGCGTGGTTCTGTTTGCTTTAGTGGAAAAATCCCTGCACAGATCATGATGATGAGGAGGATGATGATGATTACTATTATTACTATTTTCGTAAGTTTAGAACAGAGCCTCACCCTTCACTTCTGGACCAATTTGCACCTTTCTGGACCTGTGTTCTTAGAACTAAGCAAGGCTGGTAATCTGGGATAAGTGTTAAAACCTCAACAAAATAGTGATCTCTTAAATCAAAGCCATTTTGAGCCAAAGGTAGAATTCTGGGCTCCAGCATTTCCATTCAGGGCCTTTCTGGTTCAAAACAAAATCCTTAACAACCGTGTCATAAAATAAACTCTTCATCCTCCCATAAAGTGTTGAGCCTGTGGAAGAAAAGTACATATCTAAAGAAATATGCTTCTTAAAGCATTGGGAACAGGAGGGCAAAGACTTGATCACAGTCTGGAGAGCTGGATGAGCACCCTGGTGGGTTTTTGAGTGGATCAAATGGAGAGAGAAATTCAGGTGTAACAGGGCTTATACAGCTGAACAGAGGCGATTTTATTCCTATGCATCTTTTTCCAGAAACAGGAACTTCGTCTAAGAATTTGCATTGCAGGAAATAAATCCATTCTTTACTCCTCTGTATTTTGCAATCTATCTTAGCTTTCAAGGAAGTTGGGTTCCAGGTTTTCTCCTGCCAGGATGTGCAGCAGGAGTGGGGATCCCTCCCCTGTGCCTTCACCAGAACACAGCATTGGAGGTACTCAGAGGCAGAAAGGGGCTCCTCAAAGGAGCTGCAGGAATCAGTGTGCAGGCTGCAGGATTGGTGTCCCCATGACAGGAATTAGTCAGAGAGTTCCTGGCATGAGGCAGGGCAGTGGGAGAGGGCCTGGCCCTCAAGGGTCTTCTGCTGGCCTGAGGCTCCTGCAATTCTGCACAAACCAATCCCTCCACAGAGGTCACGGAGCAGTTCCTGTCTGCAGGAGCAGGAGCTTGGCTCTGGTGGGCTGAAAAGAGCTCCACCATCATCTGTTATTATTCTTGATTCGAGCACCTCTGCAGAGATCCAGTCAGGATGGACAGAGCTCCATTACCAGAGAGTACAAATTGATCAGGGTGGAATGGGAGTCAGGAGAACACAGTGTCTAAAGCAACAAGGCGGTTCAGACAGCTCTGCAGCAGCCTAAACACATGACAGACTCAGGCAGCTTCCGCTGCTGCCAACACAACTGCTCGCAGGGTCTGCCAAGAAGCCAGATGCTGCTGCTGGAAAAAATATCTTCCAGAGTTTGGCATCAAGATCCTGTGATTACCATCCAAATGGGAGGAGATGGAGTGATAGAATGTGAGTTTAGTATTTAGCACCCCAGAATTGTGCAGCAGTCTTTGAAGCCAGAGGAAAAAAGTTCAAGCAAAATATTTTTGCTAAAAATATGTTCGGAGAAATGAACTTTTTTTTTTTAAAATAGCAGAAAACCAAACTATTATTAAAACAACGCAAAATACTTTATGTCTATATCAATTAAATGAGTAAAGCCAACGAGGTCTGTGGATTCCTTACTTGAGTAAATTTTGTTAAGGAATAGTTTCATAAAGGTCAGAGCATGAGCTCTTTGTCTGTGGTATTGTTGCTAGTGGAAAGTTCCACTGCAGAGCATCACAGCGACTCCCCTACCCAAGACAAATAGAGATGGGTCGGAGCATTCCCACACAAGTTTGGGAAGGGTTTAATTCAGATCCAAAGTCTGAAGCAAGCCCTCCTCATTGACAAACAGGGGCCAAACCCCTAAATCTAAACTGACTCAGGTTTGGGGGAAAGTTGAGCAGCAAAACCACCTGAGCCTGGCTCCAGACCTTGCAGTTTAAACCCATGTTTGAAGGGGAAGCAATAGAGGGATGGGACATTCCCTAAAGAGATTTGAGGCTGCTCCTGAGCCTCCACCCCCTCCTTTCTGTGTGGCTGAGCCTTCAGAATCTGTGACTACAGGAACATTTGGAGCCCCCTGTGCAGTGAGGGTCCCACCAGCCTGCCTGGCCTTGCTGAGGGTCCCCGCTGGACATGGTGGTTATGAGAGCTCAGCATGTTGAAAAAAGCATGTGAGGCAACATCTGCTCCCCTGGCTGGCTGCACTCACCTCTGCTCTCCAGTCTTGGGCTTCTATACGAGTGCTGGTCCCACTCCATGACTGGGAATCCTATTATTATTGTAATAGTAGTAATAATAATAATAACAACCCAAGTGGGAACTCAGAAACTTACATCTGGAAAGTTAAGGCATGAAGACTGTTTTGTTTTACTTGTATTTTTGGTTGCTTATTTTTATGACAGATCTGTATTTCAACAAATGTTATCTCCTTGCCTGTTATAACAGATCAGAAAAAAGTAAACAAAGCTATTAATCGTCATCTCCCATACTCTGCTTTCTGGACATGTCAGATTGTTTTGGAGGGGAGGTGGGCAAGGAAGCAGGGAGCATCTGTTTCTTCCTCTTGGGAGCTGCCCAAGGGATGCTGCCAGTGATGCCTGTTCCTTCAGGGAGGTTTGTAAAAGGGAGGAGGATTCTGTCCCAAGCCTGTGTTTGTCCTGGGGGGCTCAGCTTGTGTCATTCATGGACAGTGCCGTGCCTTTTCTTGGCATGACAGCCAGAGTCCCAGATGGCCTGCTGGTAACTGCTGACTTAATGGATTTTCCAGTAGCTTTTGACACATCTCACCCTGGGAGCTGATAAATTCGTCTGTTAATTCTACAGCAACCAAACAAGATAATCCCAAACCTCATCTTTTAAGGTCACTAATAACTTATGGAAACATGATGGGATGAGTCACAGAACTGGAGGGCTGCAATGGATGTCTACAGGCTCTATAGGCTCAGGAGGAACCTTCTCATTCTCCACAGCTCCCTGACAGGAATGGGCAGCCAGGTGGGGGTCAGGCTCTGCTCCCAGGGAACAAGAGACAGGACAAAAGGAAATGGCCTCGAGTTACACCAGCACAGGTTTAGATTGGATATGAGGGAAAAATTCTTCCCCTAAAGGGTTATCCAGCCCTGGCACAGGCTGCCCAGGGCAATGATGGAGTCACCATCCCTGGAGGGATTTAAAAGCTGTATAATATGGCACCTGGGATCGTAGTTTACGGGTGGGTTTGGCAGTGCTGTATTAACAGTTCAACTCTATGATCTTGGAGGTCTTTTCCAATCCAAATAACTCTACTCACCCACGTGGGACTGATGTTTTACTTCTTCCCTGATTCTGTTTGGACGCTACTTTGCCATGAGGCTGTTTGACCTGGGAAGGGCAGGTGGGAGGTGTTTCCAGGTGAAATGACAGCAGGATGCTGACACGGCCCTGGTGTCCCACAGTCCATCCCAGTAATCAGGACAGCTCTGTTTCCCCAGCTCTTGGTCAGGCTGGGAGCTTTGATAGCAGTGAGCTCTGACAGTCGGATCAGTGTCAGATGTGCAGATTTCTGCTATCAAAAGCTGGGGCTGTGGGTGGCATTTGCACTCCTGGCCTCACCTCCACTGCTGGCATGTGCCAAATTTGGGGTCTGGACGTGTTGGGTCTGGTGGTGCTGACAGTCCCAGGGGGATGGGGGAGCTGGATGCGCCTTTTTACCCCACACAAAGAAATCTGATCTGCCCCAATTAATAGATAGGATTTCTTTTTCCTGATGCGCAGCAGTGCAAACTATAATTTATTATCTGTCTCTGCATTATTCCTTTTCTAGGTCTCCCCCCTCACCCCATTGTGCATGCTTTGCATGTGCTCTCCCAGGCTCAGGCTCAGGTTTCTGCTCTAACTCCTGCCTTCTGTAAATGTTATTTTTGTACCATCAGCAGTTGCTCTGCTTCTCCTTCCCTCTATATGGATATCAGAATCCATAATGAAATAAAAGATTTTGTTCTTCAGATCATCTTGAAGTCTTTGATGGTGATGTTGTTCAGCTGATCAGGTGAAAAAAGGCTCCTGGAGCTCCCTGAATTAGGAAGCCTCTCCTCAAATCACTAATTTTCTTCCCTTGATGTAAAATGTTAAAATGGATGACCTTGCATCCAGTTTGTGTGGCAGCCACTAGAAAAGTGACTTGGTTGGGAAGGCTCAAACCCTTAGGATGCTTTAAATAAATGTCCAGGTTTTCTAATATTTTGAAAAGGTTCTCAGTTGAGCTTTGAGAAAGAAAAGATGAGGGAGTGAGCCTGTGCCATGATGAACTGGCCACCTGTCTCTCTAAGGACTGCCTTCTGTGGTGGCTTCTGGAGGTTTCAGTGTTCTCTGTGCTTTTCCCAGCCATGCAGGACATCTGGATACTGTATGTGACACCTTCTGTTGGTGCCAGCAGGTGCTGGTGAATCTCAGCTGTAAATGCCTGCAGTCCCTTGCAGTAACATCTTTTGAAAAAACTTCTGAATTAAGGTGCTGTAAAATCTGGACAGTTTAAGTGTTAGCAAATTCTGTCCCCTTTGAAGACATCCCATAGGCCAACCCTTTCCTGGTTGATGTTTTAACATCAGTTCATAGATGCTGAGTGTCTTGCAGACCTGGATTTTGGGCTGCCCTTGCACAATCACACCCTCATGTGTGACCTAGCAGAGATTATTAATCTGGGGTTGAGTTACTGGGAGATTAATGTAGTTGTTCATCACCAGCATGTGAGCCCCCTCAGTCTTTGTCCATTGTTTTTCCCCTGGAGTACAAGTACGTGAGCTTTTCTTCTGTGAGTAACTAGGGAGACTTTGTTCTCTGAGATTAAAGAGATGTAAACTGAATTTACACAATGGTGTAAATGTTATTTACCTCACTGTAGCTCCTCTGTGTACTTACACCCCTTACAAGATTTTAAACCTGGACAGACCCACCAGACTATGCTGGGGTCCTACAGGAAAAGCTGAGTGTGATTCATGACACAGGATTATTATTCCTCAGAGCTGGCTGATTTTACCACTTCCCATCAGTTTACTTGGAGCACTGAGCTCCAAGCAATAAGCTCCAACAATAAACCAAGACAGCATAAGTTCCAAAACACCTGAGATCCAGGATACCCTGTATCAGGAACCACAGGTGTGTATCAGTATCCCAACTTCAGACAGCATACAAGTCCAAGTTCATCCTTCTGAACAGGAAGGTAACATAACACATCTGAAAAACTGTGCAGAAACCAAAACAAGCCGCACTTACAGCTAAACCAAGGCACTGCCAGAAGTGCCTTTTGTGGGGAGCACTGCTGAGCTGGTGGCTCACTGCTCGTGTCACCCGCTGGGAAGGAAGGGACCTCAGTTGAGGGGGGTCCCCTTGAAAGGACAACTGCATGCAACTTCCTCCTCCAAGGATGGCTCAGGCACAATGCCCTCGCCCAGCCTCTGCTGGCCTTTGAACACCTAGGTAGTTTTATTTCTAACTCTTAGGTAGTTCAATTCTTACTAGAGTTACCCACTCACTGCAACCATGTACCCCCTCACTGAAAAAACATGTTTTATTATGCATCATGTTACAGATAAGAGCTGATTTGAAAACTGTTGGTCATCCCCTTTTTTTGGTATGGCAGCATTTGGTTGTCTGCAGAAATATCTGAGGCTCACCTCTCTGGTGGATCTGTTTCTCCTATTCCTGCCTGAAGAAAACGCCTTTCTTTCCCCTGTATCTGGAGCTGACTTAGCTTGGTTTCAGAAAATCAGAGGCATAATTTGCTGGGGCTGTGAAACATAAGCCTTTAAAGTCCACACACTGAGCACTTAGGGCAGTTATGGTGTCCTGGTTTCCTGGGAAGCATGGCTCCACTCATTAGGTGCAAGTCACCCAGACTGAAAAGCCACTGGCCATTCCCTCAGGTCATGGACTGCACTCCAGCAGCTCCAATTACCTCAGCAGAATGGGATCACCCATAACAACCTAAGTAAATCAGGAAGTCACCAAACAAGGGAAGTAATTACAGCTTCTTTCAATCCTGAAAAAGCAACCTGTTCTTTTACGATCCATCAAAACCATGTGTTTGCCTTTAGTGGTTAAAATAAAGGGTGTGCAGTTTGGGAATAATCCAGCTATGAAGTTTCCTTAGTAATTGGCAAGTCCTGAAAGGTTTTCACTTCTGCAATTTAAAGGTGGTGAGCATGAAATTAATTTAATTTTCTTTTAGATTAGCCTTTAAGGGACACTACAGATTCAAAAAATGACATTCTCAAAGAGTGAACCCACCTGTCACCCATCTGACATATAGATTATTTTGTTAACTACCTTTAAATTTCATTTATAATGTGATTTAGTAATGCAGTAAAACCAGAATGTCAGTCACAGTAGCTGTATCAAATAGTCAGAATTCAAAAAATATTTACTCTTTTCAGAGAAAGGTCTAGAATGTTACTCAACCCTAGCAGAGCTACTATCACTTTATGTAACTCTTACACTCCTGTTTTTCAGTCCTGGTTTCAACATGCCAATTAATTTGATTCAGATTCCATTGACTGTAGGAGAAAAAAAAAAACAAAACCTTGTTTGCAGTAAGGTTACC
Organism: Cyanoderma ruficeps; assembly: GCA_008694505.1. Lineage (NCBI taxonomy): Eukaryota > Metazoa > Chordata > Aves > Passeriformes > Timaliidae > Cyanoderma > Cyanoderma ruficeps. Next base: position 662,528 of record VZDJ01000078.1, on the reverse strand, counting down.
TGCATTTTTATACAGCACTTTTCAAATGCTTAGGGTACCGGTGTGGGAGATTGCTTTAATGGATGGATCTTTTGGAAATCTGAGTGCGAACCAGTGGAAATAAAAAGTCTGATTGCATATGGTCCATGTGGCTGAGCTTAGGCTGAGAAATTACTAATCTGGCTGAAATCAGGGGATGAGTCAAAATCCTTCAAACGGTGTGCATCCCTGCCCCAGGGCCAAGACACAGGATGTTTAATTCTGAGGAACATTTTCACCTAGATTGTGCTTCATTCACTTTCTTCTCTGGAAGAGGCTTTAAAAAAGAATAACAAATATACTAGAATATTACTCCCAACTTTTGCTAGAGAGAGTGTCTAAAGATCACATCTTGTACTTTAATTGAAAAATGAATTCACTAGATCATCATCTTACATTCTTCTGCATTTATTCATTATTTGTGTCCCAAATGTTCAATATCCTATATTTATATCACATCATTCTCTTGATCAAGGTGTCAGTTTTCTCACTTCATGAACCATCCCGAAACCTCTGCCTGTTTCTCAGGCGTGTTTACTGCTGCTGAAGCCAATGGCTGTACACAGAGCAGGCTGTGACCAAGCCATGAATGGCACAACAGGATCCCAAAATGAGGCTCTTGGTGTTTCTGAGAAGAATTAAAACCTGGGTGCCTCCCTGTGCAGCCCTCTCTGAGGGCCAGACCTGCACCTTCCCAGCAAATCATCCTTCTTCCCAACAGGCCCAGAGCTTCCCACTCACAGAAAGTTTGTGATATACTGGATGTTCTTCAGCTGCCACTGAAATGTTCTGAGTGTTGTTTAAACTGGGCACAAGGTCTTTCTGAATGGAAAGAAAGGGCAGCCTCTGCTCAGGGCAGCAATGCCAGCTGCTAATGAAAATTTGCGGAGAAAAGCAGAAATGATAAAACCCTCCAACACCGAGCTGTTTCCACAGGCTCCGTGATCCTCTCTGCTCCCCACACGCTTCTTTCTGCTGTGGTTTTCCCAGACCCGCTGGATGTTCACTGATTCATCCTCTCCATTGCTGAGACACCTAAACATTTCCAAAGGAAGGCAAGAAACCAGGTCAGCAGAGTCAAAGTAACCAAGGGAAAAAACACATATTCTTGTACTGAGAGAAAAGTCAGGAAGAACAAGAATCCCATAAAGTGGGATTTAAAAAAGAAAGAAAAATAAAACATCCCCAGAGTGGGTTTGAAAACCAACGCCTGACAGCTGTAGCATAATTGGTGTCTAACATCCCAACGGCTCAACAAGAAGAGCAAAGCTGATGGTACGGCCTCTGAAAATCCCACGTCTGAACTATTTTGGGTTTACTCAATGTAACTACAGAATTGCAGCTGCATTCCAGCTACCTCTGTCCCTTGAACACATGGGGAGCAGCCTGCCTTGGGATGCTAAGCAAAGGTGCCATGGAAAAGATGCCAAAAAATTCTCTGGTAGAGAGCAAGAGCAGGACCTCCCTGCTGTGTGCTTGTTCCTCAACAGCCTGAATGGCAGCCACACTTCAGCCCTGCATCCATGGGCTGGTTCTGCCCAGAAGCCTACTGAATGGAAAACAACTTCCTTTCTATTGCTTCCCATTATATTTTTGACCCTTCCCCTGTTCATTTCTGGATTTTTTTCCAAAGTAGCTGGCACATAGCTGCTTGTTTGTGGCTCACACACTAACAGTAGAGGGTTCTGATCTCAAATTGTGGACATTTTAGCCCATAAAATAACTCCTCAAGCATTTGTTGGCTCCTTCAGGACTATGGGGCAGCCGGGTCCCCATGGACACCACTGGTCCTGCCCCCAGCACCCCGTTTGACTGGGGCCATCTCAGCCACCACAGACAAACTGCACTCACATGGAGCTCACTTGCATTTTTGCAGCTCAAGTGAGCTGGGAATGTAAACCACACTCACCAAGGAAAGTTGGGGATATTGCCAGTGAATGCAGAAAGAAAAGAAAAGGAATATGGAGAAAGCAGGAGGTAAGAACATGAACACTGTTTATTTGACATGTTGAGGCAAATGTATGCGAGTGACCTTCCGTTTCATTGAGATTAGGACTTTGGATCAGACCTTTGATATCTGGATGGGGATGAGCTGAATGAATTGTTTGGCAGAGACACCAGGTGGTTACAAAAGGAAAAACTCACCTATTAGTGCCATCTTGGGTATGTTGGGTATGGTGTCAGTGAGGAAATCATGATTCATGTCTAGATTCAGACATGGAAGGAATGCAAACATCCAAAATGCCTTTTCCCCAGATTTTAAATTGTTCAGACCCAAGAGTTGGTTTTGTCTCTATGAAGGTAAATTTAGTCCTCTAGAGGGCATGGTTACACTGATTATATATTTAATAATTAACCGGTATTACCTTGGCTATCTGCTCATTTTTACTGGTGTAAATCAGGGGTCAGTGAACTGGCACAGGTGAAGTTTCATTCAGTGTCTTTAAACCTTGTTGTAAGGCTTCCCATAGAATCTCTCTTCTTAAGGAGTCAGATCCTGTATGGGCAGGAAGGTTTGGGTTTGATCATCAGGGAAGCTTTCCAAGAGGTATTTGGAATTCATTCCTTGCTACCATAATCCAGTGCGAAAATCTATTTCTCACATGTATTTATGCTCCTGCTTTGGTTAATACCAGTATCCCTTGACAGTAGCCTGTACTAGGTCATCTGAAAAGCAGCATGATGTGGGATTAGAGTCCATCCTTCTCAGCAAGCATGGAAGCTCCAGACATTAGATGGAAATTCTTTGTGCTTGGGCAGTCTAATATTGAACTTATCCAGCCAAATTTCCAACTTAACAAAATCGTGCAGATGTCAATATGGCCACCAGCTCGTGGCTTCCCTCTCACTGCATGTGTTTCCCTGGTGAGCAAACAAAGGAGAAGGCAGAATTCAGGACTGCACAACACAAAATAAAATTCTGCCCAAGCTGATCCAAGAATCCACATCCACCTCTCCACTAGGGCAGAACGAACTGTGCAAAGTCCTTTTAATCTGGAAGTCATGTCTTGTGGAGCTTACACAAGGTTCACTTGTCTGTAATGGAAACACCTGCATTTTATTCAGTTTTACAATATTTAAATCCCCTTATAAAATAAACGGCTACTTGCTGGAATGGTACCCATGCTGGATGTCCAAGATCTGATGAATTTTAAAGCTATTTTCTAAGATGCAGTAGAGAAAGAGCAGGACTGGAAACAGCCATCAGCCACTGCTAGGAAGGGAGAAGTATCAGTCTCCTTTTTGTAGCTTCTTTCAGTTTCTGAGTACATTCCACCCTCATAACAGGTTAAGACTTCCCTCTTGGGTCATCCATAGGGTCAAACTGACACCTAGGAACTGAAAAGAGTGTTAATTGCATTAATAGGTTGTAATCACTGAACTGTACCACACACTATCCATTCATTTCTTCAGTTACAACTGGAAGTCACCCTCAGCCATCACCTGCTCCTAGTCCTGGACCATGATGATTATGGTCTTACATTTTCTCGATTTCTCTACCTTTTTATGAGTTCTTTCTCATGACTGGCAGAGAAATGTTCTTGACTGGTTTAAAAAGTATGTACTGGCCTTTGAATGAATCTACATTTCCCAGTTCAAAGTGGATCTTGCAAGGGCTGGGCTGCCCTTCTCTTGTCCCTGCTCAGACATTGGGCAAGGCCAATATGATGTGTTGCTTCACAAAATTTTGTTGCCAGTGGGTTTGCAGGAAGAATACAGCCTAGAAAATGGTCTTGTCCCAGACATTTGATGCTGACCTGGTAATATAACCTTTGTCTTCAAATGGATTGATGTTCTCTAGTTGATATCATAGATACACGTTTTACTGCCAAAACCTCATTCACTGTAGGCCTGGTTTGTGAAATGACTAAAATAGGACTTGCCCCTCAAAAACATGGCTGGATTTCTATGCACAAAACTCCTTTTCACAGCCTAACTAATAAATATTAGAATCTACCAGGTGCATCCTGTGAAACTTTTATTGTCTGTTTCAGGATGACAGCCAGGCAAAACTCTCCTTCAAAACAGAAAAAAATGATGTCATTTTCTGTTCTCCGTTTTCCCTTCATATTCTTCTAATAATTTGATTTGATATCAGCAAGAATTTCCTAAGGTAGTGCAAATCTCTGGTTGATCTCTGTGTGCTCTGTCTCTCCACAGCCACTGGCTGCAGATTTCCCAGGTTCTGGGGGCAGGTGTGTTCCATGTTTAAATCAGCAGCTCCCTGGCCTCAGACACCTCAGCTCTGTCGCAATGATGATGCTCTCATCAGCATCAAAAATAACATTAGAAACTGGTTATGCAAAGCAGGTTCTGAGGCCAGAGGTGCCCTGATGAGGTCACTCACAGCTGATCCAGGTTCCTCTGTGGTGCAGATATCCCCTGACACGGCTGTGGGCTGGACACACTCCTATAATTTTTTGCAGCACAGATGAAAAGACAGCATGGAGGCCATTGGAGAGGAAGGAGGGGCTGGACCAGGGTTGTGCTGGTTGCAACGCTGGACATGCGGATCCAGATGATTGTTACTGCAACCACCTCCTAATTCATCCATAGCAGCCATTTTTAGGCCTTTTCAGCATTTCCCTCTCGCCATCAGCTGAAGAAGGTTTGGCCATGCTTCATTTTGCTTGGCTGGTGTGAGTGGAGGAGCAGTGACCCTGTGATCCACATCCATCTCTCCACTGCGGCGCAGGCAGCCAAGCACTGCTGCTCCGGTGGATATTGCTCAGCAGATCTTTGTCAGGCTTGTGCAAACAAGATATATTACCGCTGACCTACCAGCTAGAAGTTCACGCCTCTGACGCCAGGATAGTTCTTGGTGCTGTTTGTTCATTTAAATAATTAGTTATTTTAAGATTATCACATTAAGGGGTATTTTTTGGTTTTTTTTTTAAGATGAATGGCATTCTCCATGCAGTCAGGGGCTGGGTAGGTACTTTTATTCTTTTACTTTCCATTCCAGTGTGGGTTTGGGTTCATGAAAATGAGAGCATCTCCACCTTGAACAGAGCCAACTCCTTTCCAAATCTCCCCTAGCCCTTGGCAGTGTCATCCGTTGGTGGCTAATGCAGCTTAGGCCTTTCTAAGTGAAAGGTGCCAATCATGCAGAATTATGCTGTGGTTTTGCACAAAGCCAACTCACCCGTTTGCTGGAGTCTTGGATCAGACCACCAAGCACATGCTCACTTCTGCCTAGGAAGGAGCCAAACCCACAGAGTCCAGATCCAAATCTGGCTTCAGGGTCTCATGGCCTTGTCCTGATGAATTCTACCACTTCTTTACTTAAAACACCAATAGGAGATGAAAGAGTGGCTTCAGATGAGACTCTGGGGCATGACAGAATACCAGTCCCAGTTCAGAGCCACCACAGGGCATGGTCTGACCAACTTTTACTCTTCAGACAAATGTATTATCAGATTCTGTTCTGATCTCCTTTTGATGATTGCTGGGCTTTTACTTTACATTTTCTCCCTTCCTAGATCACACAAGATCCCAGATCAGCTCAAACATTGCACATCAAAACTGATGGTGGCCCATATTATTTTCCCAATGCTTTTTTTACACATAGAGTAGCACATATTTTGAATCTGACATCTGAAATGGCTCATTTTCTTCATATTTCTTGACTAAATCCGGGGGAGCTGGCTGTGCTGAGCCTGCAAGGAGGAGGGTTAAATTTCATCAAGTCTTTTTTGAAGGAACATTTAAGAACTAGCTTTCGTGTGGGGGCTGATAAGCAGGCGTGTGCATCTAATTTGCACCCTCTGAATCTCAGGTCCAAATCTTAATGAACAAAACTCTTCATCTTCCCAGGAGGGAGGCACTGTGGAGTGTCCAGTCTATTGCATTAAATTATTCCATTGGACATCTTGAGAGTTTGTCTGTCATTTTGCTGGAAATACCATGAGGGAACATAGAGCTTTTCATAAAAGAATTTGTCTTAAAGCCTTAACTTTTCTGTGATCCATTAGGAAGAGTTGGCAACCAGATACCCAGCAGAGCATTGAGGCATGGGACCCATCCTGTAAAAAATTACTTTCCAAACTGGAGTTTGACTTCATCCAGCCCGGCACTCCATGGAGGGGTGTGCGTGGAGGTTCCCTGGGAACAGACAGAAGGAATGTGGCTATAGGTCTGGGGAGTTGTTGCATTTCCGAGCTGAAATTATTATTACTGTGTTTCCAAATTTCCTTTCAAGTTCTAAATTTCCTTTCAAGTTCCTAATTACCAACAGCCAAACCAAACTTACTTGAAGACAAGTCTGTGTCCATCCACAGCCCTACAGCACTGCCAAGCAAGATTCTGTTACACTGCTTAGGAAAAATTACTTTCTGTGCCTTCAATGCATTTCTGGTTTTCAATAATACTTTTTCTTTTGATTCTGTTATTGCTTCTTTCTCCTTCAGTGACTTTACCTCTGGAGAGTCCCTTGCCACCACAGAACAAGGGCTAATCTTTTCAGGTCAGTTTGTGAGAATTTAGGTAAATAAGTGGGTATTCCCATAAATCATGTATTTTCAGAGGTCAGTGAAAGTGCTTATATTTCCATTGCCTCTGGAGAGACTTTTAGCCCTGGCGTCTTGATAAATCAATTAAATGTCTTTTGCTGACAGAAATAAGAATAGCACTGTTTGCAAACTTATTACATCCCCTATTTGTGAGGGACGGGGGGAATGTGGCTGCCAGAACTGCACCCCCCAAAGAGTCTATCCTGAATACCTTGACTTGGCCAATTTCCCACTGACTTCAGTGGCAGGTTGAGTTGTGGAAAGAAAGCCAGTGGAATCCGGGGAAGGAAGAGCTTTCCCTTCAGGTCAGGGACCTCAACTCTGGGGCAACCTCTGGGTGCTGTGCCCAGCTCTGGATCCTCAGCACAACAGGGACAGGAGCTCCTGGAGCTGGGGCAGGGCCTGGAGCATCTCCATGGCCAGGAAANGAGCAGATTGTGCAGAGAGGCTGTGGAGGGTCCCTCCCTGGGGATATTGCAGATATTCCTGTGCCCTGAGCTCTGGGATGGCCCTGCTGGAGCAGGGAGGTGGCACCAGGTGAGCCCCTGTGGGTCCTTCAGCCTGACCCAGTCTGGGATTCCGTGTGATCCCATGAAAGCAGCAGCCAACCAACACCAAGGAAGTCAGAGGACATGGAACAGACGCAGAGCAGCAGAAGCAGGAGGAGGTTTGGTTCCAGGGTGGGTGATTTCTGCTGCTTCAGTTCTCCAGGGCTTCCATAGGCAGATGTGTGCCCAGTCTCCACAGCCCTCACACATGCACATGAACACCACTGCACTCATGGAAAGACAGGTGACTTCCATGAGAGGAGGATCTCTTTTTGTATGAAATGGAAAGGACCTTAGTGCAGGATAAGGACAGAGAGTGAGGAACAAGGCATGCCGTCTCCAAAATGAGTTAAAAGACATATAGATGTAGAAACAGGTGTTCAGGATATGTTTTTCCCACTTTACATCCCTTTCCAAGATAATCCACATTTGAGGACACAAAATACTGTAAGCATTCCTCCTTCTTCCAATACAACTGCATTCATTCTTCTATCCCACAGCTTTCAGCACCAGGCATATTCCATCCACACAGAACATAGCTTGCATTCCACCTCCACCACAAACACACATCCTACTCATGGTCTTCCATGCTTGCATATGCACAATGAGTGGAGAATACTGTACTCATTTAGATATTGGCTGTAGCTCCAAGGTGTGTGATCCTCTTCATCTTCACATGTTCTCCTCAGCTGCAGAATTCCAGACTCCACTGAATTGCTTCTTCTCCTTTAAAAACAATCTGTGAACACAGAGAGAAATGCTGATCAGACACTTGTTTCTGATACATAAAGATGAGAAATAGCTGGAAAATCCTTGGCTGATCACCTGTACACCCAGCCCAGCAGTGGCTCCACTCACTGAATTACGAGTTCTGGGACATAAGGCCAGTCACAGTGTTCACCACAGACCATCTGATACATTTGGGCTCCTAATCCTGAGCACAGCATTTAGAATGAAAATGCTGAAGGATTCAAACCAGCAGTAGTGAGGCATGACTGCTGTTTGGTTTTGTCTTGGTGCCTGGCAGACAGACACTCCAGTGGGTATGCAGCATAAATTTGTGTGACCAATTTTTTGTGGCCTCAATACACTGCAAAAGAGTCATCCAAAGGAGAAGCCAAGTAAGGACCTGTAATGTCCTGAGACATTTGCACCTTGCTGGATGGGAGAGTGAAGAAATTGTATTTCTACTGAGTCACATTTCCCCAGTTCCATATGATATAACATCCTTGCCACAGGGATGGGAGAGTTCTGTTGCAGGCCCACCCCTCCCTCATACTCCCTCTCCAAGGAGCTCCTCTGCAGCTCTCACTTCAGTCTTCACTTCTCTGAGGGGGTACAAAGTGAAAAGGAGGAAAAATAATTAACTTGGTGTCAGTGGAAATACTACTCCTGAATTTGCCCCAGCTGCCAGATGTGGGAGTGGCTGGCAGGGGCAGAAGGGTTGCAGGTTTTGGACTGGAGCAGGTCTTTAGTTGTCATTGACTGATATTTGTGGGAAGCTCTGAATGTCCAAACCTCCTCAGCCACACTCTTGGCATCCAGCACAGCAGCTGAGGGGGCTAAATCCGGACTGGAAGCTGCAGCCAGGGAGTCTCACCATTAATTCTGCCATTTCACCCTGCACATCTGACCTCTTTAAGAGTGATTTGATGTTTCTTTAAGAAACACCCTGTCTCTATGAAGAAATGCCAACAGAGGAGAAGTTTAAAGCTTGCTATTTTTATTTAAGCTGTTGGAACAGTATGGACATAATGTAAGTAATGGGACCAGCCAAGAGGGTGTCTGTCAGTCAGTGACTCAGTCTTCAGATCAGACAGATGCGAGCCCATATAAACAGGTTCAGCCCAAAAGTCATGATAATAAATAATTTATTTTCATACATTTCAAAACACCAGATACAGTAAAGTGAGTGTTTTCTTTGGAAGCAGGCAGTACTGGTCGGCTCGATCTGCTTCCCACACCAGCAATAACATGTTCTGAATGAGTGGAGGGAGATTCTGACCACCATTCTGCCAGAGCCTACTTGGTTGAGAACCGCTGAGTCTTAGGAAATCACTCCAAAAGGAATTAATTCAGTGCTTCGAGGTACGTGGCGTCGTCAGGATTTCATTCGATCACTGGAAGCAGCAGAGAGATGGAGTCAGCCAGGTGGGCATCTGGAGAAAATGGACTTTCAAGGCATTTTTTCTCATCATTGTGGGATTGCTGAGTCACCCACAGCAAATGGAAAATGTTCCAGGACATTTAAAGATGATTTTAGATCATCTGAACTGCCACATAAAGCTGAGAAAAGAAATACATGGCAAAACATGGGAACATAGAGTGCTCCAGGTGAGGAGGAAAGCAACTGGCTCTGAGGAGCCCCTGGGATCCAATGATCCTGCAGGGGCCAGCTGGCTGAGAGGACCCCAAGTGACTCAACAGATGAAGGAATTTGGTATGCATGTAGTAGCCTGATCTCTGGCATTTTAGGGTTTGAGATGTCTGCTGGTCTAATCAAAATTTTTAATATCTGACTCCTTCAAAGTCTCACTACTGGTACATGAGGTCAATACAGGAGCAAAAATATATGCCCAAACGTGCAGGTAAGGATTTCAAATCCTCTGTTTTAGTTGTAATTAGACCATAATTCATCAGTAAGATAGATATGACCTTGCCAGAAGAAAGGAAGAATAAAGCAGGCAGTATCATAAGCAGCATATTCCAGGGTAAGTGGTCTCTCAGTCTGGTACCCATGCACCTTACTTTGAGGACAAGGCATATGAACACAAATCTTTACTCATGGTTTAATATGGTCATTTAGGAAGCAAAACAAATATTTAGTTTTACTATCATTTAGCTGCGTATGCTTGGTATTTTTCTAAACAAGGCAAAAGCACAAACTGCTTTTCTCATTGAGCTCGTAGGGAATTTGTTAGATTTCTGCTGCATCTTTGGGTGTAAACCTGGAGTCACACCCACCCTTACCTGCAGCAGCCCCATTCACATATTTGCATTTATAAACTGAGATCTTGCCCTGCCTCCATTTATAGATCAAGGACAGTAAATTGAGCAGTGAGAAGTGAAAAGATTTCTGTAGCTGCTGGAACTCATAGTGGGCTCTGCAAGCCCCAGCTGCTTCTGGATTTATCTGCAGCAGCGGTAAAGCCCATGGGGTTGACAAGCAGAGACAGGACCTGACTTCCCTGTACAGGCTGGGATTGTCTGTGAAGGTGACCTCATAGCTGATGGGCAAGAGGAGAACTCTTTAGCAGTCCTCACTCCCTCGGATGCTGCTGCACTTCCAACACCTGCAGCGGGCAGGGAGCACCTCTGCCAACTCCAACACCTCTTGTCAGAGGGATAACAAATCCTTTGGAATAGCCATGAAATATCCAATGCTGCTTTGAAAAGTGAAGGATTAGGTTCATGTGTCCTGGAAGGGAGCACCCAGGTGGGCTTATTTGAGGGTTTTGGAAGAGGTGGAAGGAAGGAGAGTATGGAACAGATTCTTTCACTTGAGGTCCTTCGTCAACAGGACAGGAGGACATGTGCAGGTCAGGACACTGAAAAATAAATGGCAAAGCAGGTACAATCACTGACAAATATGGCTACAAACTAGGCTCCCAGGCTGGAGGCTCCAAGATATCAAATACTTTGTTAGTCCCAGCAAGCTGGTAAATAAAGAGAAGGGTTTGGAGCTGATCCTCACAAAGAGTGCTTTCAGCCCCAGTTCCTACTTCAATACTCTGCAGCTGGGGGAGGGCACAGGGAGCCTCATTTATGCATCCAGCAGCAGTTTGTGACAGGCTCCATCTAAGCTCAAGGGGCTGGCATGGACACAGATCGTTGTCCAATTCACAGATTCTTGCATCTAAAAGTTTAATAAGCGCTTCATTTGATTTCTTAATGCATTTCACAGAAAGTGAACATTTTTCCTGGCAGAGCATGGACTCTGAGCTCTTTTATCTGCACCCCATAAAGGGCTGAGATGTCTCTTTGAGCTTGGCCAATAATTTGAAAGTAATCCAGATTTTGTTTTTCCTGCACGTCTAAATGAAAAGTGAATGTTTTAAGTGGAGGAGTAAGAGGTACATTGAATTTGGAAATAGAACCACAGTTGCAGCAGAGCTGTGGAAAAATTCAAGGAGTTACTAAATCTTTAAAACTCAATTGTTTAGAAATTAGGCACATCATTTAAAAATGACATTTTGGCAAAGCTGTGTAAGTTACCCTTCCCATCATATATTTTATTAAACCTTTGCCATTTGTCCAGTCTTAACTGGCCAACAGTGTCCCCAGGAGTGTCCCCTGGTTTCCTCCAAAACCACTGAATGACCAGAGCACATCTCCAGCCATTGCTCATTAGCACTTGAAGAAGCCTTGGTGCTTGATTCTAAATTCCTGGCAGCAAAGGTGATCTCCTGCCATTTTCCCTTGGCAGTGAGTCCTCGGGAAGGGAGGCCACTGGAGGAGATGATCTTTCTCTCCCATGATATTGCAAGCATCATAAGCTGGGCAGCTTTGAGTTTCTTAAAGCTGAGCTGCTTCTCTCACGCTGTAGGAGCAGAAGAACATCTGGTCTTAGCTACTGTTTTTCAACTGGATCATCTTGTGCCTCACTAAAATGAATGAGAAACACATGCAAGCTGTATTTTCAAAAAGTTGTATTTCATTGATGCAACTCAAGTAGTGATTTTCACATGCAATTAGATACACAGATGTAGACAAGCAACAATTTACACACACACACTGAATTTCCAATGAGACCCTATGAGCATTCCCAGATGCTTTACACATGGAAACAAGCACATGGAGAGGAGGCATGGGAAAGTATTCACATGTGCAATTGTATCTTCCCACAGCAATGCCTGGGAATTAGAAAGGACTGACTGAGACAATATTTTGGATGTAAAATCTGATGACACTTTCAATTCTGTTCTGCAGGCCCCACTACAAATAATGCTAATTATTAATTATGATCTGCCTACAACAGCACTTCCCCAGGCACTTTGCAACAGGCCAGAGAAAAGCTCAAATTTTCCTGGTGTTATTCTGCTTTTGGGAAGATTTTTGGAGCAGCTACCAGTGTCCAAAGGTACAGCATATGCAGGTATGCATATGTACCTGTATGCAAGTGCAGCATAAAGATGTCCCCAAGACAGTGATGAAGAGTGAAAAACTGAAGAGCAACTGGAGCCCTCTGCTCTGGAGCCACAGTGGGAGAGTTGGGGCTGCACATGCTGGAGAAGGGAGGACTCTAGGAGACCTCAGAGCTCAGAGCTCCTTCCAGTGTCTAAAGGGGCTTCAGGAGCACTGGAGAAGGACTTGGGACAAGAAATGGAGGGACAGGACACAGGGAATGCCTTTAAGTGACAGAGGGCAGGATTAGATGGGATATTTAGAAGAAATTCTCTTCTGTGAGGGTGTTGAGGCACAGGGTGCCCAGAGCAGCTGGGGCTGCCCCTGGATCCCTGGCAGTTTCCAAGGCCAGGTTGGACACTGGGGCTTGGAGCAGCCTGGAACAGTGGAAGGTGTCCCTGCCCATGGCAGGGGTTGGCATGGGATGAGCTTTAGGGTCCCTTCCAGCCCAAACCATACTGTGAGTCCATGGTTCGATGTCCCTGGATGGCTGCACTCACCAGCATCAGACACCTTTCCCCAAAAATGTCCAGAAAGGACACAGAGCATGAAGACAGTGCCAGCTGGGTCACGGGTCACAGCCACTGAGCTCCCAACAGCTGAATGCTTGCATGTGCAGGTCCTTCCATGTGGAATTACCTGCTGGAGTCCTGGCTAAGAGCTTGCAACAGCCTCTGCTCATTTCTCTAAAGAGATCATTTCTGTGACCCCCTTCAGTCCTTGTTTCTATTAACAGGCCAAGCAAGCTCTAAGTGCCAACATACTGAAGAAGTGGAAAAGTTGCTTTATAGAAGGGAAAAAAGGGGAAGGAAAAGAAAAACAAAAGCCAAGTTATTTCCACAATGTGTGCATTCCCATGTCTTAACCACAGCATTCCCAGCACGTGCATTTTTATGGCGCATCTGAAAACCAACCATGATGCAAAAGAAGCTGCAAAGTGTTAAAGGAAAGGAAAGCTGAGAGGGAGACAAGGGGAGTGAAGTCAGGCAAGGAGGAGCAGAGCACAGCAGCAGTGCTGGACTCTGCTGTCTCTCTCCTGCAGTCCCATCCAGAACCTTGCTCCGCAGGTGACCCAGGACAGCAGCACAAGTTCAGGACAGGAAGGTCTGTAAAACTCAGTTACTTAGAGGGGTTTAATTTTGTTTTTAGTAGTTTGAAATAGCAGGGCATGACCAAAATATGTGTGAGTGCAGTTCTTTTGTCCTTGCAGTTAAAACAAAATGAGTCCTGGAGGTGTGGCTGTTGCCCAGGTGGGGAGAGGGACAGGAAGGTGTTCTGTGCTGCCCTGGTGGCGGTGACAGCTGCAGAGAGGGGAGCAGAGGCACCTGTGGTGTTACACAGGATGTGCAAGTGTGGAACACTGCTGATGTCTTTTACTGGACCATGGACATTTAAGGGATCAGAGCACTTGGACAGTCAGTGCCACAGCCAGTAGCAGTTTATACACCCCTGCAGCCTGTTTGCCACCCCAGCATCTCCTCTAGGCAGAAGGGACAACGGCAGCCCCTCGCCAGTGAACTGTCCCCAGCAAAGCTCCAGGGAGATGCCAGGAACCTCTTCCCAAGCAGTGAGTTCATCCTGTGTGATGGAGCTCCTTTGCTCTCTGAGGATTTTGTCAACACCTCGGTATTATTAAAATGTTGCTTTTAAAGTCAATTTCCTTTTCTTTTCTTTGTAGTTTATGGAGTGTTGTTGAAGACCCTTTCCCAGCCCAAAATGCAGATCTGTTCCAGGTTTGCAGTCATATCAACAGTAGGCTGGTGATTTATTTCAGAGGTGTTGGTGTAATTACCCATACCTCACACACACCTCCCATTCACACTGAGTTCCCTGTAGTTAATGAGTCTTCCCAGAGAAGAGAAGGAGGAGCTCCGGTTGGTTCACTAAACCACTGTACAAGTGAATGAGCTTCTAGAATGAATCCAGTCTCTGTAAACACAGCATGTCCTGAAAGCTGTCAGGCCTTATTACAAATAAAAATGGCTCAGCTTCCTTAAACTGAACCTTTCAGCCACATTTTGCCAACATCACCGTTCTGATGTTCTTTTTTCCCCAGTATTTCTGTTTTGGTGAGAATATTGGTGCATTTGTTCTGTCATTATAAGTTGTGTCATCTATACCAGCATGTTGGCTACACAAGGCAGGGTTTGGCCAATGGTGCCCCAAAAGATACTCTTAAATATCTGGATACCTGAATCCAATGTGTGCTGATACTGGAAATATTTGGAGCAGGGATTACATTTCAGAATTATGAAATGCTGCCTTTGGTACCAAGTTTAAGTGGTGTTTTTAGCAGGCAATGAGGCAATGATGGGATGAGGTTTGTCACCATCACACCCTGGTGGGGTATCTTTGTGGGCTGCATTGTGGCACCCTGCATCAGTCTGGGTGTATCTGTGCCTTACAGAGAGGTGATGCAGAGCAGAGGTTGCCATGTACCTGGCGGAGGTGGGATGGACCTTTGGTAGCCTGTTAGAGCCGTCAGCTGCCCGCTAGCCCCCTTTGTGCAAGACAGCCGCGGGTGGATCGGGGTGCGGCGAGTGACAGGGTCAGCTGCTGGCCTGGGTCCAACCAGTGACCACCCCGCCTGCAGAGCTGCTCGGGGCAGCCTTTGAACTCTGAATGAGCTAAGCACTGGCCCCCACATAAATGAGAGCAGCCTGGAGGGTCTTATAAGTTACAGGGCTGCTCTAGCCCCAGAGGCAGGCAAACATCTTGCTGGGCTTCCATTGGGGCAGCGGAGCTGGATGTGTTGCTCTGGCTCTGTCCCAGTCAGAATTCCCTTTCTGGGGCAATCTTCTCATGGCTGCTTGAGCTGGACTTGGATTGTCAGAGCTGGGAAACCTTTTCAATCTTCCATTTGCTGAAAATACCAGTCCTGATATAAAGTGTTGTCAACTTCCGTGCCTGAATTCCTGATGGCGACTGTCCTGCTGACCAGCCTGGCCCAGGTGGGGTCACCCTTCTGTCCCCATCACCCACACCTCTCTTCAGGATTCCTTGACAGGATCTGCCTCAACAGAGCTCTTTTTCAACAGGGTGTGGATCCAAACCTGCAAAAACACTCTCAGCTGAGCTCCAGGTGCCCTCTGAGGTCAGACACCTCTGCTGACCTTGTCCAGGCCTCATGCTGGATTGCTGGGCTGATGTCAGCAAAGAAGCTCAAAGCAGGCAAAGGTCCCCCAGGCCAACATATCCCACCCCTTGTGTCCTCTGTGCAGGTGAAGGTCCCCCAGGCCAACATCTCCCACCCCTTGTGTCCTCCCTGCGTGGGTGTGAAGACAAACCCTGGCCCTTTTGGCTTAAACTGTAGATCTCAGATACTGTTCTACAGCTGCTACTGGCTTTTCAGTAGAAAAGGTTTTGAGCTTTTACCTTTCTCTATAATCACTTCAAAATGAGTTTTTGGAAAAGCAACCAGGAAAGAAGACAGCAAACCCCCAGTCCAAACCCATCTGGAGCCCTGACAATGTAACTTTTTCCTGGAATGAGACATAAGCAAAGCAAACTAAGGAGTTGTCATGCTAACACAAAACATTTAATTCATTTCTTTGCAGGTGATTTCACTGCTCCTGAGCATGAAAACCTTCCAAGTGCAAACCTTCCTCCCCCCTCCGAAGTCAGGTGGAGAAGCAAGAGCTTGGGCCACCCTGAGGGCAATGGGCAGCACTTACAGTGCTTACACTCCCCATCACGAATGAGCCATGGAGCCCTGGCCACTGCACAGCTCTGTTCTTCCTTTAGAATGAGGCAATAATCAGTGTTCATGTTGGCTTTTCTCAGGAGAAAAGTTCCCTTCAGTGCCCATGAGGATCCTGATCCTCTTCAGCTGGCAGAAAAATGACATGGAAAAAAAATGGACAGAATTTTTTTCCTGCATGTTCAAATAAATGGGTGGGATTTCAGATATATAAGGTGATATTTCTTTTCTCATGAGAATAGCTTTTAACTTCATATATGAGTTTTGGAGGTTTAAATATTTGGGATCTGGAAAAAAATGCCTGTGCTGATGGAATCCTGTCAGTCTGACAGCCAGCCTCACCTCCCACGCCAGTCCCTTGTCCCAGATGCTCTGTTTGAAAAGCCTCCTGTCCCAAAAACCAGGGCTTTTCCAAGAAAAAGAAAGAGTGATCCATTTTTACCTTTATCTGTTTGCATGTTCAGGGCTGAATGCAGCTCCCAGGAAATCTTGGACAATTCAGCTGATCTGCCCAAAAGAGCAAAATGCATCTGTTTTTATTCATGGTGTGATGATCTGGAGTCCCCCGGATGGAAGGTGCTACAGAGGTATGGAAAAATTGGATTTTTTAAGTGCTGGGAGTGCCTAGAAGAGGGAGGAGGTCTGTGCATGGCTATGCCAGCCTGGGGAGTACAAAGTGGGTTCCCATATGGTCAGTTTTTAGGATTTATCCTGTTTCAAATCTGCATAAATGGCCCACTCAAGGAGGCCAAACTATTAAAAACAGCTGACAATGAAAAAGGGGGAGGTGAACGCCAAGCAAGCAGCAAGTAAACTCTGTAACTGAGCTGACAGATGGCAAATTAATATTGTCAAATAGAAAGAAGTACATAAAGCTAAGGAGCACTATGGCCAGATTGCTTTCTTGCACATGAAGTCTTTAATCATATGGATATCCTTGCTATTTTTACTCTAATGAGATTGGGAAAGAAAAATAAGACTGAGGCATCAAATTTAAGATGAATTTGCTTTGAATCCACAAGAAATTGAAGCCCTTACAGAAACAAGGAGAATTATTTGCCAGGCAAAATTAGTGTCAGAGATGAACTTGTTTGTGCTTCTGAATTTTGACATGTTTATTTTATTGGTAATATTGCTGTAGCCAACGAAAGTAATAGCCAGTGTAGATAAGCAGGAAAAGGAAGCTGAGTGAAAAATTATGTTCATGGAGCTTTTTGCCCTTAGGCAAAGGCAAAAATAGAACCCAGCCCACCAAAACCCTTCCATCTCACTGGTAAAAGGGGAAAAACAGGAAAAAACCCATTTCTCTTGTAAGGTACAACTTGATGAAATACCAATGAGCCAAGTACATGAACACCAAATTATTATTTGTCCATTGTGGGGTTTATAATGAGAATATAAATTTAATTTGTTTCATGTATTTCCTTAACATTAAGTGTGAGGATGTCTTTTAATCAAGAGGTTAATGTGGGCTCTGACAACTATTAAGGTATTCACACCTCTGATTAAAGCGAGGATCGGCCGTGTTTGAGCAGGGAGCTCGGTAAACAAATACATCAATCACAGGAAAACCTCCCCCAGAATGTGCACCGTCAGAGAGAGCCGCCAAGGCAGTTAAAAGGAAGCAATTTTCCACAGTGCTTGGAGGTAGGTAATATAAAATAATCCATAATTAAGTTTAATCATGGCTTATCAGTCCTTCCTAGGCCTGTGAGCATTGTGGCTAATGTTTAACATATTGCCTCAGCTCTAAGTTTCCTCTGATGCCATTTCACTGATACAACCAGCCCCTTTTATTTGGAAGTGGCAGATGTGATAAATGTGTCTGGAGGCCAGATTTGTCACTGATACGACTTGGGATAGCTCAACAAGTGCTGATATTGGGATCCTCTGCTAATAAAAACTGGGTTTGCTCAGTGGAGCCAATGGAACAATCCAATTTACACAGAAGAGCCTGGCCCAGCTGCTGGAAGGGTCAGATCCAAGCTCCTCAGTCTTTCTGAGAGGAGGCTCAGGGGAGACCAAAGCGCCTCGTACACCTACTTAAAGGAAGGGGCAGCCAGGAGGGTCAGGCTCTCCTCTCAGGGAACAGGGACAGGAGGAGAGGGAACGGCCTCAGGCTGGGCCAGGGGAGGCTCAGATTGGACATCAACAGGAATTTCTCCATGGAAAAGGTGCTCAGACCTTGGCAGGGCCTGGCCAGGGAGGTTTGGAGTGCCCATCTCTGGAGGTGTCCAAGAAACACCTGGAGGTGTCACTCAGTGCTCTGGGCTGGTAACAAGGTGGGCGTGGGGCACAAGCTGGACTCGATGGTCTGGGAGGTCTCTTCCAGCCTAAATGATTCTGAGATTCTAGGATTTTTATTTTTTTTTATTGATTTAAGCTAGAAGCTCCTTCAACTCCCTGTAAGGCCAGTAGTTGCTTTACTGGAAGGGGAAAAAATGCTTCCAGTACATGTAAAGCTGCACAGACCCTTCTCTTCTTGCCTGCATCAAGCAGGGAACAGCTCTGAGGGTCAGACCTGGGTGGGAGATGGGCTGTCCAGCTCAGGATACAGATGGTGACACAGTAGAGGGTGGCCAAAGCTGCTTACTAGAACTAAAGAAGTCTTCTGTCCCCATCCCCTGCTTATATATTGGGAGTATAGAGTTCTGTCTTCACTATAATGCTGTGGATCTTTTTTTCTTAGTTCCTCAGCATTTAACTAAAACCAAGAAAAGTTTTGCAGGCATTTTTTTCCCATTTCAGAAAGAAATCCAGTTTGGAACAAAGTGAGAACTCTTCGGTAATCAAAATATGCCAATTAATACTGTCAAAAGAAATGTATGTAATGAGATGACATTTATAGAATTTAATTTATCATTATTAAAATAAAAATCCACCATTCTGAAAAAAGAAAAAGTTCACTGAAATGCAAAGTATCTTAATTTTGATAAAAAATTTGGAGGAAATATTCTGAAGAGGGGACACTATTTGAAACATCCTCATCCACTTTGGCAGTTTTTCAGTGGGATGCAGAATGGACTTTTCACAGAGCTCCTCTTTTAACTGGCCAAGAAAATATCCACTGACTGTTCCTCAAACCTACCCTCCCAGCTTTATGTCTAAGTGCTGATTTCCAGTTTTTAATCCAGGCCATCATATTTTCGTTTGAGTTCAGGAACATATGGCCTTAGGCAAATCTCCCTTTATGTTCACTGTGGCCTTGCTGAGCCATGCCGGGGCTTTGTGGGCTGTGTGTGATTTACAGGCTCCAACTCTGCAAGAGCCCAGGGTCCTCAGTATCCTCCAAAGGCTGTGACTCCCCATGGCACATTGCGTTTGGCTCCTGATCACTGAGTTCCCATGGAAAAATCTTCCCCTCAGCCCTGGCACAGGGTGCCCAGAGCAGCTGTGGCTGCCCCTGGATCCCTGGCAGTGTCCAAGGCCAGGTTGGACACTGGGGCTTGGAGCAGCCTGGGACAGTGGAAGGTGTCCCTGCCCATGGCAGGGGGTGGCTGGATGGGCTTCAAGGTCCCTTCCAACCCCATCCATTCTGAGATTCTGTGATTCTATGACCCAAATGACAAGGGGCCATTTCCACGCAGCAGAACTGTGCCGTCCATCAGCTGTGCCCTAGCAGCGTTGGGGTTTAGGTGTGAAGGGCTGTAGGTAATGCTGTTATCCCAAATGCTGGCGCCTGGAGATGGACTCGGGGGGCTCTTAGCCTTCCCCATTCCCTCCTGAGCCTGGCAGGGTTGGAGCTGTGCCCTCCTGGCAGAGCAGCTTGTGCTTCTCTGCTGGTCTACAGCTTTGGGCTCAGCTCTTCCAGAGCTGTGAATATAAAAAAACAGCTCATAAATAAAATGTTTGCTGTTTCTCTGGCAAAAGGAAGAAAAGCTACAAACACCTACAATTGATTTTTGTTTTTTAAAGTGTTTGGATGGGAGCTGAAATTCTATCACAAAGATGCTTCTTTGGCTTTGATTTGACACTAGATTTCAGTCAGTCCAATGGAATTTTAATGCTATGGCCAAATATAACATCAAATAATGAAAAACTTCAATGGTAAACATTAACACAAACAGGCATCGAGTATACTAAACATCCTTTAGAATGCAACAGGCCAAATCTGCAAATTGGGAACAGGTCCCTGAGCTGGCACACTATAAAAGCAGGCTTCAGTTTGCCATCTCCAGGACCTGCCGATGGAATACAGGGAATATCTGAGCTGGAGTCCATTACCTGTTTAGATTAAGCTCTGTGTAGCATTGATTCAGTTGCTTATTTTGGCTACAAGGAAGCAGTGTTCAAACATGGGTGCCTAAAGGGGATGTCCATAGCCCAAACCTGCACTAAGGGGACCAAGTGCTTATTCTGTAAGTCTGGCCACTGAGGCCAACAGCTGAGCTCAAGTCTTGCAAGGCGAGTGTTGAAAATGGGGCCAGATTTTACAAACTCAAGACCTGCTGTGTGTGCTTAGGGTTTTTCAAAAATGCAAAATCCCTGCTAGTTCCCAGGGGATGCAGATGACAGGGCTGAGAGCTGACCCAGGGATAGGGGGTGCCCCTGGGGCACGTGTCCTGTCCTGGGATGGGCCCTGTCCCTTACTTGTGCTGGGCACCCTCCATGGGTGACTCTGGCCACATCACCAGCTCTTTTACAATCACCCTGTCAAAATAAACCTGAAAACTGTGACAGCTCAAGTTCTGTCCACCTGAAATGGATTCATTCATTTCTTTTTCACTGCCCAGACTTTAAGGGGTTGCTGCCAGGTATTCAGGTTGTAGGGATTAATGGCTAAAAAGCATCTGATGGGGGTTCAGCTCTCCTGGTTTTGGGGACACTGAGTGGTTTTTGATGACAAAGAGTCCAGTGTTGGAGACATGCACTGGACTGAGGAGTGGTGCTCCTGCTTTTCCCAGCAAGTGAATAATAAATAATGCAATAAATATGCCCCATAACAAGTCTTCCATTAAAATAATGCCTCAGCTCTAGAAGCAGTTCATGCATGAACCCCCATAGCATGCAAGGGCACAGACATGTCGCCTGAGCATTACATCCCTCTCTTGGCAACCAAGCTGGATCCCAAATGCCAGCTTCCAGCGGGGTTGTTTTCCCCACTTTGATTTTTAATTACGGATCACATGGAAGGATGGAGAGGAAAGGCCTGAGTTTTGGTTTTTTGTTGGGTTGCTGGGGGTTTTTTTTGGTTGTTTTTTTTTNTTTTGTTCCTCATTTAATAATATAATTTGTATTCTGATCTTCAAATCCCAATAGCATCATGTGAAGGAGAGAAACTCTGCAGGGGAGGGGGAGGAGGGATGGGGAAGGGAGCCAGAGCTTTCTATTTCCATATGGTGAGCCTCTCTTCCTCGTGATCACAGCTTGTCATCTGTCTTCTTTTAAACTTCAGATCCCCTGTAAAAATCTTCCCAGCAAAGAACAGGCCATAAATGTGACATAAAGACAGTCCAAGTGAAGAGATTACCATGGGGTAATGGTGAAGCATGATTTCATTACAGGATTTCTTTACACATGGGCATGGATGAAGAATAACCCAGTCCCCAGGAACTGTGTGTTTCTGGAGTGGTGCACAGTGGCGCAATTGTTATTAATATTCTGGGCAGATTCGCCCGTGCCTTCCCCTTCCATTTACTTGGCAGACAAAATGATTCATGTCTTTCTCATAAACTGGGACCAGATCACTGACCACCTTGATTTACCTGGGTTTAAAACGGATCATCATTGTGGCCCAGCCGAGCCTCCAGTCCTGCCTTAATATCTCTAGTTTAGAGACTTTCTGTAAAGTAACAATAATGTCATCTCCTGATGTGCAGCCGTGGGAGAACAGAAAGGATATTGAACCTGGGTTTTTGTGCCCCAAGTGCTGCTTACAAGCAATGTTTCTGAGCATCTCTCTTAATTGAGTTATTTCACACAAACTGCTTCAAACGTGAAGTGAATGGTTTGTCATCTAACTCAGTGTAATGCAAGGATCCCTGCACTGATCTCCATGTGTGCGCCTGGCAGCACTGCAATGGGTGGGGGACAGCACTCACAGCAGCCCATTTGTCCTGAAAACCCTGGACATGGTTCAAACATATTGACCTTTGCAGAAAGACCTCCCTTCCCTCCTGGGCTCTGCCTCTGCAGGGATGGTTCGTACTGGTGATGGAGCAGGAGTGCCATGGGCTGGCTCTGGCAGTGGGAGGGGAGCTGGGGAGCACCAAAGGGGGTGCTCAGCCTAAGACCCTCCCCAGGCATGAGGAGGGCTCCAGAGCCTCTCAGAGCTGTGACCCAAGCAGCTCCTGGACATCGTGGGCATGGGGACAGCCAACCCAGTTCCCTTCCTGTAAGGAGGGAAATCCTTCACTGAAATAGGGACCCATTGAATGGGAATTCCAGGCTTGGGTCAAGGCATGTTTCTGATTTTAACTTCGCAATCAGCTACTGGAGGTCCCTGCATCCTGACATAGCCAAAGTATGTTCCTGTGCCCACAGCAGCTCCATACCAGAGCCATCCTTTCTGTCTTTCTCATCCCAGAGATGCTGCGAAGCAGATCCAGAGGTGGAAGGAGCATTGCTGCAGAGCAGCCTTGGCACCCAGCTCACAGCCCCATGAGGACTTGGCTGGAGGCAGCTCAGACCCTCCAGGCATGGTGGAGTGGAGACCAAAGGTCCTATTGGGAGCTCCAGCCATGCAACCCTCAATTCCCACTGCTCCTGACACCAGCCCTCAATTCCCACTGCTCCTCCCCTCACCTCCCACTGTTCCTGCCCCCACAGCCCTCTCCAGGGCCACTCAGCAGGTGTCTCTTTGTCCTTCCCACCTCTGAAGGTGCAAATGGAGGTGTGGGATCAGCCCTCTGCAGTCTCTGCTGCAGACAAATCGAGGTCATGGCCCTCCTAGGAACCCCCCTGGACCTCCAGGAACTCTTACAGGACACAGGGTGCTCATCCCTGAGGGCCACGGCAGCGTGGGCTGTGCCAGGGTTTCCCAATGTTCTTGCTTTGTTCCGAAGAAACATTATACAGAAAGATATAGGCAAAGCATTATGCTCACAGCCTTTGCCAACAAGTTATGTTTTAATGTAATTTAACTGTAATCTCAGAGTGTTTTTGTTAGCTATAATTAGTAAAATATGTCTGTTTTCTGTGTTCCTTGAAGATGTCTGAACTCCTGCCAGTTCCCTATAGTTTTCCTGACATGCAGTGTAACAAGCAGACCACCAAAATGTATTTACCAATAACTGTTTATTTACATTCCATGAAATCTAATAACATTTGCTGCCTTCATTTGGGATAAATGCTGGCCAAAGTGTAAAGCATAAAAAAATAAACACTGCCTTACTCTCTAACCCAGTCCACAAAATATTTTATTTTTGCTCAATTTGCCCTGCCTGTTAGCATTTTGGCATTCTGCTGCTTGGAAATTGAAAGAAAAAAAATCAAAAAAAGGTTGAGAAAGTTCTGTAATATATCTTCCTGTTCAGTCCAAAACCTTGCAGGGATTTCCTGGACATTTTATTTTTCATTTTAAAGTCTGCACGAGGCTGGTATTTCATTTCTTTGTTTTCAGCTCTTGCAAGTATTTGAAACCATCTTGCAAAGAAAATATCCAGGGCACCGAACAGCAGCGGTGGTTGGTGTTGCACCAGTGCCAGTGTAAAGCATTGCTCTTTCTCCTACAGTCATTGGCTTTGCTGGTGTAAAAATAATCAGAATTATGTCTATATCTTGTTACTAAGCAAATTTGCTCTAGTTCAAGAAAGTGTAGCTGAGGGCAGAATAGTCATCTCAAACCTCAAACAGGTTCCTCTCCTCCTGTATCTGGTTTTGTTTATCTGAGTCCATGCTTGCTCCGCTCCCAGCAAGCTCAGATGGTGCAGGGAGGAGAGGTCACATCCAACAGCTGTGGGCGGCATCCACAGCTGGCAGAGTGTGAGCCAAATCCCTGTCAGCCACGCGCAGCCCTGGCCCAGCTGCGGAGAGGACTGGGGTCAGCCTGGCCTTGGAGGGTGAGCCTGGCCCTGGAGGGTGAGCCGGGCTCTGGAGGGTGAGCCTGGCCCTGGAGGGTGAGCCGAGCCCTGGGGTTGTGCCTGGCCCTGGAGGGTGAGCCGGGCCCTGGAGGGTGAGCCTGGCCCTGGAGGGTGAGCCGGGCCCTGGGGTTGTGCCTGGCCCTGGAGGGTGAGCCGGGCCCTGGAGGGTGAGCCTGGCCCTGGAGGGTGAGCCTGGCCCTGGAGGGTGAGCCGGGCCCTGGGGTTGTGCCTGGCCCTGGAGGGTGAGCCTGGCCCTGGAGGGTGAGCCTGGCCCTGGAGGGTGAGCCTGGCCCTGGAGGGTGAGCCTGGCCCTGGGGTTGTGCCTGGCCCTGGAGGGTGAGCCTGGCCCTGGAGGGTGAGCCTGGCCCTGGGGCTGTGCCTGGCTCTGGAGCAGGGATGGCTCACCCAGGGCAGCATCAGCACTCTCTCAACTTGGAGCTTGGCAGGAGTGTGCCTGTGGAGCAGCTGGATGGGCTGGGCTGGACTGTACATGCAGAGGTGCCAGATTTCCTGGTGCCAGGGGTGTGTTGTGCCATAGCTCAGGCAGAGCTGGGGACAGGCACGGCTGAACTGAGCATTCAGATGGGTTTGGAGTCACCTGTGCTGCCCCAGGCAATGTCACCGTGTCCCTTCGAGGGCCAGCAGGGCCAGCAGAGCCGGGGCAGCTGCAGCTCCAGGTTGCCTGGAGAGCTCAGACATTTGGCTGCTGTCACTGCTGCTCAGCTGCTGCTCCAGCACCGTGTCTGCCCCAGCTGAGCCCGAGCTGTGCCTGGCATGCAGAGCAGGGGCTGGCACATGGATGTCCCACTGCTCCCAGCCAGCATTGGCCTTGCATCCTGCCCCAAGGACTTTTTCTTGCAAACTCATTCAGTCCAGCTATACCTGTCTGCCATGTGATTTGTGGGGGCTTTCACACCATCCAGAGAACCTCTGTTCAGCCAGGTCTGAGGTCTGAGACACCTCACTGGTGCTTTGGAGGGGTAGCTCTGTGCCTTGTCCTTCATGGGACAGCAGTCTCTTTCCTGGGGTCACTGCGGGATCTTTGGAGGAACTGGCTTCTTAAGGAACCTCAAGCTACCATGACACTGATGCAGCTTTGGAGAATTAGCTGTTAGAGCTGTTCACTGGAGGGCCTTCTCCGTCTTCACTGTGACAGAACTGGTATTTTGTTAAGGCAGAGCCCTCTGCACTGTCCTAGATGCTTTCAGTTAAGGAGCAACACACTGGACATTAACAAATTAAGCCTCAGATTACCAGAGTTCTCCAGGAAATTCTTAGCAGTCCCATTCTGAACCAGAGATTGTAGGACATCTCAGTTCCATGTTTCCAAACTGCCTTGGGCTCTCTTGTTTCTGCCCTCACTTCAATTGTGACCTCCTGTGCCTTCAAATGAAGCAAAGTTTCAGTGATTTTGGGGAGGCTTGCTTGAAAAATTTCAGTTTCAAAGGTAATAGAAGTGGAATTCAAAATCCAGTCCAAGAAAAGGCAGCAGCTGGTGTGGTGCATTGGCATCTCCCTCTGACCTCAGCAGTGGTGGCACGGAACTTTTTCCCCTGCCATGTTGCCCAGCTACTCAGGCTGCTGGCAGATCCCAAGTACAGATCTTTTGGGATAATTAAAAAAAAACCAAAAAAACTCTGAAAATTATGAACACTCCAATTACCCCATAGAATTCTGTGGTTCTAGACCCATTTTTATTTTCTTTCATTGCCTTTCTGGGTAAGGCTCCTGTCATTTTCTAGCTGCAGTGTTCCCAGTATAAGGCTTGCACTGGTACGGGTGAGATGGTTGGGGAGGGGAGGAAGAAATGGGGTCCAAAATGCATTAAAAACTCTGGGAATACTTCTCTGCTGCTGACCACACTCAACAGACAACACACCACAGCATTCCCTTGGTGTTCTGGCAGGATACTCAGTAAATTGAGCTGTAAATAACCCCATAAACTGTTTACTGCTGAAATTATGTTTCCAAAAGCAAAGAGCCCTCGAGAGCAAGTGTGTGAAGATGCAGCACCGCCTGATGGGGGTGAAGGGGAAGCCAGACAAGAGGTGGGCGCACATGCAGGGCTGGTCCTGCCCCTCCAGCCCCTCCCACTGAGCCCAGAGCTCCCTCAGCAGCTGTGGGAGATTTCGTGCTCCATGAAACCCTGTCTTGCTGGGCTCGGTCAGGCAGGAGCTGCCACCAGCCAATCCAGGGTGATGGTTTTGAGAATTTAGCACTGCTATTAACCAGCCTGGGCAAGTGAGAGGCTAAGAGGACTTTCTGGATATAATTATGAATATTGGGAAGTGAAAAACAAAACAAAACAAAANGAAAAAAAAAAAAAAAAAAAGGGGAAAAGAAAATTGGGACATGCTGACAGAAGGAAAAGCAGAAGAAAGTGCTTCCACCCTGAGTTTACAACCAAGCTGTCCAGCAGTAGTTGCTGGACTCAGGGAGGATGTGACTTTAGAATGGAAGAGGAAATCACCTTAGGACTTCTGAACTGCAGGAAAAATTTGGGAGACAATGGCTAAAAATAACAAACAGACCAAGCAACAATAAAATTCCTTTGTAGAAAGGAGATTCCTTCACCACATGAATGTGACCGAGCACAATCCCCAAGCCATTAGTCATCAAGTCCTTTATTGTGATTTCTGGTTCTTTCTTATTTAAGCTGGAAATTTTTCTATTTTCTGTCTGTAAAAGTGACAACAGATACTCAGTGCAATAATCTGGGGTCTTGGACAGTGGTGGGAAGAAGCCAGGCTGAGAGAGTTTAGGGTGTCCAGTTTCGACAGGAGAAGGCTTCAGGGAGAGCTCAGAGCCCCTTCCAGGGCCTAAAGGGGCTCCAGAAGAGCTGGAGAGGAACTTGAGACAAGGGATACAGAGACAGGACACAGGGAATGGCTTCCCACTGCCAGAGGGCAGGGTAGGTAGGATATTGGGCAGGAATTGTTCCCTGGCAGGGTGGGCAGGCCCTGGCACAGGGTGCCCAGAGCAGCTGGGGCTGCCCCTGGATCCCTGGCAGTGCCCAAAGCCAGGTTGGACACTGGGCTTGAAGCAGCCTGGGACAGTGGAAGGTGTTCCTGCCCATGGCAGGGGTGGAACATGATGTTTAAGATCCCTTCCAACCCTTATAATTCAATAAAACTGCAACATGGCAAAAAATATAAATAAAGCAGGCCAAGAACATTGAGTTGTTTTAATGTATTGGAACTTGTCAGCATAGACTGGTCTCCTTTTTTCATTTGAAATTGGGATTCTCCATGAAAGTGTGTGGAGAGTGGGGAACTGGATGGGCTTGAAAGGTCACCGGGCAGTGAGTCCCTCTGCCCCCAGCTGAGCCTTGGCTCAGTCCCTTTGTAGAATGTTCGGCAGAGGAGGTGGAAAAAGTAGGCCAGGCTCTGCTCACAAACATGCCTCTTACATGTCGCCAATTCTAATGGAATCAGGGAACGAATCAGAATTAAAAGCTGGGCAAAGGAGTTCAAAACCTGGTTGAACTCTCAAAGGGACACTGAGTCCAGCTGTAGCTACTGACTAGCCATGTGTAAAAAAACTTTAGAAATTGGGTAAAATATGCCTGTGTGTTCTTAGAGAGAAAGAGACAGTGAAGGCAAGGGGAGAAATCAGCCACCTTCACACAGCATTTGGTGCAGACAAAGCCCTGGGCCCTCCTTGACTGCATCCCCACCCCAACTCTGCTCCTTTTGTTCAACGCTGCAGCTATTTTTTGGTGATTTATTTCACAATCAAAAGCTGCTTTGCAGGAAAAAAAAAAAATCAAACAACAACGCAGAAAGCTGTCTGACTCATCCAGGCAGGACCCAGTCGGGTTTGGATGCAAACACTGGGAAAGCAGCCACGGGGTGTGGGAGCAGCTGCTGGGACAGCATCTCTGGGATGTCAATTCAGTCCTGACCAAAGTAGCTTCTTTTTTTTCTGCTTCTTTTTTTTTTTTTTTTAAATACTCTGACAATTAGTGGTAAAAAGGTCACTAGTAAAAATGAGTTTTGTGGTTTTGCAACTTTGCATTAAAAAAACCACTACGCTTCTGGCACCGCGTGCTGAGGCTGGCAGCCTTTCCCCAGCCAGCACTGAATAAGCACACTGGCTGAAAAGCCCATTCACATCAGTTCCTCTAGGTCAAGCTCGCCTTACGTTAGCAGGGTATTTGGGAGTTTGTGTTGCACCTGCCTGCAGTACATCTGGCTGGAGAATTGAGAAAAAGCAGGGGTTTAATGTTGCCTGGTCCCAGCTTCTCACTCTCCATGAGCCCTGCAATATATCATTTGCAATTAAAATACAATGAAATCAAATTGTGAGATCATGTCAAAGTTAGTGACCCTAGTGTTTAACAGGGTTTAACAGAATGTTTTGAGAAAGGCTGAGGTGATAGAAATATTTTATTTCATATTCTTTATCCTTCAGAGACCTCAGTGTAATAAACAATGAAGTTGAATTCAAACTAACTGTGGACACTAGAAATTCTCCTTTATTGGATGTCCAATACATTGCTCTTTTTCTTCACTCTCTTAAAGAACTGGGACCAGGCTTGAGGTGTTATCAGAGATGATGAAAGCAACTAAACATCATAGTTCCACTGAAAGTTTTGCAAAGAGAAATCATATTAAATACAGCCTGAGAGGGGTCTGATGCTCTTGTCTCCAAGACTTGCAAGCTGGCATTATTTCAAGCAGGACATCTGGGGCCAGGTGCCTTTTTAGGAATTATGGGCTTGTCTGAAGCTTCAGTGAGTTTCATGAAAGAAGCAGCAAGTTGTATGAGATGTTAAACTTCCCAGACTCATTTCTCATAGATTTTGTCCTCCTGTCAGTCCCTCCTCAGTTTCCTGTCATCTCTATGACACAACCTAGCTGCCTTTCTCTGTGGAAGAACCTCGAGTGCAGTGGCATTAATGAGATTTCTCGGTAGGATATTTTTACCTAAAAATCACCAGTGTCAGTGACCAGCCCAATCCATCTTGTGACTGCCTCTGGTCTAGAAGTGAAGTGATGTTTTCTGAAGTTGTTATAGACTTGTAATCCATTTTCTTCGTAATGGGCAAAATTACTTTGGCAATGCTTTGGTGGAACTCCAGCCACATTGGAAAGGAACAGAAGAACATTTTTTTTTTCCTTTAACAAGCTAGGATTTCATTTCTACACTTTCATAAAAGCTATGATGGGATCTATAGGAAAACAGGGAAAATCCTGCTGGGTCTGGAGTTCCTAATGAAGATGCACTGCAGAGCACAGTGCTGGCTCAAAGACATAGCTTCCAGCTCTTTTACACCAAACAGTTCCAGTGATGAAGTGTTGGGGTGGGTTTCAGAAGGAGAGAAAAATGGCAGTACTGTGACACACAGCAAAAAATAGTAGACAACACCTGCATAATACAGGTGAGATCACTCAGTGAGTAGCAAGAGTTCAGGGATCAGAGCATGAAAAAGGGAAAAATTAATCTGCTTTCTCTCTGGATGGTGCTCCCCAGGGATGAGCAGATTCCCTCCAGAAGCCTCACACTCCACCGAACCTGTGCCATCAGCCAGGAGCTACACCAGTGACTCAGGAAAATGGGGAATTCATTAAAGCATTGACACTTGTCCTTGCTACTGTAACTGTGGCAGGAATTATGGTGTTATTTTGGAGGGTTTCATAGAGCTGTGGTCCATCTGTATGGAAACACATCAGGGCTGGAGGGGGCTGCTGCCAGGGAGGGAGGGGAGCTCAGGTCGGGCCATCTCCTCCTGCCCCCAGACTCAGTTGCTTTCGAGATGCATGGTGCTCTTCTTTCATCTCTTGGATTCAAATCCACCATAATAAATAAAATTCTTCCTGTCTGAAAGATACATTAATTTTGGTGGTCTCAAAAGTAATGAAAATAAATACTTGACTTGGCATGTGGAGCCTGACTGGAGTGAGGAGCAGAATGTGTGTACTTGGAGCTGTTTTTACAAGAACATAAGCTGTGGAAAAAGCTTGGCTTTTTGCTCATGGGCTCTATATGTCTGAAGAGAAATGGAGAGACTTGAGAAGTTCAATCAAACAGACAGCAACACTGTCAAATATGAGTTTTCTATCTCGGTTTTAATGCTTTGAAAAATGCACATCAAAGCATTGCAGGGGGAGGCACTGTCTGAACCCAGAGAGACGCTTGGGCCAGCCCTGGCACAGGATTGGCTCTGCCAATGGAGAGATGGCAGGGCTGGCCTGCATGGTTTCAGGCCTTTTTAAAACACATATGGGGAAATTGCAACAAAAACAAGCTTTTGTTAAATTAAAACCATTAAATACCCTAATTAGAAGGAACCTCCAACCACCATTCACTGTGGCTGTGGTTGGAAGAGCCTGGTCCTGCTGCCCTGGGTGTGAGTTGGTGTGTGCTGGTCAAGTTAATAATCCCAATTCTAACCAGTGCTGGATCCAGCATCCTTTCCTCATTTGGCAGCTGTGGGAAGGGCTGGGAGAATGGGTAAAGTGAGATGTGCTCACGGCCAGGCAGGGTTGGAGGTGATCCTTGTGGATTATGGGGAACATGTGGCTGTAGGCCTTGTCTAGCACCCAGGTCTGGGGCTGCCAGGGCAGGAGAGTCCTGGGCTCTTGGTGCTACTCTATGCCCAGCTCAAATGGAAAAAGTCCACTTGTTCTTTGGATAGTGTTTGTGGTTCTCCACTGGTGTTTCTGGGCCACCTGGGCCAGGTCTGTTCACACACAGGTACACACGTGTGTACACATGGAATCATTGCAACACAGAGTTGTTAGGGTTGGAAAAAATCTTCCCAGCCCATGGAGTCCCAGCTGTGCCCCATTCACTGTCCCCAGCCCAGAGCACTGAGTGCCACCTCCTGGCCTTCCTTGGACACCTCTAGGGTTGGGGACTCCAAACCTCCCTGGGCACTTCCAGCCCCTGAGCACCCTTTCCATGGAGAAATTCCTGCTGATGTCCCGCCTGAGCCTCCCCTGGCACATGCCCACACACACACACACCCTTCTCTTACTTCTGCCCTTCTCATGCCCCACTGAGGGCAGGGCGGGACATGCCTGGACACTCAAAATCCTTCTGGACTTTGGGTCATGGTGTCAGTCCCTGCACAGTTGCTGCTGCTGCAACAATCAAGGTTGCTGAGACCACCAGTGCAACCACTGACACATCTGACCCCAGCAAAGGTGGCACTGGCACACGGGGTGGCATTAGCACAGGGGGTGGCACTAACACAGAGTGTCCCAGGGCAGCTCTTTGCAAGCCAATGGGTGCAGCAGCCCCGTCACTAAAAAGCTGAGTCCTTCTCAGGCTTTGCTGCTATTTAGCATGAGAGTGGGTTTGGTAGTCATGTTCCTTGAATGATGTTTATCTTTTGAGCATAGATGAAATATCTGACACTATCTGTTAGTATGAACTATGGCAAATCATATTTACATTATTCAGAATACAGACAGAAGCTGATGATGATTTTGGACCACCCCTGACTTGCTAACAATTATCTTTTTCTTTGTCTAAAAGGGATGTGTGCCTCAGGTGGTGGTGTTTTTACTCTGCAAGCTGAATATTCCTGTGGAATATGTCCATGTGGCTACTTGGTAGTACAGAGAGTGATGAAGTACAAAACACACTTTATTAAGTTTGGTAGAAAATATCTGGCATTTAAATGTTGTAGAATGAGAAAGCCATTTCAGTTGTGAATTAATGAA
The DNA here is from genome assembly GCA_008694505.1 of Cyanoderma ruficeps. Taxonomy (NCBI): domain Eukaryota; kingdom Metazoa; phylum Chordata; class Aves; order Passeriformes; family Timaliidae; genus Cyanoderma; species Cyanoderma ruficeps. The sequence goes on along the minus strand of VZDJ01000078.1, from coordinate 630,932 downwards.
ATGCATCACAAAGCCAGCTCTGAGGCTGACACAGATATAAATAAAAACCAGCATGTGTGCCTTACAAAGAACCTGATATTCTATAAAATGCTGCAGCATAAAGAAGTTAATAAAAAGCTCATCTTATTTTAGATTAAATTAATAGAAAGTCTGAGAAATGCATCCAGGATTTCTTCTCTCTGCTGATAACCAGGATCATTATTGGCAGGTTCTTGGAGGGGAGCTGTGGCGGGTGGCACCTATTTGAGATGCAGAGTCCAGAATCACTCCAGGCTGGCTGGAGGGAAAGGTGTCACTCTAGAAGGTATGTGATGGTTGGGCAGTGCTGGCTGCAGGTCCTTGAGAGAGTCAGACACCACTGGGTGAGTTCTGTGTTCATGGCTCATTCTGAGCCCACTGATTTCCCTTGTCTGGAAAAGCCAGCAGAGACAAGGCAGTCTGGAGACAGCAGTGCTTCATTCAGGGCTTCTGACAGCACTTCCAGCTGTGTTTCAATGAGTTGGTATTTTGATAAACAGCATCCATGCCAGGACCTTTCCAGGTGAAAAAGCACACACTCAGCACTTCCCAGGAGCTGCAGCATCCTACTTGGATGCAGAATCCCTGTGATTTCATCTCCAGAAGCTGCTTGCTTTCATTATAATGTTACTTTGTGCTGGTTGTGTTTTGAAAAGTTGGCTACTGTGATGGACCCAGCCCATGACAGGGTTGAGAAAGGGTCAGTTTAGATACAAAACATCCAGAAAAAGCAGCTGTGGGGCTTGGAGCTCCCTGTGTCAGTTGTTTTTAGCACAGTCAGTGAAGCAGGGTTGACACAGGCTGCTCAGCACAGGGAAGGAGCACTTCCAGCTGCAGCACTGGGCAGGGCAGTGATGAGCCTTGTGTGACTGTGAGCAGCCAGCCTGAGCAAAGGGATCACTGCTGGAGACCATTCCTAAATCAGGGGCTTTCAGACCCCATCCAGCACCAGGCAGTGTGTCCAAGGACACTGAGGGAGGGCATCTCTTACTGGCAGGTTATTTGGTTTGGTTGTGGTGGGTCGTGTCTCCTCTTTGCCATCTTCTGTCTCACAAGGATTGCCTCCAGATAGTCCAAAACTGTAAAGTATCTTAACAAAAAACAAGAGAAAATGGGAAAGCCAAGAAATAAAAATATATCCATGGTAGTAGAGAGGTGTCAACTTGCTGAATATGCCACAAAGATTAATTTACATGTTGGGAGGCACAAAAGTCACCCAAAGCCATTGCTCCTTGCTGCAAGGAGCTAGCCTCCTCTTTCCCCTTTCTCACAAAACGTCCCTACCTACTTGTCCCTGAATGGGTGAGGCGCTTTCTAGCAGGCTAATTCAGATTTCAACAAAGAATTTAGTACCAATGTTCTGGGTCAGGTGATACTCATTTTTCCTATTTAGCTTTGGGAAGTAGAAGAATTAATCCGGCTGTAAGCACACTGATGCAAAAAAAGAGGGAAAAATTTAATAAAAGCTACAGTGTTAACAAATACTGAACTAATGACCTTTGATATATGAAGCAAGTGCTTCACCCACTAGTCTATACAAGGTTTCATTACCAGCCATGGGAATTTACAGGTGTTAAATTAGCTGCAAGATAGCTCCCATATTGTTGCTTGACTGCAATAGAACATATTGAAAAAGTTAATAAAGAATTGAGCACGGAGGCCGCAGGGTTCAAACAAAACCCACTTGCCAGTTCAGTCTAAGGTCTTCATCATGCCAAATTCCAGCACAAGTTACGGTTTTGTGTGTAATTGTTCATTCCCTTTGCTCAGGCTGCAGGACAGCATTCACCAGAGAGGCACCTAGTGCCAGAGAAAAGGAGAGGCAACACAGAGGCACCTGGAGCTGCCCTGGTCAGGTGGAGTATTGACATATCTCCTCTTTTGGTTTTTAACATTTTTACCACAATCAACAGATGAAAATTATTCTAAACGGGAAAGCTGGCATTCTCTTTTTGAATGAATTTGCCATCAATCTCTTGCGTAATTGTAGAGATTGAAAATGCACCCAGACTTCCCAGTCAGCTGTGATCAGAGCACAGCTAACAGCTATAAATCCCTGCATTTCACAGTCAGGTATTGAATCCCACACAAAGGGTATTTCACATTGTTCACAAGTCTTGACAGAGACAGGATGCCCACATCACTGCTTGGAGTCAGTGCAAACCTGATCCCTTCCATAAATGCTCTCGTGCCTTCCAGTGACACCAGTGGTCACTGGTGTGATGGGAAAGGGCTCCCTCTGTACACTCTTTGGAGTAGTTACTGGTTCCTCTCTTGTAGATAAAATTATGTTTTAAAAATGCAATGTATTACACCTGGGGGCAGGAAGGACAGGTGAAGGGGAAAAGGTGGTGAATTTTACATAAATAGGACTCTAAAATGAAATTATCTGAAATTTTTTTCTTAAAACAAGATTTTGTGTATTCAGAAATCCCTTGGGATCACCAAACCCCCAGTTCAAACACTCAATTTTATCTAATAATATGCATAATTTAATAGTACCAGGTCTTTAATATATATCTCATAAATATTGAGAAACATGGGATGATGGTGCCATCAGTGACCGTGCAAATTGCAATAAAATGTGGGAGTGAAAAACAAAAAAACCCAGAGAAGGAGTTTCAGAAAGCCTTGTTAAAGGCCCAGTGTGTACTCAGAGCATCTCCAGGCCTGCCTGCTCCTCAGACAGTGGTGTCACAGCCCAGATTTTGTGCTGGGAGCAGGACACTGGGGACAGCTCACACTTCCCAATAGACACTTGCTATGAGAAAGAGTTAATCAAGAGGCTTTGACTGAGCTGAACAGAAGAATCAGAAGAATCAAAGACAAGAGAAGAAAGGCAAGGAAGGAAGAACAGATCCACCTGGTTATTCATGTTTTTATGTGGGGGTGTGTGTGTGAAATCACATCTTCTATGGCTGAGTTTGCACCCAGAGCTTGAACGGCTTCACCCCCAAAGGCAGTGCACTGCTCCAGTGGAGAATCCATCCCTCAGCTGGGCACTGGGAATGCAGAGGGGATCACTAAGTACTGAGCAATTGCAGCTCTAACTTAGGGAGATGAGATTACAAATTAAGGCAAAAGGCTGGGGTAGGAGAGGAGGGGGCAGCCCTGTCCATTTGCTGACATTTGGATTTACAGACTTCAGATATTCTCCTTGGAGCTGTGGAGAAGTTACATGTTGTTCCACAAATACAGCATTCGTTTTCCATAAACAACAGTCATACAATTATTTTAAAGCTAAATTAGCCCATGTGCATCATGCAATGTCCCCCTGTAAAGAGGGGGAAATGTAACAGATGGGAGAATATAATAAAGTAATTTTATGACAGTTGTATCAAGCCAAGAAACTCTAAAATGGCAGCAGATAGAAAACAGAATTATGAAATACATGCATTGTTAGCTCTTTTCACTGGCACAGTTGGTGAAATTGGAAGGCGATAACTAAAATTCCCAAAGCCAACAACCTTTGATTGCTCCCCCATGCCCCATTGGCCCCCCAGGGGAGACAGCAGGGTGCCCCCAGTCTTTGCGGGGTGCAGGGAAGGCAATAATGAACATCCGAGCACTGCTTGCCCTCAGAGAGCTTCCAAGCATGGAGGAACAGTTCTGCATTTGCTATTTCCTGCTGCTCAGGGCTGCCTTGCTGACCCCTCTCCTGGTAAATGAAACACCTCTGGCAGCACAGTGAGTTTGATTAAAACCCAGAAAATATAGGAGGTAAGGCGTTTTCAATAATGCTCCCAAACTGCGCCTGAGCCGATGGCCCAGAACACACCGGAGTCGAGGCAGCCATCACAGAAGAGATGTGCACTCTTGTCCTTGGCTTGCAGTAAAACCACCTCTGGAACGAATCTCAATTGTTTTCCTTAATCTTTCTCCTTTTTTTCATTTTTGTTTTAAACACAAGTTCTATATGGCTTTCTCTGACGGTGTCTCCTGGGGGTTTGCGTTTTCTCTGCTCTTTAGCACTGAATCACGGTATCTTACATTTATATGGTACCCAGAGGAAGCCCAAGCATGCAGAAATTATAAGCCAAATTTTACTCTTGGAAGCATGAGCTCAGCTCATACCAAAGTTAATGGGAGGTGAGCACAAACATCTAAAGGGAAGAATTTGCCCTTTCAGACAAAGGGGAATCGTTTCACCCACTGCTGAAGTGCAGCTGCCTGTGAGGCAAAACATGGCAAATGGTTAAAGGTTCAGGCCTTGGAGGTGCTGATCTCTATCAGCTCTTGAAGACAACGAGACCTAAGGATAGTCAACACCCCAGCGGGGTGCTGAGCTGAGTTTCAATTGTCTGGAGGTGTTGTCTCATCAATACACAACTTTCTTGGCTTTTATCGGCTAAAAATTAAGGGGCTCTTAAAATTAACTTTCTTTGTTTCTATTTTGAACTGACTTGGACTTTTCAACTTGAGACATTTCATTTCAGGGCTTTTTAAGGCCAAGATTTGCAGACTGGAAAAGCCGAGTGAAGCCCTTGGGTGCTGGTACAGAAATCACCATGGCAGAAAACTGTTCTTGTTCCGTTTGCAGTGCTGATGGGAGAGTTATTTGCACATTCAGGAATTATGCATCAAATTGTTTTTCTTGCTCTAAAAATGCTCGGGTGGCACAGACAGCTCAATGCAGAGGGTGTTAAAGCTCACTTCACTGGCACAAGCCAGCATGTCAGGTTAGGTGACAGTGGCCCGTGGTATGTCCAGCTACCTGAAGTATTCCCTGCCTTTCCTCCACCACCTGGTGACTCTGACAATTACTGAGATAGATCATGGGTTTAAATCCACAGTCCAGCACACCAAATAGCAAAGAAGAGACGCCTTTCCCATGGTGTTGCTTTCCTTTGGTTTTGTTAGCAATGGCTGAATTTCCAACTGCTCTGCCTGAGCTCTTTTTTGGATAACCCACCCCCAAGATACAATCCAGATGCGTAGCCAAGTGCCTTAAACCTCTGAACTGACTAAACCAAGTTCTATAAAATCTTCTGAGTTTGCAAAATTGAGTTGGGAGTCTTGAGAAAACAGGCGTGCTTAGGGGATTTCCAGCGCTTCCTCCTCCTCCTCCTCCTCAGGCTGGCAGTATCACAGAGCAGCCTCTTCTCGTGGTGTTCTGGCACTCAGGGGCTCCATCCCAGCCAGAAGTCATTTGCAAAGGTGCCCAAAGTTTAAAAAAATGTGGGGGAAAAATATTATTTGGCCTTTTTCACACACAGGAGGCTTCCTTGAAGCATGGGACAAACTGATGGCTCATTGCCCAGGCAGGTTCTCCTGTCCCTGACTCTTTGGGTGATGGTTCAGTCGCAGACCTCTGTGGGGAGCCAAGCACTGCAGGGACCTGAAAGTAAGTCCAGAAAGCTTTTTTCCTTCCCATTTCACTAGTGGATGGGCTTTAACCAAAAGCTAAGAGCCATATTGAAGGAAAATTTGAATAAGGAACCAGGACCAACTCTCACAAAAGTCCTTCTACTCTGTTAGTGTAATTAACGCCCTGAGGGCAAACCTAGGCTTTGGGAGCACCTGAAGGAAGCCTGGAGGTTGCAATTCATTCAAATACTCTGTGGCATTTGCTAGCATGGTTCTGCACTTTGCTAAATGCAAATTTAGCTCCACTCGCATTTCCAGTGGAGCTCTGCCTCTCTCCAAACACACTGCTGTACTCCAAAACTCAGAATAAATCAGAACCCAGATTACCTAATAAATAAAGGCGCTTCATCCCCTCCCCATTCCCCCATCTGAGCTCTGGGAGCACAAAATACCCGGCTGTGTTTCGAGGGGAGATATTCAAACTCAAGTGGCTGGGACGCACCAGCAGTGCCTGGTAACTGGTCTGAGGATCGCTGCCAAGCCAGTGCAAATCCGCAGGAACTCTGTTAACTCAGATCCTGGGGCTGGATGAATGGGAGCGTGCTTGCATGCACACACACAGGGCTGCTGCGGCTTGGCAGATGAGCAGCGGCTCATTAAGTTGCAATAACTCAATCGCCCGCTATCACCCCAATCTCGAGTCTCTAACGCAGTGGGTTGTTTTTTTCAAAGGCTGAGGAGCTCTCGCAGGTCCCAGGGGCAGCGGTGGGGTTGGCAGGTGCTCCAGCCCTCTGAAGATCAAGGGGTTTGTGCAGGTGGGTGAATGCAGCCCAGTGCCCAGCTCGGGCCAGCCGGGCTGCAGCGCCCCGTGCCCGCAGGCTCCCGGCCCGGGGCAGCCCCTGCCGGGGAGAGGAGGGCGGGATGGGCAGCGCCCAGCACGGAGAAACAGGCTGGCGTTTGAACGAGGAAAGGCAATACTTCCCCAAATCATGGGGGAGCGCCTGACCTCGGTGTGACTCCGCAAACCCTAATGTCTATTTATCGTTGTCATTCTCGCTCTTTAGGCTCTCAAATGCAATGAACCAGTTTCCCTGAGATCATGTTTTAAATATACTGCCCCGGGGCTACTCTTTAAAATTCAAAACATTGGAGGACACACAGGGAGGGCGTTTCGAATCATTTTTGACAAGCAGAAATTCTCCTTGACAACCTGAAAGGTGAGTGTGGGGAAGCTCTGAACCCCACACACGGCGCAGCACAGCATCAGAACAAGACCACAAAAATGCAGTTTTCTTTTAAGACACTGCCTTTTCATCTGCACAATTTGCCAGCAAATCTAAACCACGTTGCTGAAGGTTTAAATGTTGGATAACCCTTCTGGAGGAGAGGAGGTGGCAGGGGAGCTGTGCTCTGCACAGCCTGCTTCAGCAACTGCAGAACTGATGGTGCTGAGGCCAGAAAGACACAAAGCAAGCTAGGGAAGGGCTCAGCTTATGGACCCTGTCCCTTCCCATCTCATGCACTGGCTGTCCAGTCCCTCAGAGTGGAAGGAGAAATCCAGGCAGATGGTGGTCTGTGCCCTCCCATCAGAGCCCTGTGGCTGTGTCCCTCCCCATTTGGAGCAAAGGCAAACTGGAAGAGTTTAAAGCTGTGACTTCAGAGTTCAACCAAAGCTCTGCATTTCTGCCAGGAGCCATCCCAGTGGACAGACCATATACCTTTAAGCGCTGCTCACTTGCCCTCTAAAAGGGAGAAAATAACTTAAAAAAAAAACCAAAAAGCCTGTCAGGAGTTATATTACCTGCAACAGCTGAATTTAATTAGTACAGCAATCACAACAAATATTTAAACGGTCTAAAAGGCTGTGAAAGGAAATTTTCTTTCCTAGCAGAGACCTGTGCCTCGCGTGCTCTGTGCAGGACAGAGCTGCCATGAATGACTCATGTTGGAGACACTTCACACAGCTGTGGGTTTTTGCAATCATGGCATGAGATGGAGTATGGAGACAGGACATGGAGATTTTGGTACAAATCAGAATTTCCTCATCCTGTTGCCGATGCTTTCCAACCACTGGCCTCTTCCTGGATGTGCTGTTGGTGCTCTGTGTGCTCCCATCACTGCAATCCCTCCCTTAGCTCTGCCTCCACATGGGAGGAGAATTTTTCCTCTGATAAAACCTGAAAAAAACCCAGCAACAATAAGGAGAGGGTGGAAGTTTTGCTGCTGAAGGCCCGAGAGCAGGGCAGCAGCCACCAGGGAGATACCAGTCAGTACAGGGGCAGCTGGGTCACCTCTGTCCCAGCACTGGGCCTCAGACAGGGTGGGTGGAGAGGCTGCATCCCTCTCCACAGCACACAGCCTGGATCAGGTAAAAAACAAAGATGTTTGGCCAACTGGGTAACACCAACACCTTTATCCTTACCGGGTTTCCACTGTGTATTAACTAGAGCCTAAAAGATCAAGCATAATGGCCTTCTCCAAGGGATGGGCACAGATGGCAATAGTCTTGGCACCCCTTAAAAGCCTCATTGTCAGAAAATAACCCTGGTGGAGAAAGGAACCCACAGTCTTGGAACTCAGGTGATATGAGTTGTGGCACTGTCCCAAAATGTGAACTTGGAGCATCCAAAGGGTTCATTTATAGTACCAGAATGGTTTTGTAGCCCTAAAACAGCCCAAAGCCTCCTCCAGCTCACTAGGTTGCTCCTTCTCATGCAGGCTTGCTTCTGTGTCCATGGCCATTGGCAAGGGCCATCATTACTGGTGCTGAGTGTCTCTTTTCCTGCCCTCTTGTTCTGTTTTAAGGACAATATATGACACAGTATGTGGTTTAACATGTTTATGTACCAAAAAATGGAGGGAGTATAAAAGAGTCATCTGTCTGGAGAGGAATTCTGCTAAAAAAGGATCCAGAGTGGGGTCAAAGAACTAGAGAAATAGTTATCTTAAACACAATACAGTTTGGTGCAGCTTGGCTCTGCTCACAGCCAACACAGGGGAACTCTGGGCAAAACCATATTGCACTAGTTACAAGCTCATCCTGTGGACTTAGCGATGGAAAAGGCTTATTAGGTCATTGAGTCCATCCCACCTGCCAGTGAAGGATTGTTCCCTGCAGAATTTCCTCTATTGCTTTGTACAGTCCAATTTTAAATGATCCAAGCGATGTGGTCTCAGTGACTTCCTTGGGGAGGCTCTTGCACAGATATTTTGTTTGACTCAATCCTTTAAATGGCTAACCCTTTTCTTTCCCAGTTTGTCTTGCATTTTTCATTCTGTGTCTCCACTCTCTGAAACGTGGAAAGTTTCATTTTATATTTCATTTGCCCTGTACTTACACAGTTATGGTTGTACACCATTGCTGCTGCTGGCTCTGAAACACTGCATCATCTCCAAGGGCTAAAAACATGACAATGTATTGCACAAAACCCCCAAATTTGCTTTAGCCATGTATGCCAGAAAGCTCCTCAAAGCCAAGAATCATTCAGAACATTCCAGCACAACATAACTATCATGTGGATGCTCCAGTACATTCCTGTTTGGTAGAAAATCAACCAGTTTCTAGCTCAATACGTTTCATTGTCACCATTAGGACGTAAAGCCAGTACAGTTCAGAGCTCAATAAAGGTATTGAACATTGGCAAACTCATCACAGATTATCCCTGTTACTTTGGTACCTAAGGGCAGAATTTAACCCCAGGACAATCCTGGCTTATATTTTGCCCATCTCAGTGGAAGTGATAATATAATAATAATTCTGGATAACCGTCTTTGTGCTAGATATCAAGAACAGAAAAATCCTGACCTGGTTCTTTATTGTTTCTCTCTTTCTCTAATTGTTGCTTTTGGCATTTCATGTGAAGTGCACCATGAATACTACCAACAGCTATCAGTTCACAGGGCTGCTTCTGTCGCTGACATAACTCAGCTCTCATGGCAGAGTGGAAAATCAGAGCCCTGATGCCAAGATGAAGGAAGGCACTGATGCAGGATTCTTGAATGGAGCCTTTGGGGTTTTTTCTTCACACTGCAAAAAGCAAAGAAATCCAGGACATGCAGCTCTGTGACCTGAGGAGCTGCAAAGAAGGAATACAGACAAGGAGGATGATGAACAGGTTACAGAGCACTGTTCATCCCTGCAACACCAAGAACATAACAAAAAGTGTTGCAAAACCTTGTTGGTTTCCCTCAAATCAAACGCCAGGGATTGCTCCACTAATCTCTTAATCCATAGGATTCATAGAGATTGTGCAGTTTCCTTTTTAGAAAGGAAATTTGCACAGATAAAGGTAGTATATTTTAGCGGGCAAACCAATGCAGATGAGAACAACCTGCCAAGCCTTAAAGTCAGCTATGTAAGACACTGTGTCTTTAAAGCTTGGGGTTTTTTTCCCCCCTGCCCATTGTGATTTTAATATCAGACAAGTTATATTGCTCAGACATAATATACATACATTAATAATAATTATTATATATAATAATACATATATTAATAATATACATACATACTAATATGTTTAGATTTTGTTGCTGCTGTTTCTTCTGAGACCTTTTCCCCAGAGAGCTGTTGATCAAACACTGGAGGTGTCATGCCTAAAGACAGCTTTAGCTCCTTGGCATTTCAAGGAACATTTTAACTGCTTCCCAGCAGCAGCTCAGATCAATCCGTCCCATGCTGATTTAGTTGGTGGAAAACAATGTTCCATATAAGATGAAGAAGCGACTCAGATGACCACTTCTGGGCTTTGTTTCCCTTACCAGTAACAGCAGTAACAGTAACCATTAACCAGTAACAGCTGATGTAGCGCAGTAACTCAGAAGGGTGGGAAGCAGAAGCTTTACAGGGACTGTGCTCCGTGTCCTGCAAGGACCACCCCAGCTAATCTCCTCATGGCTGGTCTCACCCCTGCTGGTGCTTCTGTGGTTTAGGGCTGGGTCATGCTTGGCCATGACTTTGTGTGAAAGGTGGTTTCTCTAGATAAGCAAGAGGTAAGCAAGAGAATATCAGCAGAAACCACAACCTTCCGCTGGTTTTTGTTTGTTTCTTTGTTTGGCAACTCCCAAACCACACAGCCTATATTTAGAGGGAGGATCAGGAAGTGGTGGAGAGGGAAAGCTGTAGCTGTAGAGGCAGGTAGGGGAGGGGACTCCCAAGTGGAAATGAAAACCCAGGCAGGACCCAGACTTGGCACGAGCGAGCTCAGCACCGGCCCCAGCAGCCAGGGGCTGCCAGCAGGACGGGAGGGGAGCAGAGGCATTGCAGGGGAGATGCTGGGTGGAGAAGGGAGAGGGGAGATGAGGTCAGGGAGGTACTAGTGGGTGGAGTGGGTCCCGTGGGGGAGGTCACATCCAAGAGTGCAATTTTATATAAGCCAGAGACAGTGATGAATTATCCTGTTTAGTGCAGCACAGATAGCAGAGAAGGAGGCTGAGGCTGTCTCTGACTCAGGTTTCCTTATTCTGAGCTTTCTAAAAGATCACCTTTTACTGCCTTGTCTACAGCCAAACAGATAAATAACTCCATGCCTCTCCCCCAGGCTGGCTTATCACAAGGGTGTGAGTAAGCCTTGGTGCCTGCATCCAAATCCACACTCCCAGCCTCCCGGGATGTCCTTCACGCTATTCCGTTCAGACCTACATGCATCTTCAGGATTGAGCATATCCTCATCAGGGGCTGTTCCATGAACCCTACGCCACTTTCCACAGGAGATCTTCTGGGTGTTCTTCAGAGAGGCCTGCAACAGTCACTGGTAACCCCATGGGCTGCCATGAGCTAGTCAGAGAAGCTGTCCAACAGATGAAAGGAGTTCCTCAGATGTAGCAGGATCCTTCCTGGAAGGTCCAAATGGAGACTTCAGCTCTAGTTGTTGATCAGTAATTAATTCCATCACCTAGCAATCATGGTGACGCAGGCCAGGACCAGTTGTTGGGCATTGAGCAGACCAAACCTGCTGCCAAGAACCAAACACTGCTGAGCTTCTCACCATTCCATCTGTGCAGACAACAGCTCTCCCCACCTTACCCGACCCCTCCTGGTTTCACCCAAAGCAGAAAGCACTGTCTCCTTCTTCCCATATGGATCTGGAGGGGGGTAATAGTTGGTAGCAACACCCTGACACTAATATGCAAGGTGAACCATTTTGAGGCTTGTGCAAGAGTTGGTGTGAATGGATGGTAGTGGTAAAGACTCAAGAATGGTGTAAAAACTGCTGCTGCAAGCTCACAGATCTGGGTGGGTGACCCACCAAGCCAACGGGTCTCACCAACTCCAGGATGTGCAAGCATCTCCATCCAGAGCTAAATCAGTGAATGAGGCTATTCAAAGCTGCAAAACTGTGAGACTTCATGTGCCCCTTCCAGTCCAGTCAAGTTTGAAGCCTCTAAAGGTTCCACCAAACTCCAGAGGTTTCAGCGTGGCTCCTGAGGTTTTAAGGACCCAGGAGCCAATGCCCTCACATGCACGTGTAACACAACACAACAAGTGGTGGTAACAAACCAGTGGTTGAAAAGCATGTTGCTCCTGCGTTGCATATGATGAAATTGGTAATGCGTTGATAAAATACACCACTCTTCAGGTAGAAGGTACCACCCTTCAGCTGAGATGCAGTAGCAGCAATTTGGATCCTCCCAGAAGCAATTTGGGATGGTACCAGGCCTCAAGGTGCAGATCAGCAGGCACCATAAGTCAGTCAGGAGCTCCTGACCTGATGCAAAGACCAAATGTTCTCCATCATTTCCAAAGGAAACAGCAGAGTCAGCACAATCCTACCTACACTCAGGCTCTGGTGAGTCAGCTCCAGATTGGAAAATCCCATTACCATTTGTGGAAACCTAGTCAAACAATGTCCCAGATCACGCAGGGACTGCATGGCAGCCCAGGCTGCCCCAGTGCCTCTGCATTTACAGGCTGTACCTGCCTGGGGCATGCAGAGGCTTCCCAAAGCTCTTAAATCCACCCAATTCAGTAATGCAACTTCTTGGCCCAACCAGGCTTTGAAGGAGAGTGCTCTGCACCACCTACAACCAGGCTGGCTCTGAAATTGGGGTGTTTGGGGCTGCTGCAGAGTGCGCCGTGGAAATACCAAACATACCATGCAAAGTGCTCTGCATCTCAGCCCTCGCTTGGCTGGAGGTAGAACTCTTCCCAAAGCAAGTATTCCAGGCTTGCATATAAATTAAAGCTCATAAATCAGTGGAGAAAAAATCTTCTCTATGGAAATGGCCAACTTGTTAGAAGGGAGTTAAAGGCTGCAGACAGTTTCAAGGGAGCCTTCCTGGCTGTCAAGAATGCACAAGACAGCAGAGTTGTTTGGGTTGGGAGCACGAGTTGAATTTTTCTCCCCTCTTTTGAGGACAATGAAATGTAACAGCTTTCCTTCCCCTCTGAACTGCTCTGAGCAGCCTGAGCTTGGAGACAACAGCACAGATACCATCTCTGGAAATCATGAAGTGACTTAAGAATGGCTGAGGATTTCTGAATAACTAAATAAAGCCCTCTGTGTTTTCTTTAGCAAGTAAAGAAAATACTTTTAGCATTTTTGTGTGACTTTTGGGGTCAAGAGGGAATCTCAAGTCCAAATACAACAAACTAGTGTGGAAATTATTGCCAAGAGTCTGATAGGCTGGGAGCTTGCTTTAAAGCTCAGATGAGAGAATACCTACTGCTCACAGAAGGCAGGCTGAATCTGAGGTTTTGCTCAGATCATGGGAATCTTGGCCTTCCTGGACGTGCTTGCTTTCACAAAGTTGAGTGTCCCTTAGCAGCTCATGGGAAGGGCAGGGACTGAGCTGCAGTGCTCCCTGGAGAGGAAGAACACCCCAGGATTGGTAGCAGGTCTCGTGTCCAGCAGCACTTCCAGGATACCAAGCACAGAGTCACTATTCAGCCATTGGCAAACACTTTCCTGACACGAAACACACCTTGGGATTCTCAGGTCCACTTCAGAACACCTGAAAATGAAATGCTCCCAAACTGTTCACCATGGGACAGCACTGGGAGGCTCCACCCAGCACAGACCATCGCATGTGTGGCAACCCGGTACGTCTTTGGTTTGATACCATTCTGATTTCACCCGTCTCTTCCCCAAGCAGGAGCTTTCAGATTTCCTTCTGTGTGCCATGGTGAGAGCAGCAGCTTTCCCAGCATCAGCTGGGAGATGGAAACAGTATCTAAAGGAGCACATCAGCACTGACTCCAGAGAGATGTGAGCTGGGAGGAACTAAAAGGCTCAATAAAGAAGCAGGAAATTAAGAATTTCTATTTCTCAGCTTCCTGACTTTTGATGCATTTACTATCAGAATTGTCATCTCCACCCATCTCACTAGAAGTTCTAACCTTTGTTTGGCTTGTGTTGTTAATTCCAGTGCTATGGTCCGAATAAAGTAAATATTAATAATTCTAGCTTCAAATACACATTCAGTAGATTTTTGAAGAGGATTCTTTGTTTACTGAGGTAATAAATGAATATTTACATTAGTACATTCACCAGAGACATTAGACCTGGTTCCAGTTTCATTTTCCCTGTCTGCCTTCATCAGCCTGGGTGGAACAACCCTGCTACCATGAAGAGTAGAACAGCACATCAGAAGCATCACATTTATTGCTTAAGCTAACAGTGGTACTGCTGGACCATGAGGGGCTTTTGTTAGCCCAATCCAGCTGGAGAAACAGACAAGCTTTCAAGTGCACAAGGGTTTCTTCTGCTTTCCTAGTATCACCACAGTTAGCCTAAAAAATGCCATGACCTCTCTCTTCAAAATGGTCTTTGTTATTTATGACATTGAGTCAAATGAAAAGAAGATTACAATAAACAGCATGTGGATTATTGTCTTATTTTCTTCTGTTTCATTACTGTGTCTGCAAGTGAGGGGCACCAAGGACTCCCAGAGAATTTCCTGTGCCTCCTCTAGTGTGGAGCCTCATTGGGAGCCCTTCTGTCCCCAGAGCCAGCCAGCATCCAACACACCATGTCCCAGGGACCATGGCACAGCTTCTTGTGGCAAAGGATCCCCTGCATCTGCTCAGCTCACAGTCATTTCCAGCCACCTCAGGTTTGGCTGCAGCAGCTCTCCTAAACCCCAACACATCTGCTGGCTTAGAGGCACCACAGCAAAGTAGCCTAACAAACCAAAGCAATTGGTTTTAATAAGATTCTTGGCTTGTTTTGACAATGCACTGAATCTTCACATTGGCACCACAAATGTTTTTTTAGGAAAATGTATGCATCTTTGCAGTACTCAGCAACTAAATCCCCTCTTCTCCTCGTGGAAAGGGTTTCCTGGCTATCTGCTTTCTAATGGATTCCAAGTTCCTCACAGATGTTTGTTGTCTGGAAATACTTTCATATGGAGCGCGGCGTGCCCCTGTTGTGTGCCATGTGTGGGCAGGGGCGCAGGGCACGGGGGGCATGCCCCATGTCCCCCATGCTTCCCAACATGCTCCAGAAGTGTGCAGGGGCATGCAGAGATCCCCCTGCTCCTGTCCCTGTGGAGCAGAGGTGTTTGCCATGGCTGCAGGAGCAGCCGTCTCCTGCTCCCAGCCCTGTAACAGGCAGTAGCAAAACTCCCGGAGTTCAAAGGAATTTCATGCTCACTGAGCATTTTTCAGCAAGAAATCTGAGATTAAATAAACTCGAATCCTCTCTGAGGAGAAAGCAGAAGATGGAGGGTGAGGAACTGGCGCTCAGCTGCACAGCACGATCCTGGTGTACTTTGGAAAATTCCCGCGTGAGGTGCATCTCAAACCCACATCTGGCCACATTTCCCTGTGGGGCCAGGTTTGCGCCTGTTGGCAACGCTCTGGACTACAGTGTGCTCATGCCACAGCTGCCAGCCTACTGCACACACCAAAGTCACCTGAGATGCTTTCTAGCCTTTTGTACCAGGCGATTGCTGAGGATGGGATTCACATCTTTTCTCTATTTTCATCCATAAAAGGTGACCAGTTAGCTTGCCAACAGAAGAAATACCCAGCTTTCGGTGAGTACAGCCATGACACCCTGCCTCTCTGGAAAGAGCTGAGCTGTTCACTAGCAGAAGGCCACATTCCTCCCTTGTACTAAAGAAATAGGGCCCTGAGCACATCAGCAGCTGTGGACTGAAAGGTGGCTGTGAGCATTGCTCATCCAGGACTCAGAGAGCACAAAAAATCCAACTGTTTGATGTTTTCCCTCTCCCTGACAACTCTGCCTCTGTGGGAAGAAGAAAATATTCAGGTCACACTGCTGAGTGAAATGTCATTCCCACAGATGAGAGCTGTTTGCACAGTCTCTGTGATGGAAAAAGTTGGAAATGCCTGTCCTGTGCACCCCTCTCACCTGAGTCCCAGACAGCAGCTGAGTGCAGGTGAGCTGAGAGGTTTCATTCTGCAGGTGAGACCAATCTCCAGAGCTGGAGTAAGATGTGTACTCAGGTTCCAGGCTGAGATTCACCATCACCAGGCTCCAAAAGGTGCTGGTGCTCCTGCAGATGCGCAGATGTGTCCAGGGCCTGGAGACCCAGTGTGCTTCAGAGCTTAACTCCATTGGCTTCCTGAGACAGACACATGACCCCACTGAGGATCTGGGCTCAGTGTGATTGGAAAATCCTGCTAGATACCATTCCTCATCTTTAGGTGACTAAATACCTCTGAAATCCCATCCTGAACACCTTCATAGACTTTGGATAGTCTGCAAAAAGTCTTTCCTGGGCTACCCAGTTAAAAGTCTGGCTTTACTGGAAGAACTTTCCAGATCAGGACTGACTTAGGCCTGTCCTTGAAAAGCCATGGAACTCTTGAGCTGAGAACACTGCAGTGGCAATCAGCACATCTTCTCTGCTATAGAGAAGATGAGTCCAGGATAGATCTGAAAGCTTGAGAGACAGACATACAAGAGTGTTATGTCCTCTGTCTGAGAGCTGAATTCCAGGGAGGGTGGAAACAGCGATGTAGGACAGCTGTGAGTTTGCTTAGTATTAATATCAAATATAATGGTAATTCAAAACAGAGTCTTTTGGTACAGATCTGAACTGCATGAGCCAAGTTATGAAATGATATTAGCAGCTGGATCTGAGGAGCAGCTGAGACTAAGCTGGCCAGCAATTGCCATATGTCTCATCGGCAGAGAATATTTAAATAAGTAAACACAATGAGTTAATAAATACATGAAATGACTTTGCAAGATAAACACCTAGTGGTGTGGCAGGTTGTCAGAATGATCACATCCAGGGGAAACCCTGAAAGGGAAAAATGTATATGGCACAATTCTGGGTATTTTTTGAGTATTCAATTGACTGAAGACCGTAATGCAGAGTGGTGAACATTTATGATGATCCTTATCTGCTGGCAGGTGAGAAGATCCTGTTGCCATTGCCAAAGCCTTAACTCATCTTGGAACCATAAACTGAAACCTTTTAAAGGCCTTCTTGCTACATCCCTGTGTAGGCAGAAGGGGCTATCATTTTAACAGCATCAAAGGTATAGAAAGACATGCTGCTTTCCAGTAATTCCCCGGTAACACCTAGAGGCTGAAACAAACCTGCTGGTGGTCTAATCTGAACTGGAGAAACAAAAAAATGCTAAACACTGATTCTGGTAAAGAAGCTATTCCTTAAAAACAAGACAGACAAATCCAGTGTCCTGAATTCATCTTAATTTGTGCATGTATCTAAATGTCTCCAGCAAGGACTTAACCTACAGACAACTTCAGGATTTGACCCAAGGGAAGCTCTTGAGGGACCACCAGAGTTCAAGGTTTTTATTAAGAAATCTCTCCCCCTTGAACAGCAGACTGAGGGCTTGAGCATGAGGTCAATGGCATCCAATTGCTCCCCATCCACAGCTCCCAAACACATCCAACCCCCCGAGCAGTTCCCTCTGACTCTGAATCACATTCTTTTATTGATAGAGGAGACAGAATATTAATCACATACCAAGGACATTTTTGAACAGAATTTTTTTGTAATCTCAACATCTCCATAGAAGATGCCAACAATTTGATTCTAATAGGCTCTGGCAATGCATGGTACCATCAGTTTATCAGCCTCAGATTTTTTGCTTTGGATGGTACAAAATGATACTGAAAATTAACACTACTATTAACAGTAAGTGCTGCAAGTAATACTTGCAGTCATTTTAGAAAAGTGCAAAGCCCAAGTTTATTTTGGCTCTCTAATCTAGATTGCAAAACACTGTTTGAATTTAGTACAGGACCTTACTTCAGTTCTTGTATGGGTGGGTTCAAACAAGACTGACCATCTCAAAGATGCACAAGTTGAATCCTTCTGACTTCATTCTTGTTCGCTCTCCTTTTATGCGGGATAGCATAAATTGGATCATTCAGTAGAATCAAACCGCATCCATTTCCTGGGGTTTATATCCAACAGGTGTAAAATCCCTGTTTTAACATAAAGCAGCAGTGCTTCTCTCCAGCAAGTCTTCCACCAATTAGAAAGGTTTACACCATGAGGGCAAAGAGCTGTGTCAAGACCTGATGCATGAAAGCAGGTCTCACCGACTATCAATATCACTTTTTCCTTGCCTCTTGTGAATAATTCGTGCACAAAGTTAAATTTTATAGAGGCTGGTTGTGATGGGTAGCAGAGTAAATGGTTGTGATGCTTGGAGGACAAGTGCTTTGGGATTCAGTGTGACTGGCAGAAGCTGCACAAATAAATTCAGTTGCCACCCCATCATCTTCTCCCCATTTTGCTCCCTCGTGGGCAGCTACACATCTGCCAGGCAGGGGAGGCAGAGGAGCTCTGCACCATGGGGCTGTGCTTGTGTTCACTACACCTCTCCACCTCTCTCAGCCCTGAGCCAATAACATGAAGGCTCCATACGCCCAACAGCAGCCCTCAAAGGTAATTTGCACTTTCACAGCCTTGTTTGAAGTTGCAAAGCATATTGAGGGAGTTAGTTAATGATACAGACAGGTATAAAATATATGCAAGTGCATGAAACAGAGGAGTGAAATGGTTCGAACCAACCAGACAGAGCAGTCAGCCCAAGAGCACAAACACAGAAATATGATGGGTATGAAATCATTGGGAGCCAATCAGTAAGCTCCAACTTCTAAAGCAATTTCATAATTGAGTAATGGGACACAGCAGGGTCTGAACTATTGTGTATTATAATCTGAATGGAATGCTGTGAGAAGGCTGGAGCAATCTGATCGCACAGAGCCCTCGCTCACCAGAAATGCCTTTGACATATTTCCTTAAAGCGCAGCTATGAGAGCGAAGTAACTGCTTGTTAATGACACCCTGATGGGCTGTCTGCAGCACTGAAACTGAGATAGCATAGATTGGAAAGCATGTGCCTCTCCTTGGCTGGAGTTAACACAGCAGCCCCCACGGACTGCCCACCCACTGCAGCCCTAATCGCCGGCGTGCCTGTGCAATCACCAGTTTCACTTCGCTACATATTTCCTCCCCCAGAACCTTGCTTATAAAACAAGAGGCACTAGTAATCTGAGATGATCCCACGCCAGCCTCCTGTCATGGCACAGTGCTCCTGCTCCGTGCTGGCCAACCCATGGCTATCTGCACAGCTATATAAACTGGGCTCTGTTCCTTTCCCATTTTTCAGTCTCTCCTTGGATATATGTGCATTGACTCCATCAAGAAACTATCACCTCTTTCCAGTTTAAAAGACATCACCCATTCTACCTCCTCTTCACCCCTTCTCTCTGCTCTAGTTGCAGACAAGCCTGGAAGGAGACAAAGGCTGAGCTCTGCAAGAGTTTGACAGTGGTACAGTAGGGATGGATTTGGGTCTGGATCACAGGAGGTGCTGGGGGAAGCAGGGCAAACCCTCAGCCTGTTGTTAGGTGAAGGCTGAACACATCTCTCATGTTCAGATCTCATTCGTAGATGTGCTCCACTGTGGACAGGGCTGTTCTGGGACAGCAGACCTTGTCCTGCTTCCTGTGCTCCAGACCAGCTGGGACCACAGTGTGCAGAGGGAGAAAGTGCAGCTTTCTGGGGAGCAAGGCACAGGCTTTGCTGGAGAAAGCTGGGTGGGTGCAGCAGCTGTGGCAGAGTTTGCACCATGAGGGCAAACTGGGAGATTCCTGAAAGACTCAGGAAACGTGACTGTGGGGGGGGACCAGACTCATAGCCAAGCCTCAGAGGTGGCACAAAGATTGAGAGACAGAAGAGATCTGTACAACTCATTGAACTGGCGATGGAACCTTCTTGGGTTGCAAGAGACCCTGTTTTCTCCATCAGAGAGCAGTTTGTTCTTTCGGCACTTGCTCTGTTTCAAGAAGCAGCCTTGAGCACACTTGCTCTTGTTCAGCATTTTCATGCTCTAAGAAGCCATCAAATGTTGCTGCAGTTGGGCTGTGGGCTCCAAGGAGCCTGACGTGCTTCATCAGCCAAACCCCCAGCAGGAAAAGAACAGGGAATGAGGGAGATTTTCAAAGCGATGAAGCACTCCTGGGGACAGACGAAGGAATTCACATTACAGAACCACATTTTCGTAGGTCCCTGAAGATACAAGAAAGCTCCAGTTGGGAGTTCATAAATGGGAGTTCTAGTCCTGGAAAGCAATGGCAGCACCACAAGACTGGATGTCTCAGGAGCTCCACTCCCAGCACCTCACAGTCACAGGTGGCACCTGTGGCCCACCCAGACCTGTGGTGGTTCTGGGGGACAGATGGGCAGATGGGTATTGCCAGGGCTTAGGAGACAGGAACAGAGCCAGCAATGAGAGCTGGAGTGGGCAAACCAACACAAGAGAATGAAAAGAAAGTGGGAGTTGGGCTTGGAAACTGGAAAGGCACTCTCAGAAAATTCATCCCACATAATTCTAGCCCTCTAAACACCTGGCTGGCTTCTCTCCTCTGCCCAAGAAGCTATTTTCAAAAACATGTTAAAAATCCCTTGCTAAATTCTGAGCTTACAAGGACGCTGCCCAAAGCTCAGTCAAGCTTGTTGCCAGAGGAGTTACTGGACAGGCTTGTTCCCTGAACTGACAAATGTTGAGCCAATATTGAAGAGTCTCAGCAAACATGATGAAAACCTATAACCAGGTGAAAACTTGGAAAAACCTATTCTGGAGTATTCCTGTCGCCTTCAGATGAGGAGGACCATGGACCTTCCAGGGCCCAGCAGTGCCAGCAGGAAAGCTCCCTGGATTTTAGAGGGATTTAATCAGGCCCATGTGAGCTGTGTGCACGCATGCAAGAGAGCCTGGACTTGGACTATCAAACACTAACAACAAACAACTCACTAATAAGCTCCAGACCAAGATTTCCTTTCTTTTCAGAGTTTGTTTTTTTTTTTAAAACCTTCCAAAAAACAAGTTTCTCAAAGAAAAATCCAACCGTTTCACAGAGACAACTCACATACTGGAAAAAAGCAGCATTGCTATTTAGACTATTCATTACAAATTACCCACCTATTTCTTGCTACCAGTGGTGCTTTTTGTATACCTGGAGCTGTGGAAAAGTTAGTCACCTCAGAAAGAAGGGAAGGGTCACTAAAAGCAACGCTTGGGCATCAAGCCAGATGAGGCTGATGGTGCGGTCTCCTGACCTGGCATTTGTCACATGTGCACCAAAATCTCCTTTTTAGCCCATCAGCTATTTGTCTGCCCAACTCTAACTTTCAATCCCCATCAAAAAGCAATCAGGAGAAGTTATCCAAGATGTTCCCAGCAAATCAGCATAAAGATTTTAAGAANAAGAAGAAGAAGAAGAAAAAAAAGAGCACCTAATTGAGAGGTGCTCTTTTAATTCTGTTTATTGAGAGCTTCCTAAGCGTCAGCAGAAGTAAACAACAGAACTTCATTGCATACCAGAGTTTTGTTGTGTGCAAGTGATGTCCCCATGTGTGCTGGGATGCCTTTGTTCCCTGTCCAAGTCCGAGGGCTGTGATTTGCAGGTAACAGCTTTCCTCTCCCCCATCTGCAGGTACCGATCCCCTGTGTTCTACCCCATAGCCTGGCCAAGCTCCAGCACAAACACACCCTGATCTCTGGGCTCACAGCACCCCAGAGCATTAGGGTTCACAAATGAACATAAGCTCATGTCACTGCAGAGTTGTATTCTACCTTCTTCAGACATTCAAAACATCTCCTACCATGAATCTATCACACGCATCTTCCAGCCGTGAAACGCTTCAGACAAATCCTCCTGTCATGTAATAGTCTGAATGCACATTTGAGGAAACCACAGAGTGGGGGGATGTTCTGCGTCTGTTGTCTTCCTACATTTTGCCAGTATAGCTGTGGCCAGGCTGGACCGTGCGCGTGGGTACCTGTGGCAGCTGCAGCTCCTGAGGTTGGGCTGAGTCTGGCTGAGTTTTCGCCCTAGAGACATAGCAGCACACGGTTATATATCCAAAAACTGGGCACATGTTTTTCTTACTGACAGCTCTTCTTAAGCATTACATTATTATTATTTTTTAGCACTTCAAGTATATAATTGGACTAGTTTACAAGGAATTACTGGAAGTGAAGCAGTTGTGGAATTCAGCATGTTTGTTTCCTCTGTCTCTGAAGATGACCACTGAACAAAGTGGGCTTTCAGTCTTAGCAGACAGTTAAGATCTATGTCCCATGGATGCACATGAAATCACCTTAGAGGAGATCAAGTGTCAGTTTGAACCAGCAGTTCATCAGATCTGATGCTCTCATTTGGCAAAGGCCAGTCCAGCAGAAGACACGAACATGTGTTCCAGGAAGTCTGTTCCAGAGAACAGCTCCTCTCACTGTCTTCCTCCTGCTTCCACATCTTACATCTGCTTGGAATTTAGAGGCTGATTTAAGACCTGACTCCGGCTCCTGGCGAAGACATCCTGACTTGTCAGTCTCTGCAATGGCTGCTGCGAGAATCCTTGATAACAACTTGGGTTGTGTCCACTCTCCAGAGCCAGCGCCTGATGCGGGGCCATCTGGACACCCCCAAGGTGCCAAACACTGTCATTCTTGTCCAGCCCAGCTTCCTGCTCCAGGCAAATGGTATTTGATGAGTGGCTGTTCAAGCGCTGGGGGTTTGACCTTCACGTGTCTCCAGCCCTCCCCAGCAGTGTCATGGTCTGCACATCAGCTGTCAACTCAGTTTGCAATAGAGCCAGCTGAAAATTTTTCAACAGAGTGATTTCTCATCCAGTTAAGTCTATTTAAAAATCAAAATATTTCTCGGCAGTTTGTCAATTTCAATGAAATTTTACACCAGAAGAATGTCAAAACACGGTGTTTCATCACCGCCGCACTGGTTCTTCTCAGTGGCATTGACGTGCTTCATTTCATTCTGGTCTTTTTGCTTTCATTGCTGTACATAGCTGAATATTGACTCAAACCTTCTAGAGATTTTTGATTTTCCACTGCCTAATGTCTTAGTTTTTCCCGATTTTGTATAATAGGAAAGTAGGCACAAATCATTTAAATAAGGCTTTCTTTTCTGAACTGTTCCTAAATTTACATTTTGTGAGAAACTTCCAAATGTCACCTTTTTATCTTGATTCAATAACAAAAGAAAATGGAGAGTGTCAGAGCTTCTCCTACAGTGGAAATTCCACCTTCTGAGCAGCTCACATTAACACCCAGCCTGACCAGCTGCAACCCTTGGGGGGTCTGTGGGAAGGTCTGGGGTAGATCTGCTTCCCAAGCCCAGCAACAGCCAGAGAACACAACTGGCAAATCAGCCCTTTGTGAATCATCATGGCTCCGATGGAGCCTGTCCTCCATGCAAGGAAAATGTACCTCAGCAACAGAAATAAGATCTTAAATCAAATCAGACACAGCTTGAAATATTTATCTACTGTTCTGGGAAGAAGGATTGTAGTGAAACAAATCCTCAGAGTTATTTTACCCCTAAGATGGGAAGAAGAAAAGAAAATCTGAATATAGTTTGACCAGGAATGAGAGAGATGACACATGAATGTGAAGAAACTCTGGCCACCGAAGTAATAGCACCATATGACACTGAACAGACAGCCTTCCTACAAGCTGAGGAGCTAGAACCCACAGGAGATACCTCCAAAAACAGAGGAAACACATGCTGGTGTAAGTCACCCCACCAGTGCTTGTGAAACACGAGACCGCTTAGTGCAGAGCATCACATCTGGGTGAGGTTCAGCTGCTCCCCTTTTCCAGAGCAGCACTCTTGGGACAGAGATGCTCCATTGTTTCTGAAGGTGCCTTGTGACTGCTGGAGCTCATCTGCCATCTGCCTGAGCCCTGTTTCAGATGCTGGAGCTCCTCGCTGTGTGTTTGGTGATAACCTGGCAGGGCAGGAAGCAGAGGGCAGGTGACCATACAGGCTGTGGCACCTTGAGGTGACACTCATCTGCAGAAAGATAGAGGAGCACGAGCTGGCAGGATGAGACGTTCTCCAAACCAATGGTTCCACACTTCTCTAGAGGAGCCATCCCATAAATCCAGTAGCTCCTAGGGGAATGTTTGCCTTCTAAAAGGCTTCAATCCTGTTTCAGGGGCGGTTTTTAAGATCACCCAGAAAATTACTTCACCTCTGCAAGGCAAACCAAGGGTTCCAGTCCTAGGAGGTGAAGAACTGGGCCTGTAAGACAATTTAAAGAATCAGCTAGTTCCAGGCTGATCTTGATCAAAGGGTTCCAGTTCCCTCAGCCTTTGCTCCTACACCCACCAGCATTCTGCTGCACCTAAGCCGGCTACAGACTTTGGATCCCATTCAAGAGGAATGTGTCCAGTCTGTGACCTGCTCTTCTCTCCACTTCCCTCCAGTCTTTTTCCCCTGGTCATTCAACTGGAGCTGAGTCCAGCTGTGAAATGACCACACTCCCAACACAAAGCAGGGGCAGTGAGTTTTCCCTCTCATGGGTGCCCACCCCCAGCCAGAGGGTTACAAACTACAAGGTTAGATCATAAGTAAAACAGGGTGGGAACTTCCTAGCAGAGCAAGGAAGCTTCTCAGGGCAATCTCAGTGCAAATAAACATGTAGTATATTTCAAATGTGACTGATGTGGAGCTCCAAATATATGAGGCTGGCTACCCTAAAGCAGAGCCCTGAGGACTAGAGGTCCCTCTGAAAGGCAGAGATTAGAGTGCAGTAGCCATGGACTAGGAGAGAGTGAAGTGACAGAGCCAGGCTGTGGTTTCACAGCTGCACTGGCCTGGGTGATGAAATCAGGCCCAGACAGGAAGCAGTTTTCCTCAACAGTAAGTTGCTACTTTTACCCATCTCAGCTCTCCAATCTAAGAGACGTTTGGGGTCAGTGGACCCTGTTCTGCTGCCTGTCATGACAGCGCCAATGTCTGGAGTGGGGCTGGGCAATGAGTACTGCTGGCTCCCCTCTTTATCAGTATCCCTCTGCTATCTCAACACTCCTCTGATCATCTCAACACGCCCCTGATCATCTCAACTCCCCCCTGGTCATGAGTATTGCCTCTACAGGTCACACCACTCAGGCCTGAATCCCAGTGGCTGCATCTGCACTGTGTAAGAGGAGGAAGTTGGATTTCCTATGGATCAAACAGCCCAGGGTGAGCACCAGAGCCTGCAGCAGCCTCACCAGCCATTGACCCTGCTGCTGCACCACCCAACACACAGCATTAGCCTCCAGGAATTATGGAGGAGGAGCTGCAGGGCATGGATGTGTCCAGTGCTTTCCTATTTCAGCTGCTATGCAAGGATCTCATGCTGCTATTTATACATGGAGGTGATGGTTTCCTTCAGCTTCTGCGTGTCCTGGCCCTGGTCACAGCCCTGGCTCCCGTCTTGGGGCTGCAGCTGGGCTGGGCAGTGCAGGCAGCTCCATCTGCCACTTTGTGCAAGGTGACTGCTCTGTTTATTCCCCATTTCTCCTTCTCCCCACCCCACAGCAACAATGTGGGCTGAGGGAGTGGCAGCACTTCCCAAATCCCAGAGCAATAGATCTGGAGTGAAGTCACGAATAACTGCTGCTCCACAGGAACGAGCTGGAAAACAGAGCTAGGAAAGGGGAACAAGCTGTTTATGCCAGAAGTGCTGACATCCAGTAACACCAGAAAGCAACGAGGGGGAACATTATTGTCCTCTTCTCCAATATTTGACTTTCCCTCAATTTCAGCGCTTGTCTGTGGGAAATCTGAGCTCAGCTGGAAGAAGGTGGAGTGAGACGGGCAGGGGTTTGCAGCTCTGGCAGGAAGGACTCCCACCTTGGCCCCAAGTCCGACCAAGGGCTGAGGCAGCCTCTGCAGATCTGTGCCATCCTCCTTCTCACCAGGCACCATTATGGGCATTCTTTCCACTCTTTGCTTGATGACTGTGCACGTGCAGTGACCACAACATCCCATCACACCACCCTAACACTGTCACTGTCCTTTCCAGCAGATGTTTAATAGAGGAAAATGCTCTGATGTCCAGCTCTCTCCAAAGTTCCAGTCCCAGTGCTGTCTCCCCTGCTGACTGAGGACCCTGCCACACTGCACAGGCAAATTGGGAAGCTGAAGACTAGACTTAATGAAAACATATAAATTAACATATGCTTCCTAGGGGAGTTGTTAGGCTCAGCTCATTAGTGGTTTAAAGCATATCCAATGCTCTAAGTTATTTGT
Organism: Cyanoderma ruficeps; assembly: GCA_008694505.1. Lineage (NCBI taxonomy): Eukaryota > Metazoa > Chordata > Aves > Passeriformes > Timaliidae > Cyanoderma > Cyanoderma ruficeps. The sequence goes on along the minus strand of VZDJ01000078.1, from coordinate 605,103 downwards.
TTGTTTGTATTTTTGCAGCTGTCCTTAGTTTTCTTAGGTCAAGTGGAGGTGTTAGGTCCAAAATAGCATCGGGATGGCTGAGCTTATGTTTCCAGCCCTGAAAAAACAATGAAGTGCTAATAAAATTAAAAGCCTTGTGAGAAAGATTTCACTCCAAAGCTCTTTGCAAACAACACACAACAGCATGGAAATGCAGGAGCCTCTGCTCTCTGGGGAGGGGAGCTGCTGCCAGCTACTTTGGAAGGAGAAGTGGAATCTTGGTGGCCTGGGGAGAAATTTTGGATGTGGATATCAGAGTAAGAGAAGTCACTGGATCTTTGCTTTCTGAGTATTACAACTCAGCTGGGTGGCTGATGGGGTCAGAGGAACCCGTCCACCCAACCCTGCTGGTCACTACCACTGAAATCCAGCTATGGCTGCAGCGGTTCTCACAGCTCTGTGGGAGCAGCCCCAGCCCTGCAGTGCCTCTCTCAAGCAGAGGCACTCTAGCCAGGCTCATTCTCTAGATACAAAGCAAGGGGGTGCATGTTCCAAAAACACAGGGACTGTGCGTGGGCTGTGGGGGGCAGCTCTTCCTCAAGGGAGCTGCTTTCTCCCCATACACTGCCTTCAGAAACAAAGAGATGCTTGAAGCAGACCTGTCCTGTTTTAAAGTGCTCCTGCCTTTTCCAGCTGAGCACAGCATCAGAGATCTGGAAGTGCAAGGGAATAAGTAAGGCTTAGAAGCCTCAAAAAATGCTACAGAAGAGCTGTCACCCCTCTCTGCAGTGCACTGAGCCCAGCAGCTCCTGCACTTCCCTGTGCAGGCTGTGAAAGAAAGAAGATCTGACTTCTCCAGCTGGCAGTGTTGGAGTGGACCTGCACATTTGCATCCTGGAGTGGACAAATATCGAACTGTGGTTGAAGAGTCCCATTTCTGCAGGGAGCAGAGACAGCTCTCCAATGGACTTGGCCTCATTTGGTGACAACATCACTTGTTTGAGATCTACTGGATGAGAGGCAGCACTGAGGAGATGCAGGGCAGCAGATGGTGTGCTGAAGGCAGGGCAGCACGTTCACCTTTGCATGACATAAAATCAGACTGAGGGTTCAGGCAAAGCCTGCAAACTAACAGAGAGCTTCTGAGAGGACCTCTTCACTTGCTTTGGTTAACTCCATCAGGCACGTGCCATCGTTTTTAAGCAAAGAAACTCCACTAAAAATAAATAACACCTCAGCTTGTGATGGCCTCTCCATTCCTCGGTACAAACACTGCTGGGAGGTGATGGAAGAACAAACCATCACGCAACACTCTGATGGAAACTTTATCCCTGAAAATTGCCCTGAGCACAGCAGGAATTACTGCTCAGTGTCCCACCTTTGAGAAGAGGTCAGGGAGAATCTTCCCACAAGATCCTCCTCTTTCTACAGCAATCATTAACTGCAACCCTCTTCACCATCAAGAGTAAAAACCCACATCTTTAGAGCCTCAGAAGTAAAAGCACAGGGTTTATCACAGTGTCCAGTGATGGGGTGACTTTTTGAGCAACACTGAGGCACTCGGACTTACTTCCATTTAACAGCAGCCTCTTAACAAGTAAAACCCTTTCCTCCCCTAGCACCCCTGTCCCCACTTCCACCTCACAAATTTAATCTTAAAAGTCACTAACAATGGGCTTATCCCAGGCAAAACTATGACTCTATGAAAGCCACCAGGATTCCATTTTTTTTTTTTTCTGGGGGGGGAGCCAGAATCCTACCAGCCAGATTTCAGATGGGCAAGAAGAGGTTCACTCTCAAATAGGGAGATGCTCGGTGGCTGCAGGAGGAGCTAAAGGAGGCCTCATTCAAGGCTTCACACCCAGGCAAGGGCTGAGCTCCAATCCTGCAGGCAGGACAGGAGCTGGGGCAGCCTTATCCCACACTGCTCAAGCTCAAGCCCATTCCAGGAAAGTGTTGTTGTTTCGATCCATCTTCAAGGGAATGAGCTCAGATGAAACTGAAGCAGGTGCTAATTAAAACCAGGACTATTATTCAAACTGGTCTTTTAATTACTGTAAATATATGTCAAGGAAAGTTGCAAAGAAAAATAGTAATTTCTTGTGCTACCTGCCATTTTCACTTGATTACCATCACACTTTTCTATAGACCAAAAATATCAGTCCTTCATAGCAAACTCCTCTCTTGGGGGCTAGTGTGAATTGAGAGCTGTGAGGCCCTGCCATGGGTTCCAAAACTAGCAGCATAATGTCTGTAACAGACATGCTACCTAATTAAATTGTTAGAGAACAGGCTTTTATATCTTTAACACCTAATTTACTATTGTTTCTTTGAAAGTGTTTGGCTTCCCTGTGGTTTTTTGGGCCTCCCTTCTCAGTTTTACGATGGCTTTTAAGTTTTTCGTGTGTGTTTCAACTAAATAACCATTTTGGAAGTTTTGTTAGGGCCCCTGCTCGAGTTGGACTGAGGGAAGCAGAGGCCTGTTTTACTGTTGTTCATGCTGGGTGAGTTACCACTACCGTACTAATTATGTAATTACCCTATTTTAATAGCTATTGTACACTACTTTATTGCTAACAAATCTGATTTCCTCTTTCTTTGCTCACTGATCGAACAGTAAAGGCACAGGGACACACACAAACATTATACAGCTCCATAAACCTCAACACCAGAGCTGGCAGGGCTCTAACCATAAACAAGCATCTTCAAGGCAGCAGGTTTAGCCAAATCTACTCCACACTAATGACAATATAAATTCTTACCTATGGGAAGACAGAAAATTGAATTCATTTCTCAAGAACCAAGTGCTCCACAGCTGTTGCTCAAGGAGTGTATAATGTGCTCACCACAAAAATCAGAGGCTATACCTGAGTGTTTAGGCTATGCTGTACCAGAAATGAGTAATGAATGTGTTAAAATCAGCTACTTCCTCCCTTGTATTTGGGAAAAAAAAAGAAAAAAAAGGGGAAAAAAAAAGGAGAAATATTTGTCCCCAGAGAGATTGGGGAACGTATGTTCCAAAATATTCCTGAATTCTGCACGGTCATTTGGAGTCCGTGGCTCACAGGACAAGGTGAGGTACTCAGGGATATCAGAATGTAGAGGGGCAGGATGAAAAGAGGAAATGTTACCCAGCATCTATCCCATATGAAAATTGATCATAATAGCAAAACCTTGTTTTTCTCCTCTCCTTGTTTTTGCCCACAGCCATCCCCAGATCTCGTTCACAGTTTATCTGAAGGTGAACCAGTCTCCAGGCAGGTGAAACATACATTGAATTCAGCTCTACTTTCTGCAGTAAATCATTGTGCCTGCCCCTTTCCACTGACACTGATGAGCCCCAGTGCCTCCACTGACCCCACTGATGGCCTCCTCTGCACTAGGAGGATCCCTAAAAACAGCAGCAAGCTCTGACGCTTCACATTCCTCCTTAAATGCATCCGTTGCCAGCATATCTACCAAAAAATTGACAGCAAGAAGCATTGCATTAGGCTGCTGGTGTGCTAAGACCACTGTCTATCATAGTGAGCAATATTGGCTCGGCTCTCCCTGTGCTCACTGTCTGCACCCATCTGCTGCCTTTCCTCTCCTGCTTGTCACTGGGTCAAGGACAAAAGCTTTGGGATGCTGGAAGGGTACCAATGAATACAGAGAGGCACACACATTGTGTATGGGTATGGGTATGTATAAAGGGGGTTTGGCTGGCTGTGGCTGTATGTGTGTGTTTATGCATGTATAGGCATGTATATGTCTATATTTCTGTATGTGTCTATATCATCTATATCTATGTCATACATCAAAAGCTGTGTGGGCAGAAGGGGAGGGGGATCCTGCCCCTGTGCCCCTATGGTCAGGTGAGACCCCACCTGCAGAGCTGCCCCAGCCCCGGGGCCCAGCACAGGAAGGACCTGGAGCTGCTGGAGCCAGGCCAGAGGAGGCACCAGGATGGGCAGAGGGATGGAGCAGCTCTGCTGGCAGGAAAGGCTGGGAGAGCTGGGATTGTTCACCTGGACAGGAGAAGCTTTGGGCTGAGCTCAGGGTGGCCTTGCAGGGCCTGAAGGAGCTGCAGGAAACCTGGAGAGAGACAATTTGCAAGGGCTGGAGGGACAGGACACAGGGAATGGCTTCCCACTGCCAGAGGGCAGGGCTGGGTGGGAGATTGGGCAGGAATTGTTCCCTGGCAGGGTGGGCAGGCCCTGGCACAGGGTGCCCAGAGCAGCTGTGGCTGCCCCTGGATCCCTGGCAGTGTCCAAGGCCACGCTGGACATTGGGGCTTGGAGCAGCCTGGGATAGTGAGAGGTGGCCCTGTCCATGCCAGGGGATTGGAATTAGGTGATTTTTAAGGTCATTTCCTACTCAAATTATTTTGTGATTCTCTGATTCCAGGACTCTGGACTAGTCCAGAAGACCATCATGACAACACTGCCTAAGATCCACATGCAACCTCTGCCTTTCAGACCCCTTGTTCATTTTCCAGCCAGGCTTTTAAGATGTCCTTCAGAAGGGTCCTAACCTGATCACTTGGTCACAGACTGTGCTCCTCAAAGCTGTATGGATGTCAGGCCTCTGAGTGGAGATACTATACACAAGCTTCTGCCTCCCACCCTGAAGGAGTTAAGCAGGATTTACAGCATTTTTAACTTATATTACTCACTTGTATTGAATTATTCTTGGATGAGATATTAAATGGAGATTTTTCCATTTAATGTCTGTCACAGAAGGAAAAAACTCCATCGTCTATGGATGAGTATAATCCATTCATTGGTTTACGGATGCAGCCTTCTCCAGGGATTGTCAGAAATAAACACGATGTCCCTGTTTGCTGAATTTTTGCATTTGGATTGCTGAGCTAGCTGAAAAAATGTGTGAAATCGCATGAAAGCTGACAGTTCCCTTTTTGACTCGGCATACGAACAAGCTCCCATGTGTTATTTATTCCAGCAAGCCCATGGACTGTGCCGTGTACATGAAATGCAAGCCTGCTCTGAAATTCGAGGGGATAATAATCAATAATGCTTTGTTTGGAATGCAGCTTTCATCTGCAGAGCCCGGAGCGGTGGCAGGGAGCTGGAGGAGAAGGGAGGGGCAGGTGCACAGACCCTCACTCAAAAAGACAGAACTGGAACCTGTCTCTCCACTCTGGAAACCCCAGGGACGAGCTGCCTGCTGACAAGGCACCTTTGGCATCTCAGACATGCTAAATCCATGGATTTTTGTTTCTTTTCTTGTTTTTTAAGAAAACAGTCTCTGCCAGAGCAGCTTTCCAGATACCTGCAAGGATTAACTGAATTGGTTAAAAACTACTTGTTCTTTTGGGAATTCCTGGGAAGAATTAGGGATATCAGTATGCCCAAAGAAAGAGTACAGCAAGATGGGAAAAGCCAGGCCTATTTCCAGCCCTTGCTTTGATTCCTGAACACGGAGTTTGCTGCAGCATCCTCTTGCCAGGCTGGTGCCACCATGTCCCCGGGGGTCAGCCCGGGCGGGCTCACCCTGCTCCCTCGGCAGCGCAGCCTCACGCTGAGCGGCGTGGCACAGCTCCAGGACAGCATCACCCTCACCACACAGCTACCACTCGCTCGGGGATAATTAGTATTTCCCCCATCTGCTAGATGAGCTTGGGGAGGGGAAGCAGGGGAACACTGCCAGGGCGTGCTTAACTCTTCCATCCTCAGGCGTTTCACTGCCGCTCCCACTCTCAGGCTCGTGGCAAACCCAGCTGGAGACTCAGGAGGTCTGGGAAAGGTGGTCGGATCCTGCCTCCCACCCCTGCCTCTGAGGGGCTGTGGAAAGGGGAAGGGTCTGTCCTCCTCCAGTGGCAGCCACCATCAAATCCCTGTGATTCCCTGTGTGTGCCCAGCATGGGCAGCCTCCAGGTGAGCAGGTTTGGGTTCCTCAGCTGCAAGTCCTCCCCAGCTGGCCCTTTCTGCCCTCCCCAGCCAAGGCAGGAGCCCCTGTGCCCAGGACAGGGTGTGGGCACCCCTTGGAACAGGGCCCTCGTGTCCAGGAGACAAAGGAGGGTGTTAACAAGCGCAGCCCAAAAGGCAGATGCAGGATTTAGTGCTGCTCCCGGCAGCAGGCTCCTTTCCTGCATTAAAGTCAACACATCACCCAGCACTTACTTCCCACCTTCCCTGGGGTGGCCAGAGAGCTCCCTTTTGAAGGTTAATGCCTCCTCCTCCCCCAACACCCTGAAAGAAACAGGATATTTCCTGGCTAATTTGTATGTGTCTAATTTTCATATCAACAAAGCAAAATCATGATTTGAGGCTTTTTCGGCTTTGCTTTCCTTCTCGCCACATTCCTGCTCTTGCTGAGGCTGTTTCCATTCCTCCACTCCTTTCAGTATCCATAAGTTTCTGGATTAACAACAAAATAACACAGGCTGGAACCTGTTCAGATGACTTTTTTTTATTAATTATTTTTATTTTCTCGCTTGGAAAACCTTTTCCCCTCTCTTTCACCCTCCCTGCCAGGGAGTTCAAAGGGACATGTTCGCAAACAGGGGCAGGGCAGCTCTCCACACCCACACTTGCCACCTTGAGGGAGGGAGTGGCACGAAAACTCGCTGGTGAACATTTGTGCAAATATTCGTTTGGCATCTGCTAATGTCAAGTCTGGCTGGATTGAGGCTCGGAGCTGCAGAAAAGCATAAATGAGTCAGGCAGACAGCAAAAGCCGAGCTCTTCGTTATGCAAACAGGAGGCTCTCACACTAGCTCTTGTGCACAGGGAAGGGGCTCCTGCTCCCTGTCATTTCTGTTGTGCATTGTCCTGCCCTTCAGTTACCGTGACTTTTCTCATGCAAAGCCTCTCGTGCAAAATGCTGGACAAACCTCCAGCCCCCAAAAGCAGAGCCTCAATAAACCCCCATCCAATGAGGAGAGCTTGGCAGCCAGGGGCAGCAGCAGCAGCAGCAGGGATGGGGGCTGCTCTCGCTCCTGCCCCATGGCTGTTCTGCTTTATTGCTGTTAGTGCCACAAAACCGTGGCAGGACTGAGTTCCTGGGACATACACGGAGCTCCACGAGCCTTTGGTCCTGCCAGTTCCCTGGCTATGGCAAAAGCAGCAGAGCAGGTAGCAAGGGAGGGAGAGCTCCCTGCCAGCAGAAGCAAAATGCTCAAACAAGTGCAAATAACCCACTTCCCCAACATTAAGAGGGCAGCCACAGGTGGGGTGTGTGGCTTGTTAGTAAAGTGTCCACATGTGAAAACAGACCCAGGCCTAAAGATTGGAGTCAGCTCCCACTTACCTGGTGGAAAACCTTCCCCGGAATCAGCAGGACCTGATGGGGCACAGCTGAGCTCCCACAGGCATGGAAGAGGTTTCACTGCAGGAAGTTCATCCCTCCCATACAAATTCAGCAGCACCAATGCAGTGGCTCGTGGACCACACAAGCTCTAATTTATTAGTAAATTAAAAAAAGGAACAGGATTGATTCCTGGAAGTGATGCCTCCAGCACTGAGCACATGGATCCTGGGAAGGAGGTCACAGCACACCTTGCTCTGGAGCTTTGCATACAAACTACTCACAAACACTTGGATGCAAGAGCTGGACTGGCCATGTCAACAGAGCCCTGACTCACCCAGCAGCTGACCTCCTCCCTGGTCCCCTGCTCTGGCTCAGTGCTGCCCTGCCATTGGTGACACAGGGCTGGGGCCAGGAGGAGAGGGCCTGGCACTGCACTGTTAGCCATGGCAAAATTCAGCATAGCTATTTCAAATCTTATGAACTAAATAATCAATATCACAGCACTTAGCTCCACACATCTACAGGTAAGCAAACATTTTGCATTGAACGAAGCCTGTATTTCAGAATACAGCAGAAAACCTGGGAACTGAAATGCATTCTTTTCCTATCTCCGAATTTCTGGATTTTGTTTCTAGGCTGGAAAAAGACAAAGAACTTAAAAAAAAAAAAAAGCCTGGTTAAAAAATGCAAAAGCTGTACTTTACCAAGGCACAAAGGACAAAATTCCCAGTCATATTTTACCAGACCCCTAGCTGATTCCTGATTTAATGTTTAGTCCTTGTTCAATCATCCCAGTCCAAGCCCAGGTTCAGCATGGCCTTGGGTGTCCCCTGAGGTGGTGACAGGCACAAGTGAGGGTGTCCCTGTGTGCCCAGGGCAGGTGGTCACTGGTGCAGAGTAGGGTGGGAGCCTCTCCAGGGCCTCCAGCTGCACCCCCCATCCTTACCTGGGTCACACCATGGTCAGAGCAGAAAGGGGCACTGACCCTCCCGGCAGCTCTCACCAAGTTTGGTTGCCTCCCTGTTCCTTTGAAGAGCTTCTCCCTGCCAGTGGGCAGGGTTAGATTGGATAGTAGGAGGAAATTCTTTCCTGTGAGGGTGGGGAGGCCCTGGGACACGTTTCCCAGAGAAGCTGTGGCTGCCCTTGGGTTCCTGGCAGTGTCCAAGGCCAGACTGGACGGGGCTTGGAGCAGCCTGGGATAGTGGGAGATGCCAAGAGGCATCTTGCCATGCCAAGAGGTGGGACTGGATGGGCTTTAATAACTGAACCAGTCTGTGATTCTGTGACACATGACAGCCAGAGAAGTCCTGAGAAAAAACCTGAGCTCATCCAGGGTGGTACAGTGTAGGTATAGGTGCTGCTTGTAGGTGTTTGCTGTAGGTGTAGGTGCAGGTAAGCAAAGACTCATTCCTTAATGATGCAAACAGCTGATGAGCCCATGGAGCAGGACAGGCAGGTGAGGGAGGTCTCCAGCTTTCATCATTGCACCCACAGCCTGAGCAACGACCCCTGGATCCCCAGCAGCATCCCTGCTCACTCCCAGAGCAGCAAGGTCTTGGGTTCCTGGGTTTAACTGAAAACATTGGGGAGATGAATCTGAATTCCTTCTCATCAGCCTAAAGACTTCCTTATTATTTATGACTGGGAAAGATACCCACCAGAAATGTGTAGTTGGTTATAATTTAAATGTTTCTTCTAACCCGGGAAATTTCCAGGAAGGTCTAATAGTAAACACAATAATGTGCCCACAAGTTACAAACCAGTGATCCTGTTTGTTTAATTCATCTGCCCAGAAAAATAATGAATAAAAACTGGTGGTGGTTTTTGTTTGTTCCCTAAAACAATATTATTAGTACATGCCCTCTGTGCATTTTTACTGCAATTATAAAGGTTTTTCCAGCTGAAAAGTGAGTCAGCTTAACTTTTTTCTTTTAAACTAATGACCATTTAATGTCAGATAAAAGGTTGAAAGGAAAGGATTAAGCACCACTTTCAACAGAGATGGTGGGAGATAATTGACTAAATTTATCCCTGATATCCTGCAGGACACTGAATGCATGTGTTTGAGATCCAGCACAGCAAGGGAGGCCCTGCACTCTCCCCATGCAGGTGGGTGCTCACATTGTCCCCTCCATCATCCCAGCACATCCAGCATCTCTAGTGGGTGTCCCTGTGCCCTCCAGGAACATGCACTTCCTGCTCAGGAACCAGCTACACCTTTCAAACACCAGAGAAGTTGCACAGCAGATGTGAAGCTGATAATGTACCCCCAAAAGGAGATAATGGAACAAAATGCTCCAGTTCAGATATTTGCCAGCAGACAGAGGCTGCTGGGATTCTCTAACCTCCAGTCACAGACACATTTTCACCTGCACCCACCACCACTTCTCTGGAAACCAAATTGCTTTTAATCTTTCATCCTGCACACTCCTTTGATCCATTTTTTTCTGCCATTTTCAAGGATTTGGGGTAATTTCTCCTGGAGCAATGATTTTCTGACCTCTTTGAGCAGGACAGACCCCACCAGCAGAGCTGCTTCAGATGTCATTTCTCCCCTCTGCTCCCTGCCAAACCCACCCTGGAGCTTGTTGTCTGTGTCCCAGGGGCAGTATGGCCTTTTTCCCTGTGGCTCTGAGGCTGCCAGGAGAGGCTTTGATTGCTGCTCTGGTGTAGGAACCTCTTGGCTCAGCTGGAAAGGTGTTTAATGAAGCACAACCATAAGGCATTCACTCCATCACTGCTCCCTCACTACACAGAAGTCACCTATAAATTTACATGTCATGAATTCCACCCAAGGGCAGGGATTTTGTTTATTTGCCAGGTCAGTCACTTCCTGAAGGTGATCCCTGCCTCCTGAGGCAGCTGGGAGCTGCCCGTGGGATCTGGCTTGCTCCATGCACTTGGAGAGTGATGCCCTGAGAGGGAGAAGGGCTTTGCTGGCCCTGTGGCTCAGCTGGTGGCAGGTGGCCCCATCACACAAGTGAAACCACCCTGTGTTTGGAGGAGCCACCTGGAAAGAGTGAAGGTCTGCCCTCACTGTGTTCTCTCACGAGCAGACCGCAGTCTGGCTTCACACCTTGCACAGGTACGAAGCAAACATCCAGCCCTGAATCACTTGGCTGCTGCAGCAGATCAGAGATTAGGGCACCTTGGGCCATGTTCAGACCACCCATTGCAGTGTCTGCCGACAGCACCCACAGCTGGGCCCACAGCACCCACAGCTGGGCCCACAACACCCACAGCTGGGCCCACAGCACCCACAGCTGAGCTGAGCCACAGCCAGGCTGGCCCCACAGCACCCACAGCTGGCCCCACAGCTGGCCCCACAGCACCCACAGCTGAGCTGAGTCACAGCCGGGCTGGCCCCACAGCACCCACAGCTGGGCCCACAGCACCCACAACTGGCCCCACAACACCCACAGCTGGGCCCACAGCACCCACAGCTAAGCTGAGCCACAGCCGGGCTGGACCCACATCTGGGCTGCTCAGCCCAGCCCCTGCTGCTTCTGGAGAAGCCATCCAGCCACGGCAGGGCCCCAGAGCTCTGCAGCCAGACTCACTCCTGCCCAGCAGCTGTTTGTGCTGCTTTCCAGCAAACCATGCCATGCAGCCATTTAGATCCCCAGAGCAAAGGGCCTGCTGTGTGAATGGATCTCCTCCTGAAACCACAGGAGAAATCTGGCTTCAAGGTGCCAAACAGATGGGATTTGAGCACCCAAAGCCCCCAGGCCACAAAAGATCTCAGCCCAAATATGTGCGAGGAGCTTGTAGGATCAGGCTGTGAAACACAAAAGGCAAAACTTGGCATGTTCAAGAACAGACAAGTAATCCCAACTTCTCCACCTCCAGGATGGGACCACTTGTTGCTCAGTTGTCTGGCTGGCTGATGTGAAAGGCAGCGAGGTCTGGGCAAGTTTGGGTCACCCTGTGAAGGGGTAGGACAGTCTCCTCTCCAACTCCATGCAACACATGGCCATACATCACTGCCACATCCCACATTGGCACTGTCTCGATGGTGAGCAAATGGGATGGTCCCTCTGTGACACAGGAAGGGCCTTGGAATCTAAAAAGCACCAAGAGAAAAGGCAAGTTAGGGTTTGCAACCAGGGTTGCCACATGGGCAAAGGTCTCCTTGGAAAAAGGTGCCTGTGGAGCTTCTTGTGGGGATGGAAAGATGAAAGACTGAGGATGGACCCTACAAGTGTCCTGCAAGGCCATCATGAAGCATCTTTGCTGCTCCTTCAGCCCGCACAGGAGTGTAAGAACAGCAGGCCTCTGCGATACAGGACAGGGAAAGGACTCAGAGCACATGTGGAGTTATTTCCTTCTATCTCCAGAGCTATTTAACGTGGATGAAACAAGACTGAACCCCAGTGGTTTTCACTGGGTGGGATGGGTGAAGCACCAGTCTGAACGGGGGTGTGCTGCCCAACACCCTGCCCCTCTGAGGCTGCTGTCCAGGCTCCCACCGTCTGAGCCCAAAGCTAATTTCCATGCTACATGTTAATTTTCCCCAAGTCAAGAACCCCTCTTTTTCAGTAGTTTTGACATTTGCTGCCTTTCATTGAATTTCTCTGTGTTGGGAGAGCAGGTGAGTGGGAGATCCCAATTTACTTTCTCAGCAGTCTAGACTATTCATTACTTTCCTGTCTCTAAATGAAGCAGGCACAGTCCTTTCAATACCTACATAAAGCATTCCCTCACCAGGCCTCTAAGTATTTTCATTGTCAGCCTCTGAACACTTATTATTTCCACTATATCCCCTTTTGAGATCAGATATCCAGAAAGAAGCTCGGTGTGTTAGCAAGGGTCTCCTCCAGACCTATCCTGTGAGCAGACAGGAATTAGGGAATATTTTACATCCCTCTCTTTAGCCATCCTCATATTTTGTTTTACTCTCACAACAGCAAAGAGGAAAAAAGACCCCAGAGTGGCTGTGATTGTGCTCGTTTTGTGAGTGTAAATGATTACAATTAACATGGAACCCGACAGAGTGCAGGCGCAGCTTGAATTATTCCTCGCCATGCCTTGCCTTGCAGTTATCAGGGGTGAATTTTATCTGCCATTGTGTTGCCCATTCACCTAGCTTTGTGTGGTCTGACAATATCTCAACCCAAGGTGGTATATGGTTGCAGGCACTGCCGCTCTTTTATTTACAATGGCTAATTAAGATCCTGCTACAACCTTCATCCCACCCTTAATTCTTATGAAGCAGCCAACAAAAGGTTTTGATTTCCTTTTTGGCTGGAAGACCTTTTGGCTTCTGCAAAAAGGGGATTAAGAATGAAAGCACATAAAGGTATGTGCACAATCACAAAGTCATAACAGCTCTCCCAGTGCAGTCTCCCAGGAATGAAACGCAGCATTAGCAAGAAGGGCTAATTGGGACCAGTTTAAAGAGTGCACATTGTGTAGCTCAGTCCGGTAACACTTTTGATCAGGCAGACAACACAGCCACAAATTGCTTTCTTCCCCCTCCAAAATATCTGACCCTGCAGGAAACGGTGTTTTACCTTTCCCAAGGAATCCAGACAGGCAGGCAGGCAGGATGATGCACATGAGCTGTGTGAGCGCCCAGCTGCTCTGCGGGGCACAGCCTGCATAAGCCCAGCTCTCTGTCAGCTCTGGGCAGATGCAGGGTCCCTATCCCTCACCCTCAGGGTCACCAGAGGCTGGTGCTGGCTCTGATGGTGGTTGCTACTGTCACTGTCATGGCAACTTTAAGATCAGATGGAGTCACACACAGGCAATTCACGCAGACTTTCTCTCCAGAGAGTGCTTTAGGCACTGCCATCAGCTGTGGGTTTCCAAGCAATTGCTCTTCATCACCCTTTTGCCTTCCAGAGGAGTTGGGTCTCAGATCCCTGGTCTCAGATTGCTTCTAGAGAGCCTTCTCATTGCACACCTTTCTCTGGAGCCTCCCCACTGCGCACCTTACCCCCTGGGAATCAGGCCTCCCAACTACCCTGTCCCACCAGGGGCAGGCACCCCATGCAGGCTCTCCTGTGATGCTGTGGTCCCCAGAGCCTGTGCCCAACCCAAAGGCCTCCCCTCTCTGTCCCTGCATCCCTGAGCCAGCTCTGCAAATCAAGCCTGGGAATCTGGTTTGTTAGCTCTTGGCAATGCCACCCCCCCAAATGTCATGGCATGCAGAAATCTATGAAAACCAGAGGCCTGGGACATGTGTTTTTGTTTGTTTGCATGTGCCAATATTTCCAATGGCTCAGAAATGTGTGCCTGTGAAAGCTGCGTGTGTGTTATTCATTTAGGATTATTTTCAGTCCTTATAATATGAGGCTCATTTTATCCTTTTGAAAGCTTTCGAGCAGAGATGATCACAGCGCAAAAGCCTGCCATGGCTATAAACAACATCTAAGCTCCACATAGCTGTCTCTCCTTGGAAAATGGTCCCACCAAGGAGTAGAAGGGTTTTCACTCTGTCCTCATGTCAGATACACAGATAAAGAGGCAGCTCATTTCTCTAGACTCCTTTGTAAACATCAGCCAAGATTTTTACATTCTGATTCATGCAAATCCGATCATCTGATCAAAGTAGCATGTGCTACCTCCCAGGAACTCAGGCCCTGCTGGCTGGGCCATGGCTTGTTCCTCGCACACCATTGCCTTCCCTCTGGTTCCTGGCTGCTCCCTCCAGCCTCACACACAAATCCCTCTGGCTGGCAGCAGCTCCAGGCCTGTACCGTGGTCACCTCTCAGCTGGCCATGGTCACCTCCCAGCTGGCCACTGTGGGCTCTGCTCCCAGCCAGCTCCAAAACAGCCACCACAGGGGCTGCTGACTCTGCACAGCCTCACAGCACACTGGGACAGCCTTTCCCTGCACCCTTGCTGATTCACTCATGCCAGAGTTTCTGGTGGCACCTCTCTCCTGGGTAGTCATAGTGGTGTACTGCAAAATGGGCACGTCTCTGGATCCCCAAGCTGCAAAGTTTTGAGGTGAAATTTCTCAATTACAAATTTCTCCCATGATTGCCATAGCTCATTGTATTCACTTGGAACAAAAGCAGGTTCAGAATTGACTCTTCGGCAAAAAAAATTGGCCCTTCCAAGACTGGGATTGCACAAGCTGCTGAAAACACATCCCAAGGGAGGAACAAGCCCTCAGCTGGGAAGGGGAACATCAGCATCACCTGCAGTGCTTCCCCCCGCTGGGCCACGCTGTCCTGCATCCAGGACATCCCTCAAAACACACCGCAAACCTCAGGATGCCTGCGCTGCTTAACACAGGAGGAAACTCCCATTGGAGGCTTTGGTGCGGTTACGTCTTCTGTTATTCCTGGCCGCTGCAGATGTTTTTTTCAAAACAAAGGCAGTGTTTTCTATCCTTTAGGCCCGAGCAGACCAATTCATCTCTCTTTAGATGGGTTTGATGTGGCTTGGGAAACTCAACCAGTGGTTTTCCAAGCCCAGGATAACTCAGTTATGCTTCCTGTGGCTCAGCCACGGGTCCTCCAGCCTGGCAGCCACTGGGATGTGCAGACAGTTACCCTTTAGTCTGCTCCAAGGCTGGGAATCAGCCCCTGCCCAGGCAGGTGTCAGCCACCTTCATGCTGCACTGGTTGGACTAAACTTTCCGTAATTTTCTGAGTAGAAACAAGTCCCACCCACAACAAGCACAGTCAGAGACTGGTCACCACCATCCCAGAGCTCACAGCTTGGTTTGTCTGTGTCAGTTAGCACTAAATTCACAGGTCTTGGTGGTCATGGAACCCCCATTATGTGCCAGACCTTGCTGAGGGATGAGAACTCTGTGGAGGATGCTCACAGTGTAGATCTCCTTGGGTTGGCACCTCAACACAGGCACTGCAAGATTAAAATGCCATGGGAGAAAGGAAACAGTGTTGTGACCTTTGCTACCATCAGCCAGGATTCAGCCCCTGATAAAAGCGGGGGGGGGAGTGCAGAAGAAGGGCAGCAAGGATGGATGGGACAGGGAGAAGGTCTGGGCTCTGCACCCATCCGTGGGCTCCAGAAAAGGTTCCATCCAAGGCTTCAGCAAGTGGAGAGAGGCAGCATTTGTTAAAGTAACAGAAAACTGCCATATAGGATTGAAGGTTCACTGTGGGGCTCAAATCAGTTAAATCAGTTTCAACTGACAAATAGGCAGGGGAGACTTTTTTACACATCACATAATTGTTTATTACTTTTGAAACTTCTATTTTTTTTCCCTATGAAATCACATGTATTTAAAGAAATTAAAGAAATCCTTAATATAACGAATTAAATGTCTCTGGTAAACCCAAATCGCTCCACTCAGTATTTTGTCTCACTTAAAAAGAAAAAAAAGAAAAGTTTCAGTTTGACCTGGTTTTTCCTCCCTAATTTTTCAGCTCACACTGTTGGAAATAACAGTCTACATAGGTTACATCATTTGTGAGGAATCTCCTCTCATCTGTCTCCAAATGAATAACAACAAACATTCAAAAAATAATTGAAGTTTTATATATATCCCTTGGCCATTCAGGTGGTATGGCTGGCACGAGACATAGGCACTTTAAACAGCTGTTGTGAATCTTAAGTATAAACTTCCACCCTTTGGCACAGGACCAGGAAATTCTGCATAGGAGTATACCTGCTCTGCCTCGCAGCAGACACAACCCATGGTGTTTAATACCTTGAGAGTGGACAGCAGAGAAAAGCTGTTTTCCTGCGGGACCCCCCTGCTTTGTGTGACCCCCTTCCCTCTGTTGGATAAGCATGACGGAGCAGGGCTTGGGGGAATATACAGACCCACACGCACACAGAGTTTCTCTTCCTTCTGTATCAGCAGATACTTGTGTTGTACAGTAATCTGGTGGCCTAAAAAAAGCCCAACCACCACTACACACACACATTTTCACCTATTCCAACCTTATTTCTCAAAGGTAGGGATGGTAACGCAGCAAGCTCTGGGAGCTAAAGTAACCCATGTTTTCTGTTACCCAACCTGTCCCACTTAGAGTTGACTCCAATTGTTCAATTAGATCTTCCTTGGTGGACAAACTCTCCTAGACAACACAAAGAACATCTTTTCCAGCTGGAGTCTAAAATCATGGCTGAAGTCCTGTTCCACTGCTTTTGTGAAGGTACAGATTGAGTACGGTACACCAAATTGAGCAGAGAATCAGGAAAAGCTGATGGACATCACCAGGCACATGGTGCAGAACACCACCCCTATGGCTACACGTGTGCCTGTCAAGCCTTGCTCTAAGAGCTGGTCTAGGCTGGTTGTTTGCCTAAGCCAGACCTAACTTCCACCTTCCCATGTTTCCATAAGCCCAGGTAAATAAGCTGCAGGACTGGGCTGAGCTCAAGCCTCACAGTGCTTTCAGGGTCCCCCCCCAAGCTCTACCCTACTCCAACACCCCTACAGACACACAGAGCTCACAGGCTGGAGAGCATCCAGCCTGGTTTGACTATGACCTTAACTCCAGAAGCCAGGGACATAGAAATGGAGTCTTCTTGTCACTGAACTACTAGGGCAGCACCCCTTCCCAAAACTTCGTTATTTTTGACCCAACTGCTTCCTTCTCCCCTTGTGCCACCTCATGACATTTACTGGAGGATGGATCAGCCATGGTCCCCGAAGATGTTACAATTACAACTGCACAGATATCACACATGCTGATGTGTAAGACATGCAGCTGAAGGGATCAGTTCCTGTCACAGGTTGGCTACACCTGGGCAGATGCAGAAGGGCTAAAACTGCAAACATGCTCCTGGGCTGCCCCGCTGCTTCACGTCTGTGAAAAGTTCATCCAAACTGTCTGTGTGACCCAGCACCATGGCAGTGATCCTGAGCTAAAGACTGCAAGGACAACACAAGGAAACAAACACAAATTTCCTATGCCTGCGCTCCCGAGGGATTGTTGTCAAAAGCCAGCTGCTGGCTGAGAGGGGCAGATCAGGCTCTGTTGGGGTGCTCCAGGTCAGAGCCTGCCATGGCACCTGCATTTGTATCAACAAGGCAGACAGAACAAAACTCTGCTGCTGGGCAGGAAAGGCCACACCAACTTTGGTGCTTCAGCTGGAGTGATGTGAACTCAGTCACCCGCTGACAGCTCTGTGGGACAGGGCAGTTTGGCAGGGGGCTGGAAGACACCTTGTACAGGGACCAGGACACTCTTTGTCCTCTTGGCCAGTGGTAAGCCCCAGTCAGGGCACAATGCCACCGTGGCGAAGGGTTTGCCCTGCCTGGACCAGACACTGAGCCTAGCTGAGCTGTGACCACTGACCCTTCACCCTCACAGGGACAGCACAGGACATCAACCACCCACCCAGAAGGCCTCATCAAACAGCTCTGGTTTGTGCAACATGCTCAGAAAACTTCCTTGGACCCACAAAGTTTCCCTCCTGGGTTCAGTGGCTCCTAACCCTGACAAAGCCAGCCCAGCATCAACCCATGCCTCTCTCTGATCTCAGCTATCAAAGCAGTGGGACAAATCCAGCAGTGTTTCTGAGGCAGTAGCTCCAACACACTTTTATTAAAGCAGAATACTGGTTAAAGTATGCCCCCTCAGAGCTCCACACACATTAATGCCATCACAGAGTGTTATGTCCCTTGCTCTTGAGGAGAATCCCAAAATAGCAATTAAATTCTCATTAACAATCTTCAGTTATAAAATAAATCAAATGCAAAGCCTTCATGGGAAATCTTAGCTCATCTTCAGAGTGACTGAAGATTTTCTGAAAGGACAAAATAAAGTTAAACACCACAGACAAACTACTTCTCTGCTCTGGAGGTCAGAGAGGGACCTGTCCAGCAGGCTGTCCACCTCTAACCACTAACCTCCACCTCTAACCTGGCCCAACCCCTAAGCATAGTCCAGAGAAGGAGTACCATGTGCCCCACACACAGGGCTGTCCCTCACTGGGACAGGATGGATTTCCCCTATTTCTTGTTCAGTCCTTGAATGTCTCCTACCCAGAGCACCCTTCTGTCCAACATGAAGGTCCTCTGAAGGGGATCTGGTGTGAATTCTTCTCACTTTTGTCTCTGCTTTTGTTGTTTATAAAGCCTGAAAGCAGATGTTCAAATACAAATACTTAATGTGCACCATCAGCCAAGAAATCCCTCCAGCATCACCTAATCCAGGTGAGCATCCATCTCCTCACCACCCTGCCTTTCCACAGCCTGAGGAACCTGTCTCACTGCTGTGCAGAAAATACTCCTATAATCCGATGACATGAAGGACAGAGGCCCCAATTGCATTCCAATTCTATGGCCCCTCACTCCCATGTGCCAATCTCCCATTGTGGGACAGGGAGCAGATCCTCCCTGGATGCTCCCAGCCTCAATCTGGAAGAGGAGATTCCTTCTGCCCAGACTTCTCCAGCCTTTACTGCCCACACCCCTTCAAATTTCTCCAACGGCAAACAAATCCTGTCGTTCTAAGAGTGAAACCATCAGGGCCATGGCAATATTTCAAGGAGAAAAAAAGGCACCTATAAAACCTTTCTCATTCTAGAAATCAACTGGGTGTCTCCTCTTGGAGGTACTAACAGCAAATTTCCAGCTGCTCCCATTCCTCCACCCCAGCACTCCTCTGAACTTTCCCCAAATCCTTCCCACGTGAATCAATCTGAAGACAAAGCTGGCAAAGCCTTCCAGCCCCCACTAACCAATTCCACCATTGGGTCCTTCTCCTGTGCTTGTCTCCAGGTGCCCCAGGAGAGCAGCTCCCAGTAATCCCCTGGGACAGGGGCTGTTGAGTGACCTCCAGTGCTTAGCTGGTGTGAGGCATCACCTGTACAGCTGCCCAACTCCTCCTGGAGCAGTGTGGAGTTACTCTGCTTAGCACTGCTCATTTTTCTCTAGGCTTGCAAGGTTTGGAGATTGGTTCAGATAAGCATCCTCAAGCCTGCATGCTTATCTGCACCATCTCCCAAACAGCTTTGATCTACAGGATTTGGCTGCAGCTCTCAAAGTTATCTTGGGAAAGCTTGTTCTGGGGAGAGTCATTCTCCTGATTAACAAGAAAAAGCTTTCTTAGTGGCTTTGAGCATTTCCAGCCCTGGCTGTAACTAGAGAGTGTAGCCATGTCTGCTAGAGAGAAGGAAAAGCCAAGTGAGCTTCTCCTGAAAACTCCATTTGGGCTCCATTGCCGTTCCAGCTAAAATCTGAGGTCAGATATTTCATCTTGCTTCTTTTGCCCACTTTCTGTTTGTGGGGCACTTTACATCACCCATATCCTGTGCGGAGTTCCTGGAAGGAAAGCTGGCTGGACTGACCAGGGAAACAATCCCTGGATGAGCTGGGTGAACCATGCAGGACAAAGGAGAGGGATTTGTCTGGCTGAGGACAAGTTTTAAAAGGCACTATTTTGAATTAAACAGCTGAAAGCAAGAGCCCCTCTAAAAGCTCTAATGAAGGAAACACAAGCCACACGTAAGAACGTGTTAATGCAGTCAGATACTCATTTTCTAGTTTACTTTCTGCTTGGCCACAGCTTTAGGAAATATTCCTTGGACTGAAAAGTATCAAATGTGCTGCTCTTGAAAAATGCCGGCATGGATTCCCTCCCACTCAGCCCTCCACCACCGCACTGAGACTCTTCCTTGTGACAACAACCAGAGAGGAAGAGGAAGATGGGTAATAAGGAACAGGCGGAACTATAGAATCAGCAATGGAGTTTATAGTGGGGAAACTGCCCCAAACATTTCTTGCTGGCCTCACATAAAGGATAAATATACATTAAAAAAACACTACTCAGGGAGGGGAAAGAAGTGTGAACAGCAAAAATATGTACATATGTTTTAAATAATTTTTTAATTGTTGAGGCAGTAATACTTGGTTCATGGAACTGCAATATACAGAGAGGTGAAATAAATAGCTTATATATATATAATATATATAATATAGCTGGTTTTAAAATATTCCCTTATCATTGGTGTACTAGGTCATCTTGTAGTCACTTGAATGTAGTTAGCAGCATTCTCCAGAAGTGAGCAGGATGCAGGATCACGGAGCCGTGACTCCCTATGTCGTCAGGAGGGTTACAGAGGATCGGTGCGCCGAGAGTTCCACGGGCCTCATCCCTGCAGCTCACGCCGCCTGTCCTGGCCGGCGGGCAGCAGGCAATAAATAGATTACTGCCAACCGGCACTTGGCGGGGCAGGGTCTCAGTAACTTTGGGAAAGAACTTTGGCTTTCTTTGGTTTTATTTATTTATTTTTAATAATTTTTTTTTCCCCTCCGGGGATATGCTTGAGAAGTTGTCCTTTCCAGAAAAAGCAAAATAAGCACCTGTGTGTCATCAACAACAAGAAGTCAATTTAAATAGAGCAGTTCATTTCATTTTTCAAGTCACAATAAATCCCAAACAGCTTTCCCCAGCATTTGCCATCTAGTCTTTTATTAATTTTTTTATTTTTATTTTTTTTAAACACAATGTACAAAAATAGAGCTTCTTCCTTATTTTCAATGTAAAAATATTCCTCTGGTGCAGTTTGTTTTTTTTTTTTTTTTTTTTNTGTGGTTTCTGATCGTGACACTATTTTTGTCTATTTTTAGCTGGGGTTGGTAGGTCGTATCCTCTTAGTCCTCTTGGTGACTGTTGTGTACTTGAATGGTTTCTGTATCTCCATTTGCCCCTTTGGGTATCTCTTCATAAAGTGTACATCTTGCTGGTTTTCCCGGGTCTTGGGCCCTTTCCGTGGCCTTCCTTTTTTGGTGAATCCAACATACCAGCCTGAATATTTCGCAGACATCAGTGCCGTGTAGTTGTTTTCTAGGACTTTTTCAATGAAGACACACTCCTTACTGGTGCCATCAGGCTGAAAAAAGAAAAAAAGAAGAAAAGAAAAAATAAATAATCCAAATGCAAGTGCAATGACTAAAACCCAATTTAGCACAAATAAAAACATCACATCTGGACCTCTTTTTTCGTTCAAACATTGTTAATAAGAGCCATAACAAGCGTCAGCTGAAATAGAATTATTTTTTTTAAAGCATGAAAGTGTGAGGTCACGATTTCTTTTTTTTAAATGCTCTTATCCAAGGGGAGAAATATTTTTCAGACAACAGTTAAGTTTATCCAGTCCAGTGTCTTCAACTGCAAGCAAAGTAAGACATCCAGCTTTGCTTTTTTCCATTAGGGAGAGAGGATGAATTGAACTCATGCCAGGGAAACATCATACTTAGTCAGAAAAAACCTAAACCCCAGAATCTCATGTGGCCCGAACAACAGCATTTCCCCTTCTACCCCTCACTTCTGATGTTTTCTGAAACACCTTTTGGGTTTTCACCCACAACTACCCAAATCCCACTGAAATTATTACAGGCCCCAGTCTAAACCTGCACAGCAGTTTGAAAACTCTTCCCCATGTGATCCCAGGGCAACTCCTGCCAGATGGACCACACGTGGTGCCCCAGGGGTGCTGGAGGCACTGAGGTCTCTGGTCCCTCTTCAGTCCCTGGGACCCTGGAGAGCCCTGAAGCCAAACTGGTTTCTGCTCAGCCTGGAGATGAAGACTACCAAATCCAGAACTGGGCTTTGAACATGGCAGACCATGAATCTCTGCATTCAGGATTCTCACAGAGCACAGGCAGCACTGGAGGGAGTGACAGCATCACACAACTGCATCTTCAAGTCCTTAAGCACAAAGGAAATTCTTCTCACCCATAACCTTCTTCCAGAAAACATTTTGCCCTTTAACTGCTGATTACTGGTGCTGTACCTAGAATGTCATGTCATGTGCACCCGCACTTTGATTTATGCATCAGAAGATATTCAGGATAAGTAGATATAAACCATTGCACAGGAGTTCATTTAATGCTCAGCAAAGCCAAAGGAAGGATTTCCCTCATAGCCCAATTCAGCTTCCCACTGACATCAAATGAGTTTTTCAGAACTGCAGGCCTACATTTGCTATTGAACCCTGCTAACACCCAAACTAAACAGTCAGACCCTCTCAGTCTTTAGCCATCACATCCTGAGGGGGCAGGGAAGCTGCAGCAGGGTGAGCTGCTCAGCCTCCAGCCCCAGCTCTGCTCAGGGGCTCCTCTGGGCATGAGGCTGGGGTGAGGAGTCGAGCCCTGCATGGTCACCATCCCTTCCCTAAGGACAGCTCAGCCTGCCCTTCCCAGGGAGTCATCCTAAAATGTGCTGCACAACGCCTGTGAAGTTTGCTGCAGTTTGTGGGAAGGGCAGGGGATCATGGAACAGGAGGGAACCACTCCGGGCCACTCTGCACAGGCTTCCCTGCACTCCAAACAGCCACGACATGGGAACCATCAGGCACCATGACCCAGGCTGGAGGCAGCAACAGAGGAAAGCCAGGATGACTGGTCATCACCAGTCCCCAGGGCCAGCCATTCCTCCAGGACTCAATGCCTTTAGCAGAGCTTTGGTTCCATCTGTGTGATGGAAGGTGATGTTTGCCCTGAAATTAGCACTGCACCCCTCTGCCTCAAGGCTTTCGGCACCAGGGAAGGTCTCATTAAGAGGGCAAATTTTGGCAACTTTTGCAACAATTCTACTAATCCAGGGCCTGCACAGGGGCTCTGCCTTAGGACCAGCAGTCTCCATCCTGGATAGGCACAAAGGTCCTCATTTTACCATCCACAACTGGAAGCTCACAAACACTTTAATGAACAGCAGAACTGGCAAAGCTCAGTGGTTCCAGTTCCTGGGGGTGTCATTCTCCGAGTCCTGGGTTTGATCAAAGCCACATGAGTGGCAATAGGGGAAATCAGTCAACACCACAGGGTTCCACCAGATTTCAATGGGAAGCCATAAAACCAGCTCCAGGTTTCTCAGGGCTCAGGGCCACTACAAACCCTTCCCCAGTGAGTGGAGAATTTTTAAACAATACCATGGCTGGGATTCAAATCCACCAAAGCCCAGGTGTCTGTGAACTGACCGGATCCATACCACAGGGGGAGCAGGTAATTGGAAGGGTTGTTCCCCCCATGCTTGTGGAAAGGGACTGGATTTGAGCCCTGACCTTGTTGCTAGGAGAATTAAGGGTTTTTCGTGCAATTTGGGAGGTTTCCACTTGTACTGCAATGTCAGTTTTTCACAGAAAATGAAGACTGGAATGAAAAGAAAACATGTGTGTAGGAGGGGGAACTCATTCTATTAATAACAAAGAAGTATTTACTTGTACCTTCAAATTTGCCAACAGAGCCTAAGATGGAGACAGGAGGTGGAGGAATAACAAGGTGCAACTTCAGGCCAACCTCAGGGCTAATTTGAAGTAAACAAGGTACATGAGATAAAATAACTTCATTCTGGAAGAGGAAGAGCTAAATGGTTTGATAACATGAAATTACAGTAACATTTACAAGTACCTAAAGATAAATCAGGATAAGGACTTCACTTCCCCAAACAGAGCATTCCTGTATGTGCTCAGACACATCACAGACACACAAATGATTTTCAAATACTGACAAGAAAATTTTAGCTTCTTTTATGATCCCCAACAGGATAAATCATTCACACAAGTTACCTACACCACGAAGAGCTGTACCCACAACAATCTATTAGGGGAAAAATCAATTTGTGAAGGTTTTCAATAATTTTTAAGCATCAGGTGCCCAACATTTAAAATTTAATCAGTTCCCCATTTAAGCCATAGCAAGTCACTTCTCGGGTCTGTCAACCATCCCCTTACCCCTCCAAAAAGAAGGGCAGGAAAGAGAAGAGGGAGACAGCTTTGGTCAAGTATTACTCTCTGCTCCTGCCACAGGCTCACCCTTCCCCAGGAGCTCCTGGTACAACTGACCCAGGGCTGCACCCTCCATCACCAATGCCAGCTGGGAGCTGCTGCCAAGCCACATTTCACACACACCGCACTGGCAGGGATGCGTCCTGCAGAGCATTCATCCTCCAGAACACCCAGCTTAGTGCTTTCAACTGATTCTTGAAATAAAGAAGTTCTTGAAAGCCCCAGAGCTGCCCAGGGCCATTTGGCCCAGTGTGATGGTCTGGCCACAGGACAGAAGAGGTCCCATATGCAGCCCCACATCCCTGTCCCCTCCACAGCAGGAATGAGGGATTCACATGCCCTTGTGTGCCCCACTGGCTGTTCCTGCCTTTTGGCCTCACCATCCCATTTGCAGCAGCTCCAGCCACACTCTCTGCTCAGAGCAGGACACAGCAGAGGCACAACCCTGCTCCTGCAAAGGTCTCTGCAAGGAGACCAAGTTGTTGGTGTTGGCCCAGGGCTGCTGCCTGGCCATGCAACAAGGCTGTGCCACCTTGCAGGTCAGCTCTTTGCAAAGAAATCATTCAGAGCACGTATTGTTTAAACACACCTCAACAGCTTTGGGAAGATGTGATATCTGTTAGCCAAATTTCTGATAAATGCTTTATGAAATGCCTGATCTAAATGCCACCTTCCAGGGAAAGCTCTGGGGCGTGGCCCATGTCTGTGCAGAGTGAAGAGAAAGCACAGCCTGAGCAGCACCAACGGCTGGCTCCAGCAGAGCTTCTCCCGGAACAAGGGCTGGGGAGCAGCCTCGCTGGCAGTGGGTCAGTTCCCAGTGCCAGGCAGGGACCTGAGCGGTGCCAGAGCTTTTACAGAGCAGAGTTAGAGCAGCAGTACCCAGGGGTTTGAGGAGAGTTTCTGCACCGTGAGCCAGCTCCACCCTGCTTGCAGCTGAGGACAGCAGAGCAGAAGGGCTGTGCTGAGCCAGGGGCTCACCAAGGAGCAGCCCTGCATTGTTTGTGCAGAGCATTTGGCGAGGGGCTCTCCAGTCTTAAACGTGAAACATGTTGAACTGACACTAAAGCAGAATTAAGTGCCAAAGCATTTGCTGCTTCTACAATTACACTCCGGAGCGCTTTGGTGCTCCTGCTCTCCTTTTTATGACCCAACTTGGTCTTATTGTAGTTTGGCTTTCTCGTTTTAAGTTCTCCAAATGGAAAGGATCAAAGAGCTCTTTGTTGTCGTAGCAGGAGCGCTCCTCGGTGCGAGGCATTCCTGCCATGAACAGCTTGCAGCTCAGGGGGAATTCGCGGCCGCTCTGTGCCACCAGCCCGAGCCAAAGCATCAGCAGGTGCAGCAGCCGCCTCCGCCTTCCCCCCGCAGCCTGCCATGCTGAGCCACCTGAGCAGCTCTTTATGGCACAGGGAGGCCAGGGCAGGTTTTCTCATTTACGCTTCACAAATCTGGCGCAATGGGCACCGGAAAATCCAAACTTCTCTCGGCTTTCACAGCGACAATGAGCTCACGCCAGCAGCTCGGGTAACACCGCCGAGTGGGGAGAGAAGCCTCCAGGACAGGAAAGTTTCTCCGTTTGCAAAGATCAAGGCACAAATTAAGCTGCTGTTAGCTAAGCTTAGGTTAAAACACTTCCCTCCTCGAAAGCTGCTGCAATTAGGAGCCCTCTGGGTGAGCGACTGGTGATTTGCTGCAAATAACAACAAATCCCAAACACCACCAAACATGTCTGTGGCAAACCAGGAATGCTGGCTTGGCATGGGCCACAGCAAGCCTCAGCACTCCAAGTGAGAGGGGGCTGAGTTTCTGTCTAATTATCACCTTTCTGCCAGCTCAGCCTCCTGGCTCAAAGTCAAACTATGGTGACACCAGTGCTGTGTACAATGGAGAGCATCTCCCTCTGCAAGGGAAGCAAGCCCCCACCTTCCAAAAATTCTGGAGCAGGGAAAGCTACCACTCAAGCAAAAGGTTTCCAAGAGCTGCACACACCCAGGCTTTTACAAGGAAAACCACTGAAAATGGACCCTTCCTGCACCCATCCTTCTGTCCCCCTCCACAGTCAGACAGACAGACAGACAGACAGACAGAGGGGGCTCCCAAGCACTGGTTCCCCACCATGCTGGGTTTCATGCCACCCCCAGGTGTGAGGCACATCCACTGAGCTCAGCAATAATTTCAAAGGGCTGCTGAAAATTCCCCCAGACACTGACGCTCTTAGATTCACCCACGGCATTACGCAGAAGAAATCCCGCCCCATGTCTCTTAAATTTCACAGCAGTGATAGCAGGGAATGCTTGGGTTTCCAGGAGAGCATGGCTCAGCAGTCCCCGTGAGCTGCTCCTGAAGGACGCCCAGCTGAGGACCAAGGGCTGGTGCCCCAAGCACCACTGATAACCCCTGACAGCCCCAGAGCTGTTCCTCCAGCAGTGCCCAGTGACGTGTGGCTTTCAGGAAGTTCCTTCTCTGTAGTTTTGCACAAGCTTAGCTCAAACTCAGAGGGGCAATGCTCAGAGCCTCCTCCAGACTTCCTCCACATGGCTTGGAAAATCCCAGCTGGAAGGAGGCAATACCGGAGCAGTGTTAAGGTCACAGCTTTTAGCACTGCCCCTCTCCCCCTTGACACACACACACCTTCTAAATGCAGGCCAGAAAACACGATGGGGAGGTGAGCACAGCCCTGCCAGAGCCCGCAGTGCCGGGGTGGCAGAACCTGCTCACAGCTGTGAGCCTCAGTGCTCAACCATCCCCTGCACTTTATGGCATTATCAGGACAGAGCCATCAGCAGCATCCTGATGCTCAGCATCCTGGATTTATGACAAGTCATCCTGACCACAGAGACACCTCTTGACCCAAATGCACATTCCTGCTCCTAGAGCAGGCTGTAAATCAGGGAAGCTGCATCCATAACTGCCAAGAGTCACTCAGCCTCATGCGCGTTTCCTCCAGCTCTCTGCCCTCTGAACCTGCACAATCCTCCGAGGAAAATACTTAGGAGTCGTGATGGGCAGTTCAATAAAAGTGTCTGCCAGCACAGCGGAGAGGTTAATTATGTATACAGGACATCTAAGTGCATTCACGAGGCAGGGAAGTAACACAAAACCATGCGGAGGAGATGCTCCGTGGAGGGCACATCTCCCTCCAGAGGCCCCGTTTCAAAGCAGCCCTGCCCACGTTTGCCCCCAGCTGCCCCCACACACTGGGAACACCCCATCCCTCCCAAAAACAGGCAAAAAAGGGCACGCGTGGGTCAGGACATCCAGGCTTGGCAGAGCCCTGTGCCTGTCTGTGCCAGACACAAGCTGCAGGAACCAAGGAAGGAAGAGAACAGTTTTAAGTTTTTCTTTCCTTCTACCTTCCATTCCAAAATTCCCCTTTTCTAACTAAGTTCAGTAACCCTAACATTGCCCTGGGAGAGCTCTCTGTCACAGGATAAACAGGAGGACACAAATAAAAGGAGTCTCTGTAGGCTGAAGCAGGCGAGGCTGGGGTTACACCAGGACAGGCCTCCTCACCTGCTCCTTCCGTCACTGCCACGGCTCCTGCCAACGCTGCGGCAGGGTGGTCATGGCCTGAATTAGGGCAAACCAGGTGGCTTCAGCTGGAAAGATGTACATTTGCTTGACAGACATTCCTAACTGCATCTCAGAGAGCTGCATGTACTTACTGTTAATGAGGAGAAATACCAACTGCTTTTTAAATGAACTTTATTAAACCAAGAGAAAATTTAGGAAACTTAAATCAAAACTGCAGGTTTCCTGGAGCAGGAAGCTACTGCTCTTCAGGAGATCCAAATCCCCAGGCAGGTTTCAGGTGAGATATCTGAGCAGATCTATGGCATCTCCTGTCACCTGCACCCACCAGGTCCAGTTACATGGAAGGTGGGAGGGGCTGCAGATGGTAAGGGATGGGAAGGTGTTTTTACTCCTCTGTACAAAGCGCAACATGTTGCTGAAGGGCTCCTCTGGGCTTTGCTGGGAGCTCTTTTCCAGCAGTCATTTTCAGCCTCCACAGGCCTGTCCTGAACTTTCTGTAAAAGCCATCCTAAGAGCAGCAGTGCCTTTCATGTGGGTTTAAATTCAATATATAATTGTAGCAAGGTGGGGGTCACTCTTCTCCCTGGGAACAAGCAACAGGACAAGAGGACAGAGACTCAGACTTGTGGGCAGTTCAGGCTGGACATCAGGGGGAATTTGTTAAACATGGGAAGGGGCTGCCCATGGAGGTGGAGTCCCCAACCCTGGAGGTGTCCAAGGAAGGCCTGGACGTGGCACTCAGTGCTCTGGGCTGGTGACAAGGTGGGCATCAGGCACAGCTTGGACTCCATGGTCTGGGAGGGCTTTTCCAACCTCAGTGACTCTGTGATACAGAGAGTTGTGCCACTACAGGAAATGTTTTCTTCAAAAACTGTTTAAAACACCAGGTATCAAAACATCACCTGATGAGTGGAGCAGGATAACAAGACTAGAACAGTTGCTGACCTTATAGCAAGTCCTGGGTCTGTCAGATTTATTCACATTAAACAAGCATGCACACTGACTGTATGTTGTAGTTTCAAACAAATGCAATCTCATCCAGCCAAGATTCCAGTAGTGACACCACTTTCCCCGGGGCAAGCTTAAATGGGGGGAATTTAATGGGGGGAACCAAGAAGGGTCACTGCTTGTATGCAGGATCGCATTAGTTCTCTTCATGTCAAATTATATTACTAAGGAAAGAGAGAAATCCATCATCAAATCAAGTGCCATCCATAAAAAATGATCATCCAGATTTGTTCCAGCCTGTGAGTGACCAACTTCCACCCCTATGCAACAAATGCAAGGCTTGAGAGTTGTCCTCCCTCAGGAAAACTTTGTATCTTTGGGCATCCAAAAGACAAGGAAAGAAAATCTCAAGAACAAAAATGTATTTAAGCAGTTCTGTAACTGACATATCAAATAGACTCTATTTTGCTACTGTTGGAGCACAGGTTTTATTCTCCACTACAAAAATAGCCTGTTTCCTCACCTCCTCTCCAAAACCAAACTGCAAGCCAAGGAGAAACGGTCCTTGAGGAGCAGGAGTCCCCTAAATGTGTTCTCAGCTACACCCATTTGAAAGAGACAAGGCTGCACGGCTTTGTTCCTTCTTGCAGTTAAATACATCAGTGTATATGCTAAGCAGTGCTTAGAAGAAACATCACCCTTATCTTAAGAGATGCTCAAGACCAACAAAAAATGCACTTAGGAGATGAGATGCTCTGAGGAAAGCAATTAAATCCAACTTGATAACTGTCAGCACAAGATGCATTCAGCAGCACCCCCTCCCCACTCAGACAAGACAAGGCACGACCAGGGCTCAGGGATCCCCATCAGTAATTTTAATTAACATTAAACCTTAGGCAACTGAAATAGTCCAACAGGACACACAGCTGCAGCCACCATGAAACACAGGGGGCAGAAGGTCAGCAGCTCTATGATGACACTTGCTTCCTGAACACAGCAAAGATTAAATTAAATTATCACACAGCTTTCAAGATGATTTTCTTCCCTGGAAGGGGATAGACATCTTCCAGCCATGGGATAAGGAAAAGATTCAGAGGTCAAGGCTTACAAGCCTGGTCTGCAAGTGAACCTTGACTTTGCAAAGCTCAGTATGAGAGAGAACTGGGGTTTAGAAATGTCCAAAGGAAGCTTGACATTTCTTAAAGGGGATCACAGTAAATCTCTAAATGTGTTGCACAGCTCTCTGGTGACCTGACACAGCCAGGACACACAATCTGCACATCCCCAGCAGAGCACCTGCAAATCCTTATCATAAAAATAATATAATGAAGATTTTTTTTAAAAATAAAAGGACTACTTGCTTTATTTCAGAGCAAACACTTGAAGAATTATGGCTGTGCTGAGAAGCTTAAGTTAATTGGAGATGTTCACAGATAGCTAAAAGGTTACTTTATTATATGGTGGCACCCCAAACTGCCTCAGCACTGGAGGTGAGGCTGCCCCAGCCCAGAGCAGAGTGGGACAATCCCTCCCTGGGCTGATGTCCCCAGGACAGGAATGTCCCTCCTGGCTCCAGGGTACTGCTGACTCAGATCCAACTGGCCATGGACCAGGACCCCCACGTCCTTTCCTGCAGCTCCTCTCCAGCTTCTCAACGATGTTTGGGGTCTGAGAATGGAGGAGGATGGTTTAACTTCCACTTCCACTTTTAATTTCATGAGAATCTCAGCTTCTAAAGTTTCAAAAAAAAATTCAATTTTTTTTCCACAGGTTGCAGGAAAAAAGCCTGAGCAGGTAAATGCAGCAGGTTCTGATGGTCCAACCAAAATAAAAGTGGTTTTGTCATGTCATTGATTTTAAGACCTTTGCAATCCTGCAGGCTCTGATTCCAGATTTTTGGACACTTGAGACGGTTCTGGATCAGGTCTCCCTGTCCAATGTATGGAAATGTCCAAAATTGCTTGGCTTCAGGGTCCAGTACATGTGTTTATTTAGATGACTTAAACTAAAACAAACTCACAGGAGAGTGAAGACCCACGCTACAGTTCCAAATAAGATCTGAGGTCCAGCAAAAGCCATGTCAAGTTTTGCTTTCACATGAGATGCCAAGTCAGAACAGTTTATGGCTGAGCATGTCACAGAGAGATCCACAAAGTGCATGCTATTAAACCTGACACCCCACCAATCCTGCTCATGTTTATGTTGCATATTCGGCATTCAAAAATTGTTAAGTTTTACAAGCCTCTTTCAAGCAACCTGAATACTGTGCAACTCCTGAAAAAATTCAGGAAAAGCATCAAACCCCAGTGAAACTCAGAGTTCTGCCCCAGATCCAAGATGCAGTTAGGTGTGGTTTTAAATGTACAAGCTGAGGAGGGCAAACACCTCCTGCACTGCACCAGAGTTCCAAACTGCAACCCCGGGGTGTCCCTGCCCTCTCCACACACCTTCTGGCACCTTTGCAGCACCCCTAGCTGCCAGGATGGCCCTGGCAAGGTGGGGACTAGGAGGACTGGCACCCAAATGCCACACAGGACTGGGGCGTGTGGAGGGCACCAGGCTCGGGCCTCATCCTGGAGTGTCCTTGCCTCAACCCCCAGCCCTGCAGTGAGCAACTGGGTGTCCACCAGCAGCTTTTCAAAGACAGCTTTTCAAGAAAACTTAACCTCATTGTCAGCCAAAGCCAACTGATGAAAACCTGCTCCAGGTACAGCAAAAAGGCTTTGGAGAATCCCCTGGTGTCTCCCACCCAGAGGAGTCTCCTTCCCTAAAGGGAGGCTCCTGCTGAAGCCCCCACAGCTCCTTCTCCCATGGGGCCAGAGGAGTTTCAGGGGCCAAGAGCACATTTACAGGCCACGGTGGGCACCTTCATTCTTTGATGCTGTCAGATTTTTTAGCCAACTTCCTGACTAAACACACACATGCCTCAAGAAAACCCCTATTTTAAAGCTGTAATGTAAACAACCCCGAATTATTACTATCCCCTAAAGGCTACTGCTGGCAGGCATCAGTGATAAAGCTCTGCCAGAGCAGTCTGGCATCTAGCAACAATTTGTTTGTTGTCCTGCAAAAATACAGAGAGCCTTGCCATATGGTATTAGCAACTTTCTGGTAACATTAAGAAATATATTGGCTTGGAAAGCAGTTATCACACCAGCAAAAATGCAGTGTTTGAGAGGCAGGTCTCTGCTGTGAGTGGCACCAGCACAGTGGTGCTGATCAGGGCTGGGAGAGGCTGGGGGCCAGCACAGCTGTGCCATCTCCTGTCCCTTGTACCAATGACATGCCCCTGGCACAGCCAGGCTTTGGCTGGAACAGCTTTTGTTCAGAAGCTGGACTGTGCCTGGGGACCAAAGCTCAGGGCTGCTCCTTGTGAGTGCTGGGAGGGCTCTAACGCTGCAGATGTGCTGCCAGTGGATACACCCCCAGGAGGAACCCAAATTATCTGTCACCAGTCTGGAGCTCTGCCTCAGCCACTCCGCTGCCCACAGCTTCCAACCCTACACCAAACAGTTTTTGCCCTCTGTTCACATTCAGCTCAGAGAACGGAGGAATAAAATGAAACTCTTGAAAATGCTTTTACAAAAATAATGCCCTGTTGGTGGTTAGGTTTGTTCCTTTTTTACTCTAAAGAATTTTTCTTCCCCATAAGTTACTAGGAGATTAAGTACTAGGTACTAAAGGGTGCTTGACCAAAACAAAGAGGTAGCCGAAAGCTCGGAGGGGGAGATAATGCGAGTTTTTGGGGCAGGTAAAGGACAGAGCTGGAGGCAGCTCGGCTCTCTGGCTTTTGGCGTTTGGAGAGAGAGAGGACGGCCAGGCTGCTGCTTGCTACAGGAGTTCACTGTCACCGCAAAGTCCAGTCCTGGGAAATCTACCATCATCTGCTCGTGTGCCCTGGAATTCTGAGCTTCTCCACCTGCCCTGCTGGAGCTGGGCCAGCCCTGCTCTGCCGGTGCGGCTTCTTCGGAGCTGCTCTTTTTGCTACAGTGTGACCCTGCACCCCCCTGCCCTGCCAGGACATCCCACTCCTGCCCTGCCGGGACATCCCACCCCTGCCCTGCCGGGACATCCTGCTGTTCCAGCCACCAGCCCGGGACTCTCCACTGTTCCAGCCTGGTCCTGCAGGGGCACCGAGACTAAACTGCTCTGGGTTTTTGTGAAGCAAAGCCCTCAAGGTTCTTGGTACTGTTTTGTTATTAATGCTGTAGTTGTTTGCTTTGTTATACATACTAGTAAAGAACGGCTATTCCTATCCCCAGATCTTTGCCTGAAAGCCTCTAACTGCAAATTTATAATTGGAAAAGGGAGGGGGGGGTAGGGTGGGTGGTTTACATTCTCCATTCCAAGGGAAACTCCAGCAGATACCTGAATACTGTGCAACTTAGTCTTCCCAAACCAAGACATGCCCCTATACTACAATGATTTTGAGAGTGTGTGGACACCAGATCACTGAGGATCTTTGAAAGAAGGTGGGAGTGTGAAATACCCTCCCCACAGATACCTGCTACAGCCTGAGCACCAGCATTGACCAGACTGCCTCATCCACAGGGGAATGTCAGGGAGCCACAAGGAATTCCCTGGAGACAGTGCTGGGGCTCTGCTCTGCTCGCTGTGCAGCAGCCACCAGCCCTGGCCACACCCAAAGGAAGGGCAGGCTCTGGCCATCCTTTGATGACTCAGGTTTCCCACAGACCCCTGACTGAGATGCTCTCCTGCAAAAGGATGGGACAGGGCAGGGAAAGGCAAACTCTGCAGCATCCTGCAGTTCTAGAGAGCTGGATGTGCTGTAAGGACAGGCTCAGCAAGAGCAGCTGGAGCCCAGCTCAGGTAAGAGCCACCTGCTCAGCCCAGGCTGCTCCTTGCTCTGGGAGACTTCAAAGACTTACCCTTGCCAGCCTTCAGCAAACACGAAATCCCCACTCTACCGATGGCCTTATCTCAATGCACAAGATAAGAGGAGCTGAGGCAGAGAGAAAAAACACAGAAGGACTCCCCAGGAGAACCAGTTAGAAGCTCAAGAGCTCCTCCAAAGAGACCATCAGCTCCTCTTTGCCTCTAGCACTGAATTACTGCCAGTATTCAAAGTTGTTGTGTTCTAGATGATTTGTTGCCTTGTCACAAGTGGACAAGTCACATCATGCTTCTCCTTGGAAGAAGAACTGCACCTTTGAGTCCTCTTCCCCCCATGTTTTTAAGAAGCCCGAGATAAATAAACAGGTTTAATAAATTTTTTTTAAAAGACAAAAATATTTCTCAGAAAAGCAGCTGACATTCTTGTTCTGAATTTTCATATTTTCATCTCTCTCCTTGTAGTATGATTTCACCATAAAGCCTGGAGAAGAGAGGGCTCTAGGAAGAACTTATTGCAGCCTTTCAGTATTTGAGAAAGGCTAAAGAAAGGTGGGGACAAACCTTTTAGCAGGACCTGTTGCAATAGGACAAGTAGTAATGGCTTTAACTAAAAGAAGATAAATTTATACCAGATATAAAGAAGAAATTCTTTACTTTGAGGGCACTGGCACAGGGTGCCCAGAGAAGCTGTGGCTGCCTCTGGATCCCTGGCAGTGTCCAAGGCCAGGCTGGACAGGGCTTGCAGCAGCCCAGGATAGTGGAAGGTGTCCCTGCCATGGCAGGGGGTGGAATGGAATGAGCTTCCAACCCCAAAAATTCTGTGATTATTTTTATAATAAAGTTCAGTAGTCTACAGAAAACCTGAGGAAATCCAGAACCAGTCAGGGCCTACAATTTTCATGTAGCACCAAAAACCCCATAGGTAAAGAAACATATGGGCAGAAGTAAAAAGAAATAAAATCAAATGTTTCTTGGGCCTTCTCCAAAGCAACACTAAGAATCCACAAAATCACACTCCAGTTTGTTTCCCCCAGGTGCTGCTCACCTGTAAGAGAAGTCACTGCTGTACAACACGACCCCTGTCTCATTTTCCAAAGCATCACAAACTGCCAGTGACCTCAGCAGCTGCGGTTATAACACAGCCAGGAGCCTGCCCAAAACAGCTCTGAGCCTTTGGTCACTGCTGGCTGTGAACACACACACAAGCAACACATGAGAGAGGCAAAACCCATGAGGTTTGGGGCTCCTGAGCAGGCTCCATCAGAAGGCTGTGTTGGGAAACTCTGGTGGAGATGCAATTATCAGAAAGAAAGACACAGAGGCTGCTGTCCTTACCCATGGGGGGGGTTAATCTGCTTCCCTGCAGCACAGCCAGCTCCAAGGTAGGGAAAAGCCCTGTCCACCTCTGGAGCTCTTGTGTTTGTCACCAGTTCCAGCTGAGAACAACAATCTGCTCCTGACTGTGGCACTCTTTGTAGGTGATTACAGGACACAAAAGGGGCTAAATTCAAAGCAGGTTTTCAACTGGAGTAGGATCCAAAACTGCTGAGTGAGGAGGAGAATAAAGCCAGGTGGCATGTCTGGTTGGGGATTTTGCAGTGTAAGGCAACAGGAAAGGAGCAGAGGAAAGGCCCAGGTTGGTCCCATGGCTCCTCTACTGCCAAAGGAACATAGCAGGACAACCATGGAAGAATCACTTCGTGGGCTTCATTCCCCTCCACCCCCAGACTGAACTTAAATATTTGTATAAACCCAGGTGTACCTTTTATCTCATGTTTTCCTTGGGGTTTACTGGCTGTTTAGAGCATTCAGGCTAAAAAGCATTCCCTCATACTCTTGCCACAAAGAGAGCTGAAACCATGACACTAATTAAAACCACACTCTTTGGTACAAGAAGACATGCTATTGTTTTCTTTTGTTGCTCGTGAGGAGCTGTTAAAGTGGGCGACAGGTCTAGAACATTTTCCTGCTCAGCACTATGTTCCCTCCAGCCCAGGTCAGCTGCTTTGGGAACTTGTCATGGGCTGGGGCAGGAGGGCAGCAGTATTTACAAGAACAGACTTTTTTATTCTTTGGAACAAAACATTTGCAAGCTTAACACCATGGAAAGCACATGGGGGGTAAAAAAAAGATTCACGATGCCTGAAAGGTGACAAGCTAAAGAACTGTCCTGCCTCAGTGCCCAAATCAAGGGATGAGCCTTAAATACACACTCCATACAAATATATGGTATGTTTGGAAAAACTGAGGCTGACTTTGGCAGGATGCTCCTGGGCAGAACAGGAAAGGCTGCGGGCTGCCCTGTGCCACTGCTGACCCACCTGGGGCAAGGACTGGTGAAGAAAAAGCTAAGATTTTGTGCTCAGTTTATCCCACCTGAATGCTTCTAAGGTGTCCATGACTGGTATCAGCACCTCATAAACATTAACAACATCATCCTTGTAAGATTTCAGGGGAAAATGCTATGATCACATTTAAAGGAGGGAAAATTAAGGCACAGAAAAATCTAAGGTAGGTTTGTGTCCAATGCAACCTTCAAAAGCATCCAAGGTGGTTTAAATCCAGTGAAAATAATTTCCCTGTCCAAGACCAAACAATGGGGTCTCATGCAGGGTGATAACACAAGTGCAGGAAGCACAGAGGATTGGCTGCTTTGCCCCAGCCCTCCCAGAGTGCTGATTTCCATTTCTCCCTGATTTAAGCAGTGCCCAGGATGCCTCCTGCCTCGACAGGCAGCTCCAAAGCAGATCAGGCACAGGGCCCTGGCTGGCAGCAAATAACCTGAGCTGAGCCTCCACAGAGCATCTGCTCCCCAAGGAAACAGAAGTGGAAGAGGGAGGGATCCTCCAGGGATCCCACAGGTGTCACTCCTGGCACCACAAGATTAAATAATTTTTCATCAGAGTCATTTGGTTTTTGTGTGGGAGCATGGCTTTCACTGCCCTGACTCAAAACAAAACTCAGTTTGACTTTTTCACAGCCACAAAGATGCAAGATTTGAACTCCTGGTGGTGCAAAGTGAGGGCAGCAGAGGTTTGAAGGCTGAAATATTCTATTTGACATTTAGTTTTTGGTGGCACTTCAGCTTTGCACAAGCCTCTGCCTGGTTAGCAAGCCTCCAGCTTTTCCAACAATAAAGAAGGACTGTGTGAATTACAAAAACAAGTTAATACACAAAAAATACTACTTCAGCACACAAGTTGGGCTGAAGGGGAGAACACACTGCAATTTGTTACATGCTTCCACTGGGGGGGCATCCCCCAGTGTTCAGATTCCAGCCCTGGCTGTGCCATGCCAGTCCCTGGCTCCTGGCTGGCAGGAAGGAGCTTTCTGCTGCCCAGCATGAACCACCAGCAAGAGCTCTGCTTGCCCTTCTACTCTGAATTTCTCCCAAAAGGAATTCTGGGGGAAATTCATATTTGAATGTCCCTCAAAGAAAGAGCAGGTGAGGAAGGTACTGTGGAGGTGACCATGGTACTGGGATGCTGAGGTGACATCTCACGTGAGGCATGAGCCCGTACACACCTGCAGCAGCACGGGAGACCCCCATGAGGCTGCAGGGCTCATTTTACAGACTGGGGGGCTCGATTGAGTGTCAGGAGAGCACCTGGGACAGCAAGAGCTGCCCTGCTAACCCCACATCCCCAATCCTGCCTCTCATTTGAGGCTGACAGATGAGGCTCAAACACACCATTACAGCCTTGAGGAGGCTGCTCAAGGTAACACTTGGGTTACAAATGAATTAATAGAAAACACTTACCTTCCCCACTAGCTTGCCTTTTCTGTTCATGCAAAGGTAGAAATCCGTCTCCTTCCCTTTTATCCGGACTTGACTGCCAAAAGTGTCTGTTTCCACTAGAAGCTGGGCTTGGAAAGGAAGAAGAAAAGAAAGCATTTACCAACATGGTCCCACAAGCCACAGGGTGCAGAGCTCCCCAGGGCACTGTCCCACTGAACCATACCACACCGGGGTGCACTGCAGGGGACAGTCCCAGGGACCACCCAGTGGCTGAGCTCATGGCTCAGTGCAGGTGGAGGACTGACACCTCTCCACTCACTCCCACACAGATACCCTGCATTTAGAGCTGGTTTACCACAGAATAACCAACACACGTTTGGGCTCTGTCTGCCACATCAACCCCATCACCTCACCAGCAATATTAGCTCAGGGTTAATAGAACCAGAGAATTGCTTATGTTGGAAAAAACCTCTGAGATCATCGAGTCCAACTGTTTCCCCAGCACTGTTGTGGCCACCACTACACCCCGGCCCCAGGTGTCACATCTACGTGGCTTTTAAACACCTCCGGGGATGGTGATGCCACCACTGCCCCGGGCAGCCTGCTCCAATGACAACGCTCTCCTTCATGCTGCAGGAGGGTCCTTGGAGGGTAAGAACATAGATTTTATTCTCATGAAAATGAAAGATTAGCATGACAAGAAAGAAAATCCTTCCCCCACAGCCAGCAGCCCTCAAACACTGCACAGAAGTGGTTCAGCCACACACTCCAGTGCAAAACATCACAGTGATCTCCCGAAGGTCACCACAACATTTAGCAGGGAGAAATTTGGCACTATTTGTTCTGCCTGACGCACACCCACCCTGCACATGTCCTCCATGCCTGGTTGTGCTTCCAGGAGGTCACAAATTACTTTCTGGTAGTCCAGGTCCAGGTCTCCAGCTCTAGCTGAGAGAAATGTGGCCAAATCTCAGTGTCTTGCAGGGTATTGATGCCAGAGCTGGTTTGCAGCAGGAGCCAGGGGAGAGGACAGATTTCTGCTGCATCTCCATAAACCCCCTGGTCTGCCACTGCTGTACCTGCAGAAGGGGCCAGGCTGCCACCCAGACGAGCAGCATGCCATCATAATCATCATGTCAAAAACCCAGACAGATCCAAATCCAGCCTTTTAGTCCATCTCTAATCTAAACACAAATTCCAGTCATGCTCAAGATTTGGATTCCAGGAATTTCCCCAGAGAGGCAGGAACAGACTGGACATTTTGGTTCAGATCCATCTCTGACATGGAGGAGGAGAAAGGAGACATGGTTGAAACACAATGCAAGAATGTGTGAGTGTCAGCAAGTGCAGCTCCACGCTCCTGCTCTGGAAATACTCACGCCTGTAGGTTCTGAGCCTCACCATAGAAATACAGCTTTTGCCAAACTCTGGAAAATGTTTGATCTGTGCTGCAAAAAGTCACATTCTTTTTTGGCATTCATATTTCAAACTTTAAAGCCCTTTAAGAGCAAATATGTTCATTGTAAGGATTTACCATGGGGATAGAAATAGGAGTTTGTTTCATTTAAACACATTAATATTTTTCCCACTTGTAAAGTCAGCTTTTGGCTTCTGCAGCAGTGCAAATATCACAAACCTTTAACTCACAAGGGTCCTAAACAATTTTCCCCTCAGAGCTCAGTCACATCTGTAAGTTCAGGGGTTTCCAGTTACTAGCTGCTTACATTTATTTAGATATATTTGTTAAACCTGTTATCACAGGGGATATTTAAATTATAACTTTTTTCTGATAGCAAGTGGGATAATGTCTGTATTACAGCAGGATATTACTGGCAATCATGCACAGGTATGGATATTTATGGAAGTTTTTCAGAAACCCCTCATGGGTTTAGGTACCTGTGATGGAGAGCAGTGTGAAGCAACAGCTGGGTGCTGCCCACTTTGTCCCCTCACCTGTCAGGGCACTATCAAACCTGTGACCAGTCCTGTGAGGAAGGGCCCTGAGGCAGAAACAACCTCTCAAAGTGAGGATATCAAAGTGAGCCAGGAGGGGAGTGATGGCACAGGGCCAAGGACAGCTCCTCCAGGGCAGACTGAGCAGCACGGTTGGAACTCAGTGAATGCCCACTGCTCCAGGAAGCTCAGGGAGGCTGCTCAGGTGCAATGCAGCACTAACAGACAAGGGAACAGCAAATGTGGGACTGTCTGCCTTTAAAGAGGTGGTTCTGAAAGGGCTTTTCCTCACATGAGCAGAGGATGGAGGTCAGTCTCAGAGAGGGAGACGAGCAGCCAGCACACGAGTGAAGGTTGTGGAGCCAGCAAAGCCTGCTCCAGGAGTCACAGCCAACACCCAGAGCACCAAGGAGCTGCCCACAGATGTCCACTGGCCAAACCACCCAGGCACAAACACCGGTGCAGGACCACCCAGCACAAGGGTCAAGCAAGAACAGGACAGCAGAGCTCTCTCTGAGCTACGAGGCATTCCCTGTCCACTTCAGCCTGAGAGTAAAATGCTGCTGAGAGTGACTCTAAACATCAGATTCAGGCTCTGGCCAGCCAAAGGAGGAGTTAACACTGAAAAAATCCTCCACCATGAGAGCCGTGAGCTGTGGTCCCACAGGACAGCCAGCAGCTCCCATCTCTCTGACGCAGGTCCCCCTGGCAGCCCGTGCTCAGATGGACAAATACGGGGCACACTGGCTCGTGTTTCCCACCCCCTCACTCTGCAGCCAGTATGAGTAATATCCAAGCTGATTTTAATTTGAAAAATATCACCTTAAAAAGATGCCGGTTCCCTGCTGTGAAAATTAAAACCATCTGGATGGAGTGATTTCAAATAATTAATCTAGGACTCCTTTGGCACCGCTACTAATTAAAATATGATACCTTCCTCCCCCTTTTTAAATAAAAAAATTAACTAAAGTTTAAAGAGCTAATAAAATAATGTCATAATTTAGAACGAGATGGAAGTCACCTTTCCTGTGGGCTGCAGAGGTTATGGCAGCGCTGGGATCCCTCCCAGGCAAGTGCCATGGCACAGCCCGAGCAGCAGAAGAGAAGCAGGCATCCAGTGAGACATTTGTGCTGGCAAACACAGCAGCATCCATCCCAGGGCCTCGACAGACAGCCCAAACCCCCCAGGGCCATCCCGCACCCAGTGCCGAGGAGTGAGCAGAGGGCAGGAGTTCAGCAGAGGATGTCTGATCCCTGCTGTGACCTGAGCTGCCCTAGGACAGGCCAAGGCCTCACAGAGGGTCCCACTTCTGCAAAATCTGAGTCTTAAGATGTTGGAAACATCTTATTTCTAGGAACCCCTGACCCCCTTTTCTACAAGAGAGATCCATGCAGCTTTAGGGTGAGTTACAACCCCGCTGGCTTCTGGTCTGCAGCACCCCTGACAGGTGATGCTTTGTGCAAGAGGCATCTCCCTAAGTTCTCTCAAGAGCAGGGACAGGCACCTTAAACAATACATCTAAAATCCTCTGGGATGAATCCCAGCCCTGAAGGATGCAACCAGAGTTCCTGAGGGGTGGAGGCTGACCCAGCACAAGGGGCTGCTCGTGTCTCCCACTCCACTCACACACAGCAGGAGAAAAGCTCAGCCACCAACAACACATATTACATTAATTCAAACCGGACTTGGAATGCTGTCCTGTCCTGTGATAAATATGCCATGGCACAATGGAAGTGCCAGGGAAAATCCAAGAGAATGTGCAGGAGAGCTCAGGTAAAATGAGTGCAATCATGCCAGAGCAGCATCCCCATGGCACTCTGCTGCTCAGGACACCTGACTTCCAGCCCCATCTGCCCCTGGATACACCACCCACAGATATTACAATCTTTATTTTTAAAGGCCCTGTGCTCCAATCTTCAGATCAGGTGTTATTGTTTAAATTCTTTGACAGCTAGATATTCTGATATATTTTCC
The DNA here is from genome assembly GCA_008694505.1 of Cyanoderma ruficeps. Classification (NCBI taxonomy): domain Eukaryota; kingdom Metazoa; phylum Chordata; class Aves; order Passeriformes; family Timaliidae; genus Cyanoderma; species Cyanoderma ruficeps. Next base: position 564,204 of record VZDJ01000078.1, on the reverse strand, counting down.
AGGGGAATAAAAAAAAAAAGACTGAAAGAGAAAAGATGTCTTTAAAGGGTGAGATCTCCTGCTACATGTTTTGCCTTATTGGCTCATTTAACCTAAACCTTCCTGAAAACTCCCACTGGAAGAGACTGGAATTCTTCACAAGTCTAGGTGAAAAGGATTATATATATATATATATGTTGAAAAGCTATCTACCAGCCAAGAAAACAGTAAGTCAGGGAGATATGTGAAGGTGGCAGAAAATATGCCAAATTATCTTTCAGATGTTTCCTGGGAGTGGGAGGACAGGAGCCAGAAAAGCACGGAGAAAGGGAGGAGAAAGAGGGCACCTGAGAAGTGTAAGGTTTACAAGTACCAATCATAAAATCCTCAGGTCCAGATAAAGAAAGAGATAAAGGGGAAAACACAAGAAGGGTGCAGAAGGACTGGATGCTGCAAGTCTATCCAATGGTTTAGGGTTTTTTGCAGGTGACACTCCTGAAAAGGGAGCCACAGGGAGAAGGAACACAGCTACTTATACTGTCTGAGCTTGCAGCCAGCCAGATAGAACAGATTTCCTGGGGGAAAGGATCCCAGAGGGGACCAAGATTTTGTTGCTTTGGTTGCATTTCTTTTTCTGAAACAGTCAGGGAAACCGTTCTCAGACTTGGAACCATTTCCAGTGAGTGAAGAGGATGCACTGATACACTGAGGCTGGGAACACAGCCCCTGGGACAGAGGGCAGCTTTCCCAGCTTGTTACCCTGGTGCTGTGAACCAGGACATTCCCATCGTTCACAGTGCATAGATCACATCTGATGGGAGAGTAAAATCCACTCTCTGCTGAGACTGAATCTTCTGACACTCCCAGCACAGGCAACAGCACTTAAAATAGTTGAAATCTGTTCAAACACTGCTTACCCCTACCAAAACCACGTGAATCCTTTCCATGATCACAACATAGGAGAGAATGACCCTGTCTCCACAGCCATGATGTAATGATGAGGGAATAACATCAAAATTAGGTAAAGTCTGGAGGATCTAATGAAGCCTGCAGGCTGCTGTGGCCCAGTGAGGGAATCCCTAAGGCTGCATCCCTAAGTTTTGTCTGCACACTTGCATAGTCCTGCAAACTAAATGGTATTTAATAGTTATAATGCACAGAACCCAACTCCCCTCTCAAATATTCAGGTGCAAATTAGGAGTAACCACCCCAGTCAGTGAGGGTGGTACTCGGGAGGGCAGAACTCTGACCCACATACCACTGCCCTGAGCTCATCCTGTCTGTCCTGAGCACAGCATATGCACATCAAAGTATTAAAAGGGATGCTCATGGGGAGGAAGACAAAGAGCAGTTCGAGACCCAGGCTCCAGATATTTTCTGTTTGCAGCCACCACATCGCATGAGCCAGGGAAGTGCTCAGTGTCAGCACAGAGGCCGCCCAGGGAGCAGCTCCCAGTCCTGACCCAGGGTTTGAAAGATGCTGTTACTCTAAATGAGGATTTCTGTTAAACACTGTAGCTTTCACTCAGCCAGCACCCTAACTGTTGCACCTGGGGACAAAGACTTTTTGGGGTGTAAGGCCCTCAGGGCATATACATATATATACACTGAGTGCCAAGTCCCCGGGCACGTTTTCCTGCCCCATCACAGGGTGATGCAGCGGGGAGGGCTCTGTGTGAACAAAGGAGAGGCTGCAGACACAACCTGCCACCCGCAGAACAGCCTCGGTAGCTCTCAGGAACCAGACAGGTTAAATATTTGCATGGGAGACATCAGAAGAAAATCTATAATGCAGCAAAGACCTCAAAGGCACTTCCACTACAGCAACCTGATCCTTTAAATACTTCCACACAAAGGACTTCACACACATCGGAAGTGCCTCGAGTGCTGATAAAGACCCCTACGAGGCTTCAGGGTCCCGTGTCTGCCAGCGCCTGCAGGGTGGGAGCACAGCCTGGAAGAAGCTTTAGGGGCAGCTTTCCCCGAGGGCTGTGTGCTGCTCACTGCCCACCCAGGAGCATCGAGATGGGGAAAGGTGCAGGATCCCGGCACAGAGCCCACGTTCCCCTCCTGGCACGCCTCCCTCGGGGTTTCATCTCTGCAGTAGCCGATAGGAGCTGCAGGCTCCGAGCGATGCTTTCGGGCGCTCCCACCCCCAAAGCACCACCTCATACCAGGGAGGCTCCTGTCCCACATCCAGGACTCTGCGCTATCCATTGGCGCACCCTGGGCTTGTCTGCAGCACACAGGGCCAAGACACACAGAAATCTCCATGCTTGTGCCAAGCACACCAACCCGGGTGCCCAGCCCAGGCCAGCTGCGAAGGCAGGACAGCTGTGGTGCAGTTAACCCACAGGGTGCACACCCCGGGATGGTCAGGACAGAAGCTGTCACTCTCACACTATTTAGGATCACTCTCTATTTAAGCCTGACACACCATTCCTAGAAACATGAAATCACAGAATGGCTGGGCTGAAGAGATTTTCAAGCTCAGCCAGCCCTAATCCCCTGGGCAAGGACACCTTGCACTAGACCAGGTTGGTCTAAGCCTTGTCAAACCTGACCTGGACCATTACAGAGTTCTTACCTGCAGGGATGCCTACCCAAAAAATTTCCCTACCTCTTTAGCAGTGGCTAACAAAACACACCCAGGGGAGGATGCTGAGCTGGTGTTCCCAAAGTATCTCAGGGATCATCTCGGGCAGATTCTGCCTCCCCACCCTGTAGGGATGTGTTGTTTATGCCAGAATGGCACTATCAAGGTAAAAAGGAGGTTCTGAAACAAAAAGTCCTCTTCCCCAAACTGCCGAGGCTCCTGTAGGAGGACAAAGCTTCCAAGCATGCTCCCAACATACTCACTCTAGTCACCACATCTTGGGAGAAGCTTAAATGAAAATGTGCTAATTTGAGGTCTTTTATTAGCGTACATGAATGAAAATTGTTTGAGAGTTCAGCAGATAGAAGACCAGAATCAGACCAGAATAAATAGCAAGGTAGGTCTAAGAGATTTTTGTCCAACTTAAATAAAACTTTAGTAAATCCCTGAATCTGTAGTTCTATGAAAAACAAACCAACCAACCAAACACACACAGAACTCCCCAACCCCTCCCATCTTAGCTATAAGTACCTTATTACTGGCCCAAGCTGGCACTACCCAGAGGCTGGTCATCCCTTAGCCATGTGAAAAATGAATGTAAAATACTGTCATTCTAACACGGAGCCATTTGCACCCTTTTATACATCTAAGAAAATACAATTAGACAGTGGGAAATCAGACTTGACCTCTTGCAGATGTTTTATACGTAATTCACCATAAGAGATACTAAAAATATTTTTGCAGTTGCTTCAGCGATGGTGAATAAGCTTATCTAGAGAGGATTCAGTAAAAGCGGAGGCGGGTAGGTTGTGTGCTTTAGAAACGCCTGGGCGGGGACAGCTGTGAACAAATTCTGCCCTGAACTTCGCCACCTGCAAACTCGCCATGACTAAGAAAAAAGCCTGGAAAGAGAAACGTTCAGAATGTTAGCACAGAAATTCCTCTATCTCACCAGGGTGTCCTGCTGCCTCCAAGCACAGCTCAAGTGGACAGTATTCCTACAGAGGCAGGAGAACTGCTTGACAAGCTGCCAGGCTCTGAGTCTGGAATTACTGAAGGATGAGCCTCAAAAAAGTTCAGAAGATCTGTTATGCTTGAAAAAGCACCTAAAATGAAAAATAAAGGGCCAAGCCCTTATGTCTTTGATCATTCTCATTTGAATAAACTCCTACTGACACAGTCAAGCCCAACAGACAACAACCTCAGAATATGGCCCTGAGCTCCTCGCTGAAACACGTCCAAAGTGCTGGAGTCTCTCGGGTCTGGAAAGAGTGTGAACCCTTCCTATCCCTGCAGAGGGTTAGAATTACTGCAAGAACAAATCCCAATGAAGTTATTTTGACTCTCTTGTTCCCAGTCTCAGCTGGACCCAATAAAAACACTGATGTACACAAAAATAACAGTAAGGAGAGAATGACCAGCCCAGGAACCCTGTGTGCTCTTGTGTCTCTGCAGAGCTGCTCTGTTTGTGCTCAGGAGCTCAGGACAGAGCACGGGGACCCCGCAGCAGTGCCCACGTCCCTTGGGCAGCTGCTGGCTGGCTGCTCATCCCTAGGGATGAAGTAGGAGTGATGTCAGCACCACTATCTCCTCTTTCCAAGGTACATCTCTCCCATATCCCAACACCAAGATGGTTTCACACACTCCAGAAGTCTGCCCATCCAGGCTCCACTGTTGTGCTTGTTGAGTGCTCCAAAAAGGGGCTAATTGGGAGAAATGTGTAAACCACCTGCAGTATAGGCTGAATTAAGATTATCAAATATGCCCAATGCACAAAGATGTTAAGTTCTATCAAGCAGGGTTCTTATTCTGCACCAGTAAAAGCTGAAATTAGGATAATAATTTCATGGATCAGAATATGTGTGTGTTCATGCATTTTCTCAAAGGGACTGATTGTAAACATTTCCTTCTTCCAGCAAGTGAAAAATATGCTGAAAATAAAGTTGCAGGATGCTCTGATGTTTTCAGTGGGATTCTTGTGGCTCTGGAACCCAAAGGAGCAGAGGCAGCAGCACAACCTACGAGAAGAAAATGTTCTGGCACATGGGGAATATTCCTCTCTGGTTTAAGATTGCAAGCAGGATTTGTTCTTAGAGACGATCACAAACACAGTTTCTTAATGCTTGCACTGCTCAAGCTCCCTTTTGCCATTATTATTAAATGAAGTACAGAAAATCGTCACTCTTGGGTCAGAGGATGTAAGAGAGTGTCACTATTTGGGAGTAAGGGTTAAAAGACGTGGGCAAGGACTGATCTTCTACAGCCCCTAGGGACATCTGGAACCAGCTGTACCCTGAAGAGTGCCTCAGGAAGGACCTTGGAGAAAAGTCCCCTGCACCAGTCCCTATGGAGAGGTTTCTCCCTATGGACACAGCACAATTCTCACAACTGTTCTCAGGGCAGGAGCAACAGAAATAACACAACCACCACCAAAATCAGGTATCCCATTAACTCTCCCTTTAGCACCTTTGGTTTCACATATTTATTTTTGGAAACATTTATCACAGGACTTCTCTTAAACTGTTACCCCTAGTCCTCAGCATATGTAAGACTATATACTTCCCTTTTACTGCATTTTAATTGCATGAGAAGTTTTAAAAGTCTTTTTTTTTTCTTTCTTGAGGTCATTTGGGACAAAAGGCATCTGGCACCAGGTATTTAAATAAGACCTGTCAGAACTGTAAAATTAGTTTTATGCTTTAATAAAGTTACTTTAAAAATCTCAAATATAATTCCGCATTCAAACCATAAGTGTTTGGATTAAGAAAAGCAGATCCCATGTTAAATCTTAATATAAAAAATAAATCAAGTACAGAACTAAGCCAGTCCTCATCTGTGGCATTATTAACAGCAGCAAAGAAAATAGGTAATATCTCCAATAGCTTTTCGTGGGGGGGCAGGGGGCATTCTGAGTTTAAAGCATTGGCAGCAGAAAATCTGTATTATATTATATCATTTGTTACTTATCTCACCTTATCTAGAGACCCAGGCCACCTTTAAAGCTCGGACTCAGACTCATGTTTCTATCCAAAATTCTCTCCACCCTTTCTGTCCTGGCTGGGATGGACCATCCTGCCCCCTCTCCCCACCCTGAAGGGGTGGCCCCAAGGACCTGCATGACAAAAAATCCCTGGAGGTGGTGTGTGTCACATTGGCAGGGGGCATCTCTTGTGTAGGTGTGCAGCCCACACCCATCCAAACTGGGATTGACAGGTCACTTAGCTTGGAGGACTCTGTGGTCAGCTCTGCAATCAGCACAGAATTCACTCCGAGGATCGGCAGGCATACAGACAGGAGACAAACCCAAAACCAAACCCTCCTTCCAACACTTGCTACCCCATGCCAGTGAGCACATCCTTCCTCCTCGCCAGGATACCTTCTGACTCCCCTCCTTTTATCTCCCTCCAGCCTTTGGAGTGCCCAGGGAATTACCCAGCCCTACACAGACCTGAATATTTGCAGGCAGCCCTGCTGGACACATCTGTGTGCCAAGCCTGAGGACTGGCTACCCCCACCTGTGGCATGGGAGGACAAAGCCACCTTTGAGCCCTGTCAAGGTGACCAAGTCTCCCCATGTTTGCTGCCACCACTTGAGCTCAGCAACCACTGCTGGGACACTCACGGCTAGCACCACCAGCACAGAGGAACCCAAGGACACAGCACAGTGGTGGGACAAGAGACAGCCCCTGGCCAGCAACACCTTCTCCAAGGGCTTTATAGCCCAGCACAAAGCTGCAGCCTGACCTATACCAAAAGGGAGCCACTTCTCCGTCCAGGACCCCAAAAGAGGAAAGGAACCAGCTAACAGGGACTTAGGAGCTTCAGTACAAGCTCCTGGTAGGGAACTACCTGACCTTTAAGATCCCTTCCAAACTGAAGCATTCTATGACTGTGGAGAGGCTTTCCAGTTGCTCGGCAGGCCTGGCCCTCCGCCGAAGTCACAGTGTGTATGAGGGGAGCGGGCAGGGAAGTGTCACAGGCGCAGACAGGCTCAGGGCAGCCCCCACCCCCCAGCTCCAGCCATGCTGTCACCTCCCTGCCACCAGCTGCCCAACCTGGCACTTCACCACAGGTCACCTCCGGTGTGAGGAGTTAACGCTCATCCCCCAGCAGGCGCGATGAAAAGGAGACAAAAAAAGCAGGATGCTGGTGAATGACAGCAGTGGGTGGCCCAGCCCTGCACACAACAAGCACAGCCAAGTGTGTCTGGCACCAGACAATGCTTGGGCTGGAGGTGTTTGGGGCGACAGCGCCGTTCTCACAGTGGGGCACCCGGCCATGTCGCCTCAAAAATCCACTCCTCTCCTCATTCTGAGCTCTTCCCCAGGGTTGGGTTTATTTTTTTCTGTGTTGTCCTTCCTGTTGGGACGTTAGCAACTCTGAAAAGAAAACAGGTCAAACCCCCTCAAATGGCGTATTTAGAGCTTCCCCTTGGATTCCCGTGGCTTCCTTGCCATTTCCCCACTGCTCTGGGAAGCGCAGCCTGATTTTGGGGTAGCAGCCTGACCCCTGGGCCACACAGGGCCTGACATCAAGTGCTGCTAATGCATTTTGCACTTGTGCTCCGGGGCAGGAAATCTCAACTTCCAGTGCCAAGGGGTTAATTATAATTTATATAGCAAGGCCGCGGGAATTTTTTTCTCCAGCTAATTAAGAGGTGCAATTACCTTTGAGAATCAAAGGGATATTCTAGTACCCAGCTCTGAGAAGTAGATTACAGGCATTTAAGACACAAGGACATCTTTGTTTTTCTGCATATTCCTATTTTTTGATGTTGATCATTAACAAGGAATTGTCATATTTCTGATCCATCATCACAATGTCCTGCTGACCACCCGCTGGAAACCATTGCAACAGGGTAACACAGAGCATTGCTGCTTTCCCTGTGATTACCTGTCCCTCCAGCAACATGCTCAGCTGACCAATCACCTGCTGCTCAGAGCTCTGGCAAAACTTCCCACTTATTAATTGACAAAGCTTCATGATGACCGTGAGGTGGGCAATACCAAACGGCACAATCTGTGCTCTGACCGCAAGCTCAGGACTACTTACTCCCAAAGCAAGCAGTGCATTGATGAATGTTGAATTAATTTAATAATAATGACTGTGTTTATTTGTAACTATTATTATAACCAATAATTATAAATTGATACAGTAATTATAAGTATTGTATTAATTTAGTATTAAATATTGCTGAACTGTCCCATGGCACTCTGCATTGCCCTGTCCTACCCAGTGGTGCAGTGCAAATTGGAGGACATCACTTGCAAATCCACCCCCTCCCACAAGCTCTTCCCATCAGCTCCTTGCCTTCGTGTTTGTGCAGAGGCTTAACAGGTCCGGCCCTCTCTTCTCACCACTCCCGGAGGTGACTGCTGAGCCATTTGCAAAGGGTTAATGTAGTTGAATATTCAGATGTGGGGAGAGGGGTGTCTGGGCTAAAGAAGCAGTGAAAGGTTCTGGGGAATCCTCAAAGTCCTGCTCTGAGGACTCAGCAGAGTTACACATGCCACACAGGCTGCAGCCTCAGCCTGGCTTGGCACAAACTGCACAAATAGACCCTCAGCCGTTCATTGTTCTTTAGGGATGCACTGGGCCATTGCACTCTGGGAAATGGAGTGCTTAAGTTAGAAACTGGTGCTTGCTTTGCAGTTGTCAGCAGCCCACACACACTGCAGGGCTCACACACCCACAGCAGCAGCCTCCACCTTGACCCAGAACACAGCCAGAAGCAGAGGTGAGGCTGGCAGTGGCAGGAAGACCAACGCTTCCTCTAAAGAGGGGATTCCAAGCAGAAGCTCTGTCCATGTGGGTTAGAAATTAGGCTCATCCTGGCAAAGCTGATAGGGGAGCTCAGCAGCTGGTACCCAACATCAACAACTCGCTAGCATGAGTTGATGGCACTGTGGCAGCTTTATCAGGCTGCCCTTTGATGTGCTGACAGCAGCAAACTGGCTCTGTTGAACTTGTGGCACACAGGCAGAAGCACACACCCCAAAACCGCACCACGTGAGGCATTTTGTTAAATGAGGGGGAGATAACACAGTTGACACCTCAGCGTGGAGAGATGCCTACTGGCACTGCTCATCTCACAGGGACCTCCAAGAAGCTCCTTTAGACCTGAGAACCAACTTACCCACAGATATTGTCATCTCTGGGAGCCATCCTTTGGTAGGTGGCTGCCAGAGAAAGGGCACATCAGTTGTCATGAGCCATTTTACAAGAACATCTACAAAACTGCACAGACCTGTACCAAGCAGAGCATTTCCAGTACAACTGAGCCCCCAGGCAGAATAATCTGTTTCTCTTCAGGAGACTAAGCGAAAATCAGGAAGGCTTTCCTCTACAAAGGTTGAGAATAGTCAGGGTAGAAGAGAGGATGGAAGTTTGGCAGTTTAGAGCATTATTACTCTACACAGGAAGGCATCTTGCTCCTTGCTGATGCAGGCAAGAGGTTGGGAAAGGACCTGGCTCAGCCCTGGAAAAAGCAAGAGAGGGATTACAAAGTTATGCTTGTAGTCTCAGTTTAACCCATGAACCTGCACATTCAATGAAAAAGATTGTAAATGCTTCATCAGCAACACGACCAAGCTACATAGGAAAGAAAAGGAAAGGCAGATCCAGAGGAAAATAAATTTACTCCAGCATTACCTTTCCCTACAGCTTGCTATTTATTGAAGAAGCAGCGAAAGCTTCAGTGTGCTTCAGGACACAAAAGCTGACACGGAAATTCAGAGCCCTGAACCACTTCCAACAGGGAAAACATACTGACCGCAGTCTCTTTGGAGGTCAAACAAAATCAATAGCCTTTCTCTCCAGTCTGTCTCTAAACTAAGCTTCTTTCAAAGACATCCAGAAAAAATGGATCATCTTTTGTTGTTGTGTGTGGTTTTGGGTTGGGCTTTTTTTGTTTTGCTTTTTTTTTAAGTGGTCAAACATTCATAGAAGCATAAGAACTCCTTCCTCCCTAAGCATACTGAAAGGATTGTATAGAAGTCAACACTGCCCATCCGTTTTACTAGACAATAGATGAGTTATCCACTTGTTGGGGAAGAAACCAAGCTGGAAGCTGCTTAGTGCTCGGCAAGAGAGGAAAAAATAAATCAATGCGTTCGCTTGATTGGGGTATGTTAAAAGCTGGCTGTCAATTAGTTCAACACAGTTTGCTGTTAGAGAGCACAACAATTTAGCCCCAGGAGCTGAAGTTTGCTGCATTTCCTCAGACTCCTGCTGAGAAACAGATATTGGCTGCAGCCAGGTCAGGCACAGAGGAGGAGAAGGGGTGAGGCTAAAGCCACAGAGTGAGAACCTGACATCAGATACAGCCAGTGGGGGTGGCTTCCTTCTGTTCTGAGCACACAGCACACCAGACTCCTGTCCAGAGAGGAGCAGAGATGACAGCTCGTTCACATCCTGGTACACAGCATGCCCCTCCCCTCCCCAGCACACACCTTCTGAGATGAACTACAGCTTCCACACCCTTATGCAGATGGTATCATCCCTTCCACACAAGTGGGTCACCCCAAGCTGAGCAAAAGGGCAGAAGGACCAAAGAGGGAGAAAGAAAAACTTTCCATATCTCCAATTTTTTAAGCAATATGAATTTTTAAAAATTTCAATACAAAAATCACAAATAGGGACAAACCACAAAAGTCACTTCCCAAGGGTCCCACTGAATGAATCTGAAGGAAAAGTCACTGCCTTCAGAGCAAGGGATCACCAATAGCTTTATCTGCCAGTTCTGACAATCAGTGTTGAAAGACACTCTTCAAAGCAATAATTCAGGCTGAGAAGGCTCTCAAGAGGTGACCCAGCTCAACCCTCTGCTTTGAGCAGGACCACCAGGGATAGGGACCCTCGCTTCCCACCTGTGCTCCAGCTGCCCTGCAACAGGTCACTCTGTGAGCCAGTGACATCCTGATCTAAGCACAACTAAGGGTGGAAATACTGTGTCAAAGGCATGGATGGAGAGGGACAGACACATCTGCAGCTGACTGGGGCCCCAGCACCAGCAGGACTGAGCACTGACCCTAGCAGGGTGAGCTGCCCCTGGCCATGACCGCGAGCCTCTGGTGCCCTCGCAACCACAGGGAGTGACGTTTGCCAGCAGACACCCATCCCACACTGCTGGACTGCTGCTGGCAGAACCTCCACGTGCTGCGTTCAAGCCATGCTGCCCTTCCAAGCACAGCACACCCTGACTCACACTACAGCAAGAAGGGTTTGTTCCCCCAGCCGATGTAAGGGGCACTTCATTTCTGAGCAAGCACATTTAGCATCCTACCATTAGGATCTTAATCCTGTGCCCACACAGGTCTAATGGTGCTAGAAAATCATGGGGAAGCTCAGAACAGACTCCAGCAATGGCGACCATCAAATGTCCACCCCAGCTCCGGTAGCAGCAGGAACAGCCAAGGCTAGAAGCTAGAAACAAAAGTGCTGCTTCTTTGTAATGCTTTTTATCTCCCCTCCTCCAGCCCCCCCAGGTGGGACAATTTACCCGGTGACTATAAAGCTCTTACATGTGCTTGTTAGTACCCCCAAATTAGTAGGTGTAAAGTCAATATCCTTTTGCCTATTTACTCCTAATGAGTCACCAGTCAGAAACTTCACTTGAAAAAAACGGTTACAAATGCAGATGCCGAAGCAAATGAAATAAAGGCAAGAATCACAAACGTTGCACAAAGGCAAGGGGTTGGGCACACCACACAGCACCAGGCCATTGTCACCGGCTCAAACCTAACAGCTTTGATTTGCCTCCCACCGGCTAAAATGGTTTGAAATGCAAGGTCGGAACAAAGGTGCAAGACACAGGAGGAATGGGAGGCACTGCTGGGCACTTAATCTCCTTTCAGTCTCACACAGGAGGCTCCAGGAATGGCTGTTTTAGTCGGTGGAGTTTCAGGAGTAGGAAAAAGGATAATCAAGTCTTGGCTGTAACAGAAATCCAGCCCTGTGATCCCTCCATGCAACCAGCAGAAACCTCAGTGGGGATTTATGTTGAAGTTACCTTTAGGCAAGTTCCTTCAGCACCGGAACCTGGGTCTACATCAGTGATCCCAACAGGACACGACCAGCTTTCGGGAGCTGCGGTGTTCACCCTCTAACTCAACGCAATATGTGATCTAAAACCAGGAGCCCAAAGCATCCCCCAGTCTGCTTCAGCACGCACCCCTGCAAACTGTGAGCCTTGCAGCTGCCCCTGGCCAAACACTGGGGACACCTGGACAATATTTTTTAGATTTATCTGGTGCTTACCTGCCATCCTACTCCTAGCCCTTCCCTGCTGCTTCTCTACTCTAAGGTCCTCACAGCCTCCAGAGGTTGTGGGCGACATCTCCTGATGCTACAGCTCCCTTCTCACATTCCAACGGCCATTTCCTCTCTGACTTCTCCTTCCAAGAGCACTTAAGAACATCAGGTGTAAACCAAACCATACCAGCTCGAAGCCAGATCCCAAGCATGTCTCCCACAAACACCTAAGGCTCATACCACCATCGAGCCACTCAGGATCAACGGTCTGCTCCTTCTCTGCCCCACCAGCCCAGCTTTGGGATGAGGCCAGAGCAGCTGAGCAGCAGAGGAGAACAAGGACTCCTCTCCACAGTCTTACCTGGGGCCAGACCCTTCCAGCCAGAACAGCTGCTGTCACTGCTGGAGAACATTCAAAACTCCAAAACCTGTCATAGCTGAAAGAGGCAGGGTGATGGTGCATGGCTGAGTTCTGTTCGTATTGCTTTGGGAAGAAAGGCATATTTTTTTGGCAGCTGTGAATGCAGAAGAGGAGAAGGCCTCTGGGTACACATTTCAGCTCACAGAGACAAAAGCAAAAAATAATCTGAGCACTACCCAGTCATGCCCCAAACTCCACCGCTCCAGGCAGCATCAGCAAAGAGAAGAGACACATCCCCAAGGCCACTACAGCACAACTCAAGGACACAAAGCTCAGGATATATTGAGAAGGTCTCAGCTCCTATGTCACCATAAAAGCATGAACTGTCTATTATGGGCATTCAGAAAACACTGAAAGTTCTTCAGGGACCAAAGCGGGCACTATTAATTGCTGGCACAGCTCATTAAAATGGATGCTCGCAGAGTGCAGCCATGTGCCCATCTCCCTTGAACCCCAGTACCCTCCCTCTTCCTCACTGGAAGAAAAAGTAGGTGTTTTTTTTACTGGGACTTCTCACTGCCTTTACATTCAGCTCGCCTTCCACTTCTTGCGAGCACTGCAACCGCAGACACCCCACACGTGTTCTCCTCTGCATCCGACTGGCAAGCAGTCTGGAAAATGCCAGTATTGCAACGGCCTGGATTCAGCGGTTTCTGAATGCTGATCAGACACTATTTTGTTCAAGCCACAGATAGTCATTTTTGGGGGGTATTTTCAGCTTCCTTTTTGGACTCTTCCAGCTTTCCAAGTGTCACACATCAGCAGTTTCTCTTCTTCACGGCTTTGTTACTTTTCACCTTTCTGCCGAGCCTGGGGCTCGGTGCAGTTCTGTAGGACCTGGGCGCTTCCCTATTCTTGCAGACGGCCACGCAGAGCTACTGGCATTGTAAATGTTTGCTATGCTCCAGCTTGCAGCTGCGGAAATTCCTGACTATCTGGTTTTTCAAAGAGCTGAGGTGAAATCCAAGCAACTGATTTTTTTATAAATTTAACACCTTTCTTGAGGAAACCCCAACCTGAAAACAGGAATGGTCTCACAGCATCTCAAAGCACCAAATAATTACTTCTAACCAGGCTACCAGTGTGGTCTCCATTAGCACTGTCTCCTTATCATCTCTCCATCTGCAAAGCTTTCATCCTGCTGGCACACCACAAGGTTAGGGGGTTCTAGGCTGAGGGAGGGACACCTGAGGACATTGACATGATGAAATTCATGCCACTTCACTATATGTGAGGAACAAAGTTCCTTCTGGGTCCAGTGTCTGAAGGGTCCAGCCCCAGCATCCCACCACCCCAGCTCAGCCAATGAAGCAGGAGATGCTCCAGGTGAGTGGTGAGGCCAATGCCAACACTACCATGAGTCTCCAGGAATCTGACTTTAGGAGTCTTATCAGCCAAGTGAGCTTCCATGGTACCTTCAAGGAAAAGTGTAATCTTCACATCAAGTTTTGTATTTCCCATCCTGTCTTTAGTTAGGCAGTTCTTAATAGGATTATTGACATTTCTCATTTCTTCCAAATGTTTCTTGTGAAGGAAAAAATCTCTTTGGCCACTTCACATCATGTACGAGAATGTCCACCGAAAGCAAAATGTACAAGAGCATTTGTTGACGTTTTCCTTCCTTCCTCTCTAAAGTAAAAGCATTCCTCTTGGAAATGCAGACTAGCCTATTTGTAGGGTACTTTTAATTGCACCCCAAGAACCAACTTGAATTCGGCAATGACTGGCCAAATGCTTAGACATGGGAAAACCTCAGAGAGCACAAAACAAGGTTTGGTAACAGACACCAACACAGAACAACTGCCATAAACCCAAAGGAGCTCTCAGCATTTGTGCACAGAGTTGCTCCTGGACTAGAAATATATTTAAAATTATGCAAACTTCTTCCAGAACTTAATCACAGAATGGTTTGGGTTGGAAGAGACCCTAAAGATTACCTCCCAGTGTCCCCCCAGCAGTTCCCAGCAGAGATTTCAGACAGAAGTAATCACTGTACTGACAAGCACAGCGCGTTTCCAGAGCCATGGAGGAGAAAGGAAAGCCCTAAGTTTGTTTCTGTGTTATTTCATGAGAGCCAGGGAAGAACATTAAACAAAGTGGCTGCTTGACCTTTATGGGAAAGCACCATAAACACAGCAAGGCAGGAACAGATAACATCATATTGACCTGTCTTCAGGGGCTGGCATTCACATTTTCATAAAGTGTCTAAGAAGATAAATCACTATACTAATAATATTTGTATTGATTATCTAAACTGAAGCAGCAATCGACTCCATTGTCTCACTTCCTCTTAAATTGCTCACAGATGGGATCCTATTTCCTATTCTGCATTTCTAATAGGAACACTTAAATCACAGTGCAGAATTATATACACACATACACACAGTTAACAAAAAACCCTTTTATGACTTGCATGAAAATAAAGATTTTTCACTTTGTAGCCCACTTTCCACTCCACACAGAAATTAAAAATGACAAATTATCAGCAGATCTCTAAACTACCTCTCCTCATTATTTCTGGGTCCTTAATATTTGCTGACAGACAGGACTATGCTTTTCAAACCCTGACCAGTGCTTGTGGAAACTTGAAGTTTGGACACGGAGTTAAAAGGAGATTATTTTTCCCCCATGAAAGTCAAGGTTCTTTGAGCTATCTCCAGGTCCAGAAGTAGTGAAATCCAAAATCAGTGTGGTGTCAGAGGGAAAACAAACAAAAGCTTTTGCTGTTAGTGCAGGTACAAAGCAAGGACTGCTGCAGAGAGACTGGGCTTCAGGTGTGATGCTGGTTGCAGCAGGAGCTCAGAAGAACAGCTATCAAAATCAAAAGTAAAGGAAATTGGCAACAAATTCATTGCTCAAAATACGTTTGTAATGAATCAAAAGGCCTGGATTTTTCTTAAACTTCTCATCCTGCCTAAGCAAAGCTTTTCCCCACCCTGGCACAGGCACAGGATATGGCAAAATAAAAACTGAAAATGTCTTCATTACAGTGTTTTTCAAACAGAACCTTTCAGAGCCGTGAGGAAGGTGAGGACAGCCGAGAGCCCTCGCTGCCCAGAGCAAGCTGGGGGACCCAGCCCAGGCTCCTGCCTCAGCACGGTCACAAAGCCCTGCCTGAAGGCTCAGCTCATCCCCTCATCTGCTTTCAAGGAACAGCTTCACCACTGCCCCGCTGCAGATGAAAAAGATGACGTTTTAAGGAACAAAAAATAACACAGCTCTCAGGGATTGCTGGGCAAGCAGGGAAAAGGCCAGAGTGACAACAGGCAGCTGGAGGGCGAAGGCTGCTCCGGCTCGGCCCAATCCCCAGCACCAATATGACTGTACAGCTGCCAGGGTGAATGATCATCCCCTATGCTGAGGTCAGCTCTGCCCCTGGGCTAAGTAAGTGAAAATAAATTGTTTAGAAGATTAAAGGTCTTTTTAAAAATTTATTTGTCTTGTTGTGATGTCAAAACTGTAATGGGAAGAGACTGGAAGCAGTGATACGTCTTTTAAATAGGAAACAGCCATCCTGATGGGTCAGCACAATAAATTACAAAACAGATCCCAGCTCATGCGGGATTTGGGGCTGAGCTGCACGGGTAGACAAACCCTTGCACTCACCTGTTCCTGCAAGAAAAGCAGCACGTGGAAAAATGGTGGAAATAGAACGATATTTCAGAAATCCAAATTGCTGTTTGAACTGTATCTCATCTTTCTTGGAGATAAATTCTAAGCCTTCCAGCCACAATGAATTTAGTGTGTTGCTCCTGCCCTTCCCAGGAGAGGGATCAAAATTGATTTAAACTATTCCAGGAAGGGAAAGGGTTAATCAGATTTCCCAAGGCAGCTTGCTGTTAAGGTGCCAGAAATACAGAGGGGGAAGAATGACTTGCTAAAGGTGGGACAATGGCACTGGTATTTTGCATTTGTTTCCAGGCTTTCAGAGAGAACAAATGGGAGTCATTAGTGAAATGAGTTTAGGGAGTTCTAAATTAGCTGTCAGACTGCCAAGCCCGAAGAAGTGCTATGTCAGCCATTAATTCTGTAGAGCACCGGACTACCCAAACCTAGGAAGGAATCCTGCAAAATTTAGAGTCAATTAAAGGAGGCTATTTTGCTCTAATAATATTTTCCACACATATTACACCTCCTCATGGAACAGAGCCCACTTCTACCACAAATGAAATCTCTGGCAGGATGGAGTGCGGCTGATGTCTAGACGGCTGTAATGTGCTCTCCGTGGGCAGCTCCGCTGGCATCTCAGGGCAGCTCCAGCTCGAGCAGGAGGTNTTCAGTTTTCCTTTCCTGGTAAAAAAGCATGATAAATTCTGTCTTCATTTCAACTATCCTTTTCCAGGCAAATACAGAAAACAAAGCCTGTCTTAGTAGTTTAGTTGTCCCTTTTTCTAGCACAGCACTGAAAAATCCAGAAACCTGATGGGAAAGACTTTGACTCTTCCTTCCCTTCCCTTCCCTTCCCTTCCCTCTGACAAACCCAAGCTCTGCTAAGCTCCCAAACGTCCTGTCCCACGGGAGTTCTGAGCTAATTCCACTGAAGCCGGGGGAGCCTCCAGGGGCTGGCACTGCCCCAGTGCCCAGTGCTGGGATGCTGATATCCCACCTGTGCCCTGCCCGTTGCACAGGGTGTCTCCAAATAAAGCCTCCACCCTGTATCAGTGGGAAGATTTATAAAACACAGGGTTTATAACCTCTTAGGGACCTGAGAGTGTTCTTGAAAGTGTGATGGAATGGATCTATGGACAAAGCACCACCTGGAACGAACCGCAGCCCAGCCTTCGGGACACCCAAACACTCTGCAAATTAAAGTTCCCTCCACCGAGAGGAGCAAAGGGCTCTCACACCCCGGCACTGATGGCTATCACTGCTCAGTACCCCGCAGGACAGCAGTAGCTGGGGACAAATTAAACCAAAACCCCCATGGCTGTGAAATACAAATGAGGCAAAAAATGCCTTCACCCAACCAAGAGAGCTCTTTCTGCCCAACTGCGCCGGATACACAGATAGTGAACAAACAGGATAGAATGTCTTCTGCCTTTTGTGAAATGAAAATAAATGAAAGGATCTAAGGTTTCAGGTCACTGATCCCTCTCTTCCCTATCTGTACCATTTATCGGAGGTAGAATATAAAGGTTCCAGGTCCTTTTCTTTTTTTTTTTTTTTGGTCAGCACTTTAATGGTTGTTTTTTCTCCTTCACCCTTTCATTTTCTGAATGAAAGGACCACTTAGGAACCTGTAAAGTAATAATAAGCTTATAATAGGAATATTGTTTTTCTGGGCCAGTGCAAATTCTTTCTCAACAGGTTGAAAAGATTAAAGTAAAAATGCAATTTGTAAATAAATCAGTCCTTTAATTAGTTTATAGTCTGTTAAGAGATAATATTTTGCTCACATAGATCATCTGTTATCTAAAGATCTCAGAGCACTTTAGGAACATCAATTAAGCCTGAAAAAAAAACCCCAAAACCTTGGGAGATAGGTAAGTGTATTCAGATTAATTAGCGTTGCTGTGAGCAGCAGGCATTATTATTAGATTTAATTTAGTCCAATAATTGACTTATCTGTTAATGGGTTCTAATTCATCTGAGAAAGGATCAAATCCATCTGATTAAAAGGATTACATCGACTCAATTAATTCTATTAACTGACTTAATTTGCCATTTAATAATCTGACACACAGGGCCAGATCTTGGCCCCAAAGAATGCATAAACCAAAAATTACACACCAGAATTATTGACAGCAGAATTATGCGTTGCAGAGCATGCATTTTGCCTCAGGCATGGCATTTGCACACCTGGATAAAACAGTCAAGGGGGATTCCTCTGGCCGGATCTCCCAGCCCTGCAGCACCGTTCCTCCCTAAGCTAGGGCTGGCTGCTCATTCTGCTGTACTTGGGATGGCTGCTTGGAAAGCAGCACTTCCCTGCCTGAGATCTGCCACCTCCCCTCTGTTCTGAACATTCTCTGCAACCAAGAGGTGAGAAGTTTTACAGAAGTCAATAAACCTTGCAATAAAAGCAACTTCCCTTCAAAGGCAGGAGAACCCTCCCATTTGGAAGCTGGATATGTGCAAAAAAAAAAAAAANAAAAAAAAAAAAAAAAAAAAAGCATCGGAACACTGTTGTAAGGGACTGAAAAGAGGTGCTAAAATGCTAAAACATTATTTCCTTCGCTATCAGGAAAACGAGCTGGTGCTAATGGGCTGGTGATGAGCACCAGGGACCCTTGCCCTGACAGAGGCGTGAGCCCTGAGCCTGCCTGGCCCTTGCCTGATGTCACCTTCTCCTAAATGGACTGGGCTGTTGAGAGAATTCACGGCTGGAGCCAGCTCACGGGCACCTTTGCCCACGTCTCTTGCTTTATCTCAGACATTTCTCAGACGCGTTTGTCCTCCCGAAGCCTTTCCCAAGCTACAGTCCTTAGGCCACCAACCCACATTGTCCTCGCCGTGCGCTCCCGCAGCAGGGCCGCGGCAGGCGGGGCGGGAGCCGTGGGCGCCGGTGCCATCTGCGGGGGTGGCACAGCCCCGCAGCCAGCGAAGCCCGGCTCTGTCACACCGTGCCAGCACGGACAGCGAGGCAGCCGGAGAGGGCAGGAGAAGGAAAGGGCAGGGGGACACTCAGCCGTCTGCTGCGTGGGAGGAGAGGTGTCCTCCTCCAGACGCAGACCTGACCGGCAAGACGGAGATGTGGATCAAAAGTTTGCAACTGTTGAGATCCCCAGACCCCGTTTAAGCCTCTCTCTGGTCTTGATCAAAGGTTACTCCACAATAATGCCTCAGGGGGAGGGGTTCCTGGCACATAATGAACCCTGTGTCATTGCCTTTGTGTCCAGGTTGGGCTGTAACACAGATGGTTCTCACTCCAGTAACTCTGACATCTCTCCCCCCTCCATTATCCCAGACAGGAGCTTTGCGGTCTCATCCCGGCCCGCCGTGCCCCACCTCACTGTCTCCCCGATTATCATGCTCCGAGTGTTCCGTGCCAAGGACCAAGAGCAAATTTCCATAACCTTTCACAGGGCTGGGGGCGAGAAGGCTCCGCAGCTTCAGTGCGTTTGCTGAGGAGGCTCCGGACGGAGCCGGGAGGGGTCTGGGGTTGCAGGCAAACAACCCACGGCCGGAGCACTCCGGCAGCCGGGAGCAGGGCTTGGAGGCAGGCAGGGATGCAGGAGCGGGGCTCAGAGACAGGCAGGGATGCAGGAGCGGGGTTCGGACACAGGCAGGGATGCAGGAGCGGGGTTCGGAGACAGGCAGGGATGCAGGAGCGGGGTTCGGACACAGGCAGGGATGCAGGAGCTCCCGGCCGGGAATCTCGGGCTCTGCCATGGCAGCACCGCCCTCGGCCACGAGCACGCTCCCGCACGCACGGGTTTGTTGTTCAGACACGATTGCATATGTATGAAGGGGACAAGATGGGCTTTGACACATAAATTAGCACTTGTCAGCTGCTCCCGGGAACACTTCCCTGCTGCACCCACTGTAAATGCCGCCTTCTTTCACCGAGACGAAAACTCCATCACGGCACCTGACAGCCACTGCAGGCAGGAGTCGTCCCCGGGCGGCGGCGGCAGCGCCCAGTGACTCGTTTACACATCACAGCTCAGGAGGATGAATGCCATAAAATGACACAATAATTAGCAGCCAAGTGGCACTTCTCACTCCTGGTAATATCTGGAAATTTGGGAATGACAAAGGACAAGGTTGATGAGACCTCAGGGCAGGGCTTTCTCAGAGAGGGGCTGACCCCACACAAGTGCCTCGGGGCGTCACTTCCTACCTGCCAGGTGCCCTCTGGCTGTCGCTTCCCGTGGCACAGCCCACGCTGCTCCTGCACCCGCGCCGGCAGTGGCAGCAGCTGTCCTCAGTGCTCAGCATGTGCCTCAGCTGTCCTGAAGCTTCCTGAGGGAACAACCGCTCCTGGATTTTGACCTGCCCTCCTCGTAGCTCAGCTCCAACTCACCAGTGCTGCACCAGACAATCCCACACGAATGCTTGAGCCAGCAAACTCTCACACACACCTCTGCAGCAGCACAGGAACGCGCGGGGCTGCACATCCCAAATACCAACAGGACCAGTGTTCTCAACAGTCCTAAAATCCTCACAACAGCTAGCGAGAATAAAAGCATCTCAGCAGTAACCATCTCAAACCAGAATTACAGCATTTCTCATAGCCCAGCCTCTAGCAGCATTTCCAGCATGTTGCTTGTGTGCATATCACAACAGAATAGTTGAATGTGCTGCTAGCACAGGGTATTGTTTTTCCTGCAAGATCCACACACTCAGAGATTCAGCTTGAGCTCTGGGGTACTCTCAAAGTCTACTTTCAATTCAAACCAAATATCTCACCACCTGAAAAGATGAGAGTGCTAACACTAGACTCACCCAAACATGAGCCCAAGAGTTCATGGGGAAAGGACTTCCCCAACCACCAATTTAGGTATTATTTATGAATTGCAGTAAACACACTGTGAGCTCATGGCTTGGGCAGAAAGACATTCCCCTCTTCAACCATGTACTAATAAACTGGGGCATGACAGTACTGTGGGAAATGCCTGCAGCTGGAAGGCAGTGCCAGCAAAACAAATCTCACGTTCTTAACATGGAAGGAGTTACTTTCCTTTTATTTTGGTTTTTATTGCTCTTATTATTTTTCTCCCGAGAAGTTCTTAGCACAACACCCTGGATTAAAGCCTTTGACCTGAAGTCTGGGGGATTCCAGTAAATATTCTTACCATATTTATCTCCATCTTCTCCTTTGGCACTGATCCTCCTGCCAAGCACTTGGATGTGCTTCCCGCTTGTCCTGCTGTAGAGCTGATAGAGCCGAAGCTGCTTCCTGCTCACATCGTCCCTCGCCCGCGTCTGGTTCTCCACGTGTATCCGAAAATCCACATTCTCCTCAGCAGCAAACATCTGAGGTAGGTGGGGAGTGGGGAGAGAGAACAGAACAAACTGTGATCACGACAACGCTCTGGGGCAGAGGAATTGCACACCAGCCTGCCAAGGGCACTGGCACCAGGGGACTCAGGTTTTGGCCCTTCACGTGGCAGCAGTGTCAGCCACTTGTGTGTAATTCCACCCAGAGCTGGCTCTCCACAGTAAACCAAACCTGGGGGGGGGGTTTACAATCAAACTGGGGGTTTTTGAATAAAAACTTCTGCTCATCCCTGCTTTGATTTAATCCTGGTCAGCCATGCTGACCATAAATTGGGCTTTCCACTGCATATGCACAGCCTCTACCAGGTTACATGGGTGCAAACTGGAGAGTGGGGACAGCCAACCCCTTCTCAGAGATTTGGTGCATCACCTGCAGCAGCTGCATGGACTCTCTGGGTTAACTGCAGGGAGAACTCAAGGGAAAAACTCTTTGTGCTGCCCTTAGCAGAGTGTACTTGAACTTCACACTGGCATAAAATCCACTACAATAGAAGTGTTACTTGTACACTCTTCAGCTTAACTGTTTATCCAGCTCTGCTCAGCAGTGAAGCCACCTCATGGTCACCATCCATGGATGTGTTTCTGTCTACCTCAACAGGGCCACAGGAGATGTCACTTGGGGAGAGATCATGAGGAGTGGTGAGAGCCAAACCAGCTTTTCCACCCGCGGCTATCAGCAGGGGTCTGACAGCCTCAGCCACCTCATCTGTTCTGGCCAAGGGAGTAAATTAACCTTAGTTCACTACAGTTTAACATATTACCATAAACTTCTCATTTCATTTCCTATTTTAAGTATTCCCAAGAAATATCAAAATAGGCCTGCAAGCAAAAGTGTTCTGATGTATCAGTGTGGGGAGGGAACTGGCAATGAGAATGAAAAAAATCAATAAATCCTTGTTCAGATCCACTCCAGACTCAGCGCAGTAGCAATAGCAATGAGGCGCCCAGTGATGCGGCGGGATTGCCTTTGGTGCTGTTACTCAAAGCTGGGACTTTGGTATTTGATGTTTTCAGGAGAAAGTGATTTAGCTCTGATTTTGCTGTCAGAAGGCCATAGGGAGGCGAATGCACAGGCACAGGCTGGGCAAGGGAGGCTCAGGGCAATGCTGGGATATTCACAACGATGTCAGAGGTTACAGATGTGGGGCACAATATTTCCCACTCTCAGAAAACAGCGCAGCCACGAGCTGTGACACAGTGCTGAGCTGTGAGAGGAGGGGCACCCCTGGCCAGAGGGCATGGCAGGGTGCCACAGCAGGATACTGACACAGCTCTGGCCAGCACAGGCCTGGGCTCTGCTTGCCCAGTGCTCCCCAAGCACCACAGCTACACCTGAGCATAGCACACAGGACTTGGCTTTTGACAAATCATATCAATTTCTTTTTCTCCTTGCTATGTCTTTTCTTGCTTTCTTTTCAAATGCCATTGTTGCAAAGGATGCTAAACTACCAAACCCAGAGGTGTTCCAGTCATGCTCACAGTCTGCCTTGTGCCCACAAAGCAAGGCTATTTGCAGCTAAAATTCTAGCTCCATCATTTTAAGATTTAAAACACATTTTAAATCAAGATGAGACTGTTACATTGCTTTCACCACATGTTAATGAATTTCACATTTTTCTAGGAAAAAAACAAAACAGGTGGGATTTGAAGTGGGGGGAAGGGCAGGTTGCTTTGATTTTTTGGAAACTCCCAACAGAAAATGCAATCTGTTTCCCAAAATGTGTTTTAATTCTCTTCTAATTGTCTCTGGAGCACTCACACTGCTGAGGCCCTAGCCTGTAGCTGCAGTGCCTTTGTGGGCTCAGGAGCACCCACGGAGCATTCAGCACAGCATTCGGCTCCAACATGTCACCAACACACCTGCGCACCTTTGTCACCTCTGTCCTGCCTAAGATTAGCTAATTAAGTGCCCCTTCCCTTTGCAAGGAGGGCGCCAGCAGCACAGGGTGTGACACCTCCTCCTCTCCCATCCAAGGAGCTGGCTGGCATCACCCTCAGCTAAGCCCTGAAGTAGCTGATGCAGGAATCAGCAGGTGATGCTGACCCCAAAATACAGTCAGCCCAGGGTGTATCCCTCCACCACTTCCCTAGAAAGTGCCCAGTTCTGACCCAGGGCAAAAATCCTGGAGGGGGAACACACTACAGGTTCCCCTTGCAGCTGAACTGTCCCCTGGCCAGAAGCCATGGTAGAGCAGCAGTGAAACCACCTCGATTTAGCTGCCTGCTTAAAGATAAGCTCACCCTATGGAAACAGGATGCTCTGCTGGAGGGTGGCCAAAGGGAATTAACCGTGCCAGCCTGAGCTGCATCTGGCCTGCAGCAGAGAATATCAATACCCAGAAACAAAATTTCACGCAGTGTTGATTTCATGAGATAAAACCTCTTTGATCATTACTAAAATCCACTCTCACAGGACCCGTTCCCTACAGGGTGCACTCCTTCAAGCAGCAATCCTCTCTGAGATAAGGAAGTCCATGTATATATACCATAAGAGAGACTCTTCTATAAATCTTATAAAAATTAGTAACTTATATCTCCTTCGGCAACTGTTTGCCAACACTCAGTCAGAGAGGTCACCTGAAACCAAGTACATCCACCCCAAATACACTTGAATGCAGAAATGTCTTTTAGTCCCTTAAACTGAAGGACTTTCACTCCTGTTTAGCAAAGCAAGTTTTCCTTTTTTTGTTTTCGCTGTAGAAATGCTATTACTGCATATAAACATGTCGTACACAAAGTGAGAGCCCTTTTTGCCTTTCAGTCTGATCATCCACACCTCTGTGTGGGCAGCAAAACAGGCCGGGGGCCCAGAGCTCCACACAACAGGTGCCTGAAGGGAAGGGCTGCTTGCACTTCCTAGCTCCTGAGCAGCACTGTGGGACACACGAGACAGGACTCCTCCAGGGATTTGGGGTTGTATTATGGTCTGTCTGGCATCTATCCGACTGGTATGGGTCTCTGTCTGTGCATGTCGATTTCAGCATCTCAGGATAGTGGTTTCATGTAACTCCATCTCATTATTTGGCAACAATTTATAACCTGCAAAATCCCAGTTGTTAAATCAGAGCATTGAATTTGGTTTCATTTTCATCTTCATTTGTCACTACACCTTTCGGTGATAATATACAGCTACAAATACAGTTGGCTACCCAGAGTTTATACAAGGGAATAAACAGCATTTATTTTAAAAACAGCCATCACCCCCCAGAAGCAACAGAAATGCCTCACTCCTGAAAAGAAGCTGCTCTCCCTTGTCTGTTGTCCTTGCCCAATCATTCAAGGTGAAGCATTCAGTCCTACCTCCTTTCCCAACAGGCAAAGGAACCAGAAATGACATCTGTCTTCTAACGAGCCCACAACAGAAGATTTTCACGTGCTTTTTTGCCAAATGATTCTCAAATAAGAGCGGATATAATTTTAAATGGCTTTACAATGATCCTTCAGCTTAAAGAATGACTCCCCTCTTTGTTAAATCCCAGACGGAGGGTGAGGAATCCATTTCGCTGATGCAGCCTAAGGTTTCACTGTGCATTAATCCAAGAAAATCTCAAGAACAGCAAAAGCCTCCAAGAGCAGCACTGTGATGTCAGCCCTGCACAGGCTCGTGCCCCATCTCTGCACTCTCAGATGCCTCCTGTGAATGGAGCAATCCCAGCCCCGCCAAGGTCAATGAAACCCTGGCCGTGCCAAGCCACGTTTACAGGATTTGGCTTTCCACCCAACCAACCTCCACACACTTCAGAATTTCTATTTTGAGCTTTCTAGTAACAGGGGATGTTAATCTGTTATTGTTCATGTCATAGAGCGTTACAGCATGAGATGTCCAAGGCCCACAGCATGGCCAAGTTAGCTGGGAGCCGGACTTCAGAATTTCCTGGTGTTTTGCTATTTATGCTACGGAGCACTCAGAAGAGAGCAAACCATATGTCATTCCCCCAGCTGAACCAGGAATACAAAAATCCCTCTCTCTAAGGGCTGTATGATTGCAAAAGATAAACAAATCAGGCTATTCAAAGTCCTCTCAAACCCCATCTGATAAGCAGGAAATACTTATTACCTTTCAGCCATCAAATCAACCTAATATTAATGATTTTCTCCATGACCTTCTAAACACATGAAAGCTAACTCAATAAGGTCAACAAGAGGATACCCAAGACAGATCTGTCTCAAGCCCTCAAAGGCAAGTAACAAACCACTTTGCTCCCATGACTCTGGCAAAATTCCTATATGCAAATCACAGCAGGATTTGCTAGCTCCCCATGACAGCCACCCTCGGCACACACAGTGTGCCAGTGAAACACAACACACTCCTTGCTCCTCCATTTAACTGCAACATCAATTCATCACCAGGATGTTGTTACCTTCGTGTCACAGAGCCTTGTCCAGAGGCAGATGGGAGTGGATGAGCAGGGCTTGGGCATGGTCACTTTTTTGGGTGTAGGAGCACGTTTGGAAAAGCAGCTCCATCTCAGATATGCAGAGAGTCTGTACCTCCAATGGGAGAGAGGCCATGGTGCAACAGTGCCAGAATTCCACAAATGGAGCTGAGCCTTTCCAAATAACAGAATTTATAGCTTTGCTTTGGTGTTTGTTTCTTCCTGATATCCATGGAAAAATATTTTTTCTTGAAAAATAAATATCCAAAAATTTAAGCTGCACTCTAAGCCATGGGAGATGTCACCATGGATGGTGACTGTGCACCCTTTGGGATGGTCTGTGAGAAAGGGCATGGAGCACTGTGGAAGTGGTTGTTCAAAGTGATCAGATATGAGACACCACAGAACATTCTGCCAATAGCATTTACAGAGTGTTTCACTTGAAATGCTTTTTTGGAATTTCTTTTTCTTTTTGGTGAGAAAGCTGGAAAAGGAGAAGGAAATGGGGTGATGAGGGGGTCAAGCCTGCCTGTCCCTTTGGATTTCAGCAATGTTAAATAAGACCCAAAGAGAACACATTTCCAGGGCTTGGACTTGTTTGGATCTAAAAGCTGCTCTGCAAGCGAAACCTCCTTTCCTCCAGAGAGCTGTCTTGTGCATTTAGAGAGGCAGGCTGAATCTCCTCGGGCAGTGTCAGACCTCTGTTCCCCCTGAAACACATGGCCTCTGAGAAATGCAGCCATCACTCAGCCACACTTCCAGCAGCTCCGAGACCCCGCCAGCTGTCCAAGCCATGCACCACTGCAAAAGGAACGCATCTGTCGGCCTTGGGATGGCAGGCGCAGTGTTACTGAGCCTGGTATGAAACCAGGAGGGAGGCTGGGGGCAGTGCCAAAAAACTGGAACCTGAGAGTTTTAGGAAATGAATGTTTTATGGCCCATCAGTCAGCATTTGACCATTTTCTAGAGAAAGATGACGCCACCTTCAAGAAAACTAAGTTTCTCCTTTTGATGGTGGAATAAGCCATAGCCAGAACTGTGAAAATGCACCTTTTGTGATATTATGAGATTCTAAACTTGTTGCACCCTGGGAAATGGTTATCTTGGGGAAGAGCAGGGCATCAGCCTTAATGAATGACTTTTGGAAGCCCAGCTGGAGGCAGGATAGCACTGCCCATGGCACAGCCCAGCACCACAGTGCTGCTGAGGTTCTGAAATGCAGGTCCCAGAGGGGCTCCAACACCCCCAGCCTCTCATGTCCCCCTGCACCTGCCTGTTCTCACTGGCTCAGAACAGGTCCCCGCCAGCAGCCCCCAGGTCACATTATTGACAATGTCACCACGAGCAGCAGCAACAGCTCAGCTGCCTGCACAAGGCAGCCCCAGTGTCCCCCGTGTCCCTGAGCTTTGCCCTGGTGCTGCAGCACCAAAGGGGCCGAGACTGAGCCCCCTCCCAGCGCCTGAAGGCAGCTGTTTCCCAGTGGGACCAGTTCCTGCTACCGGTGTTTACCAATGCAAACCAACCCCATGCACTTTGGCTGAGGGAGATCTGCGGGATGCCACAGCTTGCCATGGACTCTTGACATTGTGAGTCTTCAGAAATACAGTTTATACCTTAACTCTTTTTCTTATTTTTCTCCAGTTGTGATATATCTTGATGATGATGATTATTATTATTAGTTAACAGCTGGTATTATTTTACCACACTATCCATCAAGCAAGGAGCAAGCAGGGCTTTTTCTTTCTTCCTTTCTTTGTCTTTTTTTTTTTCTTTTTTTAATGCTTGCTATATCTCTGCTATATACTTCCTCTCCCCACAGAAATATCCCTTCAAAGCTTGATATTATTGAGCAGCTTTCAACCATGGCCAGCAGAGCCATGTATTCTCTGCATTTGTCTGGCCTTTGTTTCTAGGAATGAAATACCAATGGCTGAACAGTGTGACTTCGTTTCACTCCTTCATTCCAATACTTGTTCTATTTCTATCCCACTGGGTCAAACTCACCTATTGTGAGACCTCACCGATTTCAATTACATCAGGGATTAATTTGTTCCATTGCGTTGAAGCTGTTAATACAATCCTGGCTGGCTCTAGATTAGAAAAGGCATGGTGAGACCTCCCTCGCAGGCAGTGTGTTTAACAGCAGTCTTGATCTTCAGTTTTGTTCGGCGGTGGGGTGGGTTTTTCTTCCCTTTGTGCCCCTTTACCCCTCTTTTCACAATCTTCCCCTTCCTTTCTAAATTGCTCTTATCAGAACTGGGTGGTCCTTCTGACTTCCCCTCTCCCTGGCCAAGTGTTGCCTCCCTGAGCCGCTGCCCGGGGCTCATCAGGGAGGTCAGAGCTGGAAGGTCTGACCTGACGCCACACAGGTGTGACCACTCCAGCTTTGGCACCTCATCTGCCCCCCGGGGGGCACGCTCTGCTCCAGAGGAAGTTTCCCTGTTCATCCACCTTCCACACGCTCTGTTGACCAGTGGCAATGTCCTTCACATGGGCCATCCCTGAGAGGCTCCGTGCTGCTGCCACCACTCCTCACTGCTCACACCAGGACACAGAGATTTCTCAGAGGTCACTTCATGCCCCTGTCCCTCCTCAGAGCATTGGTATTGCTGCAAAGAAATCTGCAACAGGCTTTGCAGAACAGCCCCCACCAAGCCCTGTGAAACCATGGACCGGGGAGCTTAGCATGCTACAACTGCCTCCACTACCTTAACAGGAAAACATCTTCTCTTCTTGATGGAGAAAGCACTCCTGCTGAAATAACCCGCCCTGCTATGCAGGAATTAAACACTTGCCCAGCACAGGTGGCTCTGCACAGGTGAGCACAGGGCTGAAGGGCTGCCTACCCCATCCCAGGGTGCTGCTGGCCAAGCACAGGGCCTGTCCCCATGGCCCTCTGCTGCTCACCCAGGGCTGGAGGAGCCTGGGTGGCCACAGCAGCGGGGCTGCAGTGGAGATCAGGGCAGAGATCCCAGTGGGGTGTTCCTGGGACAGAAACTGCATCACCCCACTAAAAATACCAGCAATTTGTTCACCTCTTCAAGTGAGACCTGAGTCTAATTACTGAGAGACCTGCCAGGTTCAAAGCACTGTTGACCTTTTCTCCCCTCTCCCCAGTGCAGATGCTCCTGCTGCAAACCCGTTTGGCCACAGCAGCAGAGCAGAGGGGAAACCCTGAGCCCACTACCCTGAAATTGGCAAGGCATTTTCTAAACCCTGCAAAAAGGCACAAGGACTTAAAATGTCAGATTGAAGCACAGGCCTGCCAGGTTCAAGGTGACATCTTTGCTCTTCTGCTTGATACCAGCCCAGCTGAGACCTCCACAAAAACGGGAGCAAAGGCACAAGATATGGAAAACTCGAGAGATACTCAGGAAATGTCTGCCATAAGGAGATGGAAGATCATCAAAGACCACCCTCCCCATAAAAGAATAAACATTTGCAGGGGCAGCACCTCAGCGGTGATCCAGTGCTTATCTTGGGAGCTCCTTTCTTCTGGTCCCCTGACATACTCCAAGGAACACAGATCCCTGCTCCCACTGCAGAAAAGCAACTCCCTCTAGGGTAAAACATGGCAACTGCTGAGCAGTGCACACCAGGTCAGGGCAGGACTCACAAAATACCTTTTTGCATTGCACTTGCAAAGAATACAGAGACTTGGCCAACAACTGCCCCCACAGCAGCTCCCAAGCACTGACTTCAGGGGAGAGGTGGCTTCTCTAAAAGCTGATTCAGCAGAGATGCCCGGGGACCTGACTGAATTATCCCATGTCACTTTCCTCTATCAAGTGTCCTCTCTGGAAATCTTTTACTAAGCTCCAGTCAGTTCCATTCCTGCACAGTCTGACAAGGTAACACCCAGTGACCGTCTGTGGGAATGGTGCCAAGGGGAAAGGGCCCCCTCAGGAGTCCCTGCCAGTCACACCAGCCCTGTACCTGCTAACAAAAGGATCAAACAACAGTTTGGCATCCCGATTTCCCTCTGTGACAACCCTGTTTCCACAGAGTCCCCTTCCTGAGGAACCACAGGATGAACCATAGAATGGCCTGGACCTTAAAGATCACCTGGTTCCAACACTCTGCCATGGCAGGGTCACCTTCCACCATCCCAACATGCTGCAAGCCCCATCCAACCTGGCCTTGGACACTTCCAGGGATCCAGGGGCAGCCACAGCTTCTCTGGGCACCCTGTGCCAGGGTCTCACCACCCTCCCAGGGAACAATTCCTTCCCAATATCCCATTTAAACCTACTCTCTGGCAGTGTGAAGCCATTTCCTTTTGTCCTGGCACTACATCACCTTGTAAATTGTCTCTCCATTTTTTCTATCAGCTCCCTCAGTGCTTCACCACTGCCTGAGGACTGATCAATTCTGCTTGCACAAGTCACTCTTGATGCCAACCCCAGCCTGTTGTCTCAGACCAAGGGGCTCCATGAGCATTTTTGCGTCAAGTTACAAACTCCGCTCCAGGCTGTCCCATCGAGCGCCCACAAAATCCATCACCATTAAGAGGGAGAAATAAAAAATATCCAGGCTGAGTTGGTCTGTAAAAGCTCTTCCTCCAGCACATCCAGGATCAGCCCTCACCTGCCAGCAGTCACAGAACTTCACCTTCCCCAAAAGCACTTTGAAACACATTCTCAAGCCCTATTATCTCTCCTGTTTATACTACGCTCCCTCTGTTTTAGAGAAATCTCCAAATAATTTATAAGCCCGCAAACTCCTGCACTAACAGGGCCATAAATCACATTTATAAACCCCATCACCTGCTGTTCCCAGGGCTGTGGGCCAGGACTGGACCCTGGGAGCAGCTCCCAAGCCCTCCACACCTGCATGTTCTGAGAAGGCAGCTCTGTTCTGCACCAGCCACAGATCTGTTTCCTAAGCATCCAGAGAGGATCCCAGCCAGTGTCCTGCCTCACTGTGCTCTCCCCATCCGACTCCAACACAAGCACACAAAAGAGGGTTTTCTTTGCACTAAATCAAACCAAGGGAGCAGGATGTTTTTGGCTATTTTCCTCAAGGAAAGGGGTTGCCCGTCTAATATTCCCTGAATGGCCAGTGGGTTGTTGGGCTTTCATGTGTGCCTCTGAGCTTCCCCTCACCATGCCAGGTCACTGGTTTTCTTTTCCATGGACTTGCAAAACCCCTGAATAACAAGATTTGTGCATGGAAGTGCTGACACAACCCGTAACTACAGCATCCTGAACATGATACCAGAATAAGGACACTCCCTGTGTCGCCCAGCCTATGGATAAATAAAGTATTTCAGCACCCAGTGCTGACAGATCATAAACCTCCATGAGAATAAATACCAACAACAACCCAAAAAGATCAGAGGGCTTATGGGCAAGGTAGGCTGGGATGATTTAGAGTTGGGGTGGAAGGGTCATTATTCTGAATGGGTGGGCGTGAGTGGGCCACAGAAATCAATAAACCATTCTGCTCCCAGGGAAGGAAGGGGCCACGCTAATGGTGCAAACACACGTTTTCCATTCGAGGCTGGAGCTCTCCAACCCATCTAGCATGGAGGGATGCAGGGAACCCACTCCACTCGCTGAGGGGCAAGGACGTCAGTCCACGACACATCCCAGGAACTGTCACTCAGGGCACAGCTCACCTGAGCCCCTTGTTGGGCACAACCTGCTGCTGGAGGCAGCTTCAAATGAATGCAGATGCAGGCAATGTTCAGCTCCATTAATTCCATTTTCAAGGGAGTTAATATACAGCTGGTACAGGTATCTTAGTTACTTTCAGCATCACCATCAAGTCAGAGCTTTTCCAGTGCCCTGTTCTAGCACTGAACAATCCCCAATGGGTCCTGCCACCACCAGCTACCTTCAAGCACCAAAGACAACTCTGGGATTCATTTCACCCTGATAAAATAACCCCATCTGGGAGTCTCCACACTGGCATCGGACATGGAGATGGCCACAGAATGAGCTCTCTGGATCCTCCAGCGAGGCCAGACTCAGAGCTTTGCAGGCAGGCTTCCAGGCACAGAGCTGCTGAGGCACAGAGTTCAAAGGCAGCGAGCAATTCCACTTTTGGTCCTTGCCATTCCAATTTTTTCTACTTTTTCCCCACTTTATTTCTAGGAAACAGGACACTCACTTTGGAGAGTGAAGTGTATTTATAAACAGAATAAATCTATACCATAGAAATACACAGCTGTTTTTACTCAAGGGGCAAAGGGTACCCAAAGCCCATTTTTGGGACACACCAAGGAGGGAACCAGCAGCCAGTGGCAATGCCTGTTATTCCCACGAAGAAGCCTGAGCTCACAAGCACGTACAAGTGCAAATGGTGGCAGTTTTTACTCCTGCGGGTCAGAGCTAGGTGCTTGTGGTAAAGCACAGGGATCTGCTCTTCTCTCCCTGCATTAGCCAGTCTCCTCCTCTCTGCCTTTCCGAAGGTATTTAAAGAAAACATTCTCTAAATCAGTTAATAAAATAGCTTGAAGTTTCCCCAGCTCACATCAAGCTTACAGCTTGCAGTTAATGGATTTCAACTTTACTTGGGATTTTAAGAGTTTTTAAAACAAGTACTTTCATCTTCCCTCCAGAAATAAATTCCTCAATAGCTTCACTGCAAAAATATTCCCAGGAATGGACAATTCCGCTGCTTGTGTACTAAAGACAGCCCAGAAAAAGAAATCAGATTACTACCGAGCCTTATCAAAAATATGGCATAAACCATGTGTTGACTTTAATCCAAACCAAACTGTCAATCAGCCTTCAGGATCCCATATAACAAACATGAGCCGAGGGCCAGAAAAGAAAAGCAGGGTTTGTTTTCTAATAGAAGATTTGTTCTGATCTCTATTAGCCATGGTTCTGCCTGGAAATATTTACACTGCAAAGGCTAGACAAATAGGATTTCTTATCTTTGTGCTTTGTTCAGTTAGGGAAAAGTCTCATTTGGTATTAATTAATTTAGACTGCAGATTTCCCATTTTCAGGGAACAATTCTCAACTGTTTTGGAAAATAAATGTTTTTGAAATGTTTTAAATAGGGGAAAAAATAAAGTGGTGTTAAAATCACTGA
Source organism: Cyanoderma ruficeps (assembly GCA_008694505.1). NCBI lineage: Eukaryota > Metazoa > Chordata > Aves > Passeriformes > Timaliidae > Cyanoderma > Cyanoderma ruficeps. The sequence continues at coordinate 531,590 of VZDJ01000078.1, read as the reverse complement.
GGTTTGGGCTGCTGCCTCCCTGCACAGCTCAGGGGTACCAGGGAGAACCCCACACATTTTGTTCCATCTATCACCAGTCACCAGCAGTGGGAAAATGCTGCTGGGGGAAAATTCAGGCCAGACACGGCCAGAGACAGACATGAGACCTTGTGGCATGAAGGCTGGGGATCCCGCAAGAGCCCTTCCTTTGAGCCACCAGCATCCACGCCCACAGCACCAGGATGATGTAAGGTGCCATGCCTCACCCAGACATCCCCAGGTCCCTGCCGGTCTGGGGACGCCCAGAGGTGCGACCCCCCAGGCCACCACCCAGCACAGGGCAGCTCTGCCAGCTCAGCCGTGCTGAGCTCAGGTCAGCCTTTGCACAAATCTCCTTCGGAAGTGAAACCCCACAACTGAATCTTGGTGGTGCTCAGTGTCTTGGCACACGTGATGATAGTGCACACTGGGGAAATCAGGCTCCCAGAAATGAAAGCTGAGCAAATAAATTCCATTTTCTTGTTTGCTACATTTAAACAGCAATTAAATTCCTATTATCTACTCTTTCAACATAAACAGCACAAAGCAAGCCCTCTGCCTTGCTGGCAGACTGCTCCCATTTATTATAGGACAAGGGGGAATGGGTTTAAAGTAAAAGAAGAGAGATTTAGATTAGATGTTAGGAAGAAATTCTTTCCTCAGAGGTGGTCAGGGACAGGCACAGATTGCCCAGAGAATTACAGAATATTGTGAATTGGAAAGTATTCATGAGGATCACCCAGTCCAGCTCCTGGCCTTGCACAGACACCCCAACATTCCCACCCTGTCCAACCCTGGGAGCGCTGTCCAAATGCTCCTGGAGCTCTGGCAGCCTCGGGGATGCTTCATCCCTGGCAGTGTCCCAGGCTTAGTTGAACACTGGGGCTTGGAGCACCCTGGGCTGGTGGAAGGTGTCCCTGCCCATGGCAGGAGGTAAAACGAGATGGGCTTTAAGGTCCCTCCCAAGCCAAATCATTCTGGTTCTGTGATGAGCAGGGCAAACTCTCCATGCTGGCCAGAGCTGCCCTCACTCCTCCTTTCCAGTCTGAGATGTTCCAGCTTTGAGAACGCCGATGGAAACACACACAGAGTCCCTCCTGCTCCCACACTCTGGGGTCAGGCTGGCATGGCCCAGCTCACAACACATAGTTCCAGGTTTAATTCCAGGGGAAGCTGGCAGCACTGCCTGCTCCCCAGGACAAAGGTGCCATGTGCATGCAGCACCCAGCTCTGTCCCTGCAGCAGAGCTGCTGCTTTCCTATCGATTGCTGGGGCTGCTCGCTACTCTGATCTCAGCTGGCTGGGACTCTCCCAATCACCGCAAGGTCGCGACCACAGGGTCAGAAACCTGCACTACATACATCATAATTTATTGTACAGTTAATCAATACTGCACTGCCCTGTGCAGTCCTACAGTGCAGCCTCCCACCCAGGGACTGAGGCTGCTCATGTGGGATCATAACCTTCTGGCCTGGGAGAGCCAGGGGGTCAAAAGCAGCTTGATGTTAGAGCTGCAGAACATGGCTGGAAATGGAGAACATAGCCCACTCACTGTTCATTCCCACATTCCTACAACCTAGTTGAATTCCAGCTATGGTTTGAATTCAGCTTGGGAAAGCAAATACTATTCTCTGATGAGGACTGTACCCAACAGTCCAACAGGAGAAGCAATGCAGGCACACTGTGAGATCACCCAGGGTGTGACAGGAAGGAAGTGACCCCGGTCCCTGTGGTCACAGCACTTCCTGCTTTCCAGACCACCATTCTCCTCAAATGGATAAAAAGCATCAGAGAAGTAGCAAAATGCCCTTCTATCAAAAATGTCCTTCATGCCACTTTCTAATTTATACTTCCTGGGCTTCCCATCCCAGCAGCCATGCCCACAGACACCCAGCACACACAGTCATAGACTAGGCTCACCACTGCTCCCTGTATTTTTCTCTTAATTCTGGATTTCTGTGCAAGAGCAGCTCAGGGTATTCCAAAAAATACAAAAGCTTTTTAACAAGTTGTCCTTCAAAGTGATGCCAAAGACAGTATTCCAGCAGGAGAAAAGGGTTCTGAAATACGTAGCAGGAGAAAAAGGAACCGGGAGGACTAAGTAGTGGTGGGAATACCTTGTAGGAAGAGCAATCCATTATTAATTGCTGCATCCTAACATTTGTAAACACACAATATGCACTTCTCTGGGACCTTCATCAAGGTTTAGCATCCATCCATTTGGATTTTAAAAGATGAGCAGAGGAATCACAGGGCACACTGGGGCCCCTTGCCACCCTGCCCCTCCTCAGTGCCAGCCCCTCACTGTTTCCAAATCCAGCCCCTCAGCCTGGCCACTATGGGGGCTCCGGCTCTGCCTGGGACAATTGCGAGCACCCTCAGCCTGCCCCTGCTTCCATCTCCACGTGGGTGAGCCCATGGGTGGGACTCTGCCCCATCTCCTATCGTCAGCAGCCACACAACAGTGAGCAAGACGTGCTGGGCCATTCCCCAACTGCCCACTTCTTATCACAGAATCATTTAGGTTGGAAAAATCCTCTAAGATCACCAATCCACCTGTTAACCCAGCACTGCCAGGCCCATGGTTAAACCATGTGCCTGAGTACCACATCCTCACATCTTTTGAACACTTACAGGGGTGGTGACTCCACGCTTCCAGTGTTTGACAACACTTTCTTTGAAGAAATTTTTCCTAATATCCCATTTAAACCTTCCCTGGCACAGCTTGAGGCCTTTTACCCCAATGCCACAGCCTCAGATCTTCCCCTCTCCTCCCACAGTCTCCAAAGCAACATTCACATCTGGCAGCATCAGCAGCAAACACAGCAGCTCCAGCCCAGCTCCAGCCCTGCAGCCACAGCAGCACCAGCCCAGGCAGGAGCCTCATGCAGGAGATCATCAGAGCCTTGTTCTGCACCCTGTGCTCCAGAGGTTAAAAGCATTCTGGCTCTCCCAGCTGCAGCAGAACCAAGCCAGGAACTCCATGAAAAAGCAAACACAGTGAGCAGAGTGTGAGCAGAGTCTGGCAAAGGGGAGGATGCGCTGTCACTACAGACAACACTGCCATGTGGTTCAGCCCGAAATGCAGCTGTTTGTGTAGGCAGAGCAGGCAGGGGGCTGAAGAAGCACTGCCTAGGGAACCAGCCCCACATGGAAGCACCAGGGGCACAGACCCACAGCCCAGCCCCTGCAGGGGGAAGACTGGCACGTTGGCTCCCACCCACCACAGCCCCTGGGGTTGTGAGGAGGTAGCACAAAGGGAAACACACAGACCATGACAGGCTAAGCCTCCTACTTCCTCTCTGTTCCCCTTTCTTTCTCTTCATGCTATGGCGAGGCTGAATGGAAATAGGGAAATACTTCGGCAGAGCCAGACAGTCTTTTATATTTAGGGGGGTTTTTTCTTACTTTCCTTCCAGCTGCTTTGCTGGATGCCTAATCCTCCATGGACATCTGGAGATGTACCAGGACACAGAAGCAACATGCCATGTAGGCAGCACATTGCACAGCTCTTCATAATTTCTGCTTGTACCTGCTGTTATGGCACAGCAGGTGATCAAAACACAAAAACCCAGGGAAGGAAAGAAAACCAATCATGTCTGGACCTGCCAGGCTACAAATACCTAGGTGGAAGCCCCCTGGTCTCAGCATCAGAGCACAGGAAGGCCATGCCCTGCAGCAGAGCATCTCACAGGCAGGAGGGCATTTAGGTGCCTCCCTGGGTCCAGAGCTCCCAACTCCCCCAGCACAACCCACTCCAGGCTTCCCAGGGCCAGAGCAGCTCACACACCTCAGACAGGTATCCCCATCCCTGTCCAGGCACCAAGAGCAGCCATTCATCTTTTCCCTTTTAAAATCACATTCCATAAACACATTTTTCACCTGCACTTATTGTAATAAAGTATACAAATCTGTGGAAAAACAAAGCAAAAGCAGCTCTGCAAGGGAGAAGAGGAGAGAGCAAAACAGAGTCCTAAGGAAATGAAGAGAGACATAAAAATACTCCCAAGGATCTGGGAAGTAGTTTTATAGATCCAAAATAATGATTTTCAGTCCCAGGGGAGTGTCTCTCTTGAGCTCATTCTCCCATAGCACAGAGAGATACCCACTGGCCCAGCTGACCAGCTCGGTGCTATCAGCTTACAAAAAATCAAATATTCAGTGTGGCTGCCCAAGCTCCCCAGTGCTGCTCATCCTTCCCGAGCCTCCCGCAGCCCCCAGCAGTCACTCCCACACCAGCTGCATCTCACATCCCAGCCACACCCGCAGAGCTCAGGCAGTGCCACCCTTTCTCTCCCACCTTGGTACGCTACAGCCGAGCTGCTCTATAAGCAAAAACTAATTCTGAATTTGAGCAGGAATTCCTCCTGTGAATCCCATCCCGCTCCAAACCCAGCACTGCTCCAAACCCAGCAGCTGTCAGAACCCTGCAACACTCAGAGTCCCACACTGCTCTGAACCTCGTACCACTTCAAATCCTGCACTGCTCCAAACCCTGCACCCCTGGCCTCCATCCAGTCTTGTACTTGTCAGGTGCAATAAGGAAGGCAAAACCAAAATACAGTACAACCACCATGCTGTACCCAATTAAAATCTGAACCTCATGGTGTCCTTCTAGGCACTCTCCTCAAAAACACCCATGTCCATCTCTGTTCTTCTGAAGCACCTCACACATCTCTGGAGCTTTGGAAGAGCGAACCGCACTCATGCAGGGGGGCAGAGCGAAGCCCCCAAGCAACTCTGCTCTGCTGCCTATTGCCACAGCACACCCAGGAAGCCAAGCCCCCAAACACTGAAGCAGCTCATGTTTGTGTCAGCTCTGCTGGGGTGAGAATCTGGAAACAGCTTTGCAAATCTTTCTGCTAAATGACTTTGAGGGGTCTTTGTGGCAGGGAACCTGTCCCAGCACTCTGAAGGGCTGGGGACCTTCAGTGAGAAGCAAAGGCAGGGTGTGCCCTGGGCAGGCAGCTGAGAGCTGCTGGTGGGGCACAGGCTGCACATGGCCATCTGTGTAGGAGCAAGACCCACACCTGCATTCACGTGAGCTAAGCTGAGTCTCGCCTCTCCCACGGAACAACCTCAGCACACATCAGCCCAGGGACCAGCCCAGAGCCACTCAGCTTCCCTGCTCCAGCCCAGGCAACTGCTCCAACATGCCTCCTCTTTCTCCACAAGCCCAAGCTCTCCAAAGTTCAGGAGGCAGAAGCAGGATACACAGGGCAGCTTCAGGACACAACACTTCATAGTCTGGTGCAATGAGTCAGCAGCAGGGAATAAAAATCCCTTGTGTCAAGCCACATGGTTGTTTCCTGGAGAGCAAGGGGATTTGAAACTGGAACATATGATTTCATGTGCAACAGGACCGAGCCACACCATCAGGAACTGCATCTATCACCATGAGTCCAGCACAGCACAGAGCCAGAGCCAGGGATCATCCCATCAACTCTGGCCCATGATGGGACCATGCACTGCCACTCTGCTGAGCTCCTCTGTTCATTGACTCAGGCTTTGCTCACACAGTTTCTCTGGTCTTCTCACTGCCTAGTAATCAAGGCAGGTGCAATCTAAAAAACCAACAGAGAGCCGCCCAGCCTTTCACAGACCACATTTGCCATGTTCTGTCCTTCTCAGCATGACTTCTCCACCCTCGTGGAGCAGGAGGCAGGTGCTGGCACAGGAATGCTGTGCTGAGGATGTGGTATTCCCAATCCAGGCTGAGCAGAGAGGGCAGGCACGGGATCACCCAGCCTGGGGGGCTCTGGGCCCCACCACGTCTTGGGACGCAGGGCTTGACCACGAAGAGGGAGCAGCCCACGGAGACACCACCTGCCCCATCCCACAGCACTTCAGGAGCAATGTGGGGATGCCCAAAGCTCCATTTCTGGCAGCACATGCAGCCTATTGGCATCGCCTCAAGACAGACATTGTGCCACTCAAGGAGGACAAAGTCAGGTGGGTGCCCATCTGTAGGGAGGGTAGACATATGATTAATCTTGTTGGTGATGTGCCGTCCAGCACCGTGTCTTTGGTGCTGTCACCAGGAGGGCAAAGGCAGGGCAGGCAGGGAGCTGTGGCTCTGCAACAGCTGGCACACCCACAGAAAGAGTGGCCAGGCAAGGCAAGCTGGGCAGACTGTGACCAGGACCTCCTTTGGCTTCTCCACGGTGAATCCCCAGAGGCGTTTGGTGGCCCTCACCGCCTGTCCTGGTTGTCCCAGTGAGGAAGGCCATGGAGCAGCAGCAGGCAGGGAGCTGCTCAGCAGGCTCACGCCTCTGACATGTGCTGTGTGCAGCTTCGCCAGACCGCAGAATCTGGCTCACTGAATGTGTGGAAGCAACACTTCTCTGTGTCTCACTTTACAAAGCCCCAAACAATAACTGTCTGTCGCTGCACAGGAGCTTAGGAGAAACATAAGTTGCTACTGGCATGGCACACAGCAGCCTTCCTCTTACACAACACCAGCAGATGTGAAAATAGCCCAGTGCTGCCTTGTGTGTTCCTCTGACCTCCTGTTTGCTTCTGGATCAGATTCCAAAGCTGGATCTTAACCTACAAGAGCCATAAAAGCAAAGGATTTGGCCCTATCAGGGACCTCTTCATAATCTAAGACAGATGCACTCCGTGTAGGAGAACACGGCGAGGTTTATCAGGGAGGGAAGAGGCTGAGTCAGGACCACCCTCTGCTCTGCAGCACAGCCAGGGCAGTGCACACTGGCATCGCCCCGTGCTCTGCCTGACCATGCACTTGATGTGGCTCAGGGACAGAACAGTTGGAAGCTCTTGCAAACCAGGACAGCACTCAGAACCTCAGATCCTACTCCTCAACTTACACTGAAGCTGCCTCCCGCTCCCACCTGCCCTGACAAAGGGAGCCTTCTGAGGTTCTATGTCCACAAACTTGTTATCCTCAGGGTCACTGGTGCTGCCAGAGCCAGCACAGCATGGGGCAATCCCCTCCAACCCCACAAGGTGCTTCTGGGGTTTCTCACCTGCTTGAAGAGCAGAGATTGACTCCAAAGCCAAACCCAAAACCACTCTGGGACATACAGAATGAAAAAGCACATGAAAGAGAAATTGTTACTGAAAGTGTGAAGAGGTAGGAGGATAAACTGAAGAATGCTAAAGACGTGATAGAGGAAGAGTTCAGCAACCATCAGCAAAAGGGCATCCCTAAGTTCAGTAATGAAAGGGCATCCCTAAGAACAACCTGCATAAATAAATTAATGTCTCCAGGGTCTGTGAGGGTATCCAGTGTCCCTGCTTAGGAACTGCAGCAACCCCAAGCATCAGAGTGACTTCCTAAAAGGCAAGAGAAGAAAACAAGATGGGGCATTGCTGTTGCAGGGGAAGGGACTGGTGAATGACCTGTCCTCCAGGCAGCCCTGTGAGGTCCAGGGCTGCCCCCAGAGCTGTGCTGCACCCACGCTCCAGCAGTGGTCCCCTCTGCCCCACCATGTGTTAGTCACTGTGCTCCTTGGTGGAAATGTCACATGATGGTAAAGCCCTTGGAAGAGTCCAACTCATCCAGGGGTCTAAATCCTGCTCCTGGAAACTCCCAACCCTCCAACCTTCCTGTGGCCAGGGCTGAGGAACACCTCCCACTGCTGCCATAACCTGCCCACAGGAGATACTACACCTGCCCTGTCACCCACTGGTGGCTGCAGGGTGGCCTTGGAGTCTATGAGAAAGCTTTAGGCCAGAGCTGAGCCCCCAGCACAGAACTGCAGCAGCTCACACGTCAATGCACCACAGCCCTCATACACAGGAGCCACCAGAACACACAGAGCATACCCAAACCATGGTGTTTTGTCCCAGAATCCCTCCAGCCCCACACATGCTGGAGGGATTTCTACCTCTAAACACAGAGCCATAGATACCAGGCAGCAGCAGAACAGAATAATTCTAAGACCAGCACATGGGACAAGCCGCAGATCATAGCTTGAACACAGGGCGAAAGGCAGCCTTAGAATATAATCCACTTCAGAAGCTCTTAAATCTCCCCAATACAACACAGAGCCCTTTAAGCAAAACTAAACAACTTCCATTAGACTAAATAAATATTAAACCTAAGTGATGCATTAATTTACTCCAGTTCACCAAAGGCTAACTCCTACCCAAACTGATCATTATTAAAGAAATCCTATAATCCCTCGCTCCCATTCAGGCTCAAAACATGTAATCCCATGAATAAACCCAGAAAGAAAGTGTAACAAAATGGGCAATAAAAACTTAAAGCATTCACATCTTTCATCTACCATTAATACTGTAAACACTCACTCGAAGGCCCTCGAGTATGACTAATCTAATGTTTTGGCTCCCCACACCAACTGCCGAAGGAGCTCCGCTCTGTGTGTGACACCCAGCTAGCTCCGCCGCCCCTCTGGCTGCAGCCAGGACACCTCTGCAGAGCCCAGTGCAGCCATCCCACCTCACACCCCCCAAAATGCTGCAAAATCAGCACAAAAGGGAGCAAGTATGGTTCTAATAGCACCAGAGCACAAGAGCTTTCTTCTTTTTTTCCTTTTTTTTATTATTATTTTATTGCTTTGGAAGCCTGCAAGTTCCAACTGTATAAATGCCAATAACTTTGTTTTAAGGCTGCTGAAGTAAGAGATCAGATTTTAGCAAGTGCTTTCCAGGCAGCCAGCCAAACTTTTTCTGATTCACTAAAAGCACTGAAGAGAGGGGGAGAGGAAAGGGGCTGGAGGGCTGATTAACTTCAGTTACCGCACAAGCGCAAAAAACCCTCTCCCCGCTGCAAAGGGTTCCGGCGCTGCGAGCCCTGCGCAGCCTGTGATTCCTCGGGCTGAAAAAAACACGCACCAGAGAAAGAGAGCAAACACCTTCCAACCGCAGCGTAATTTACAGCTGTGGATCCTCTCCTGCTGGGGAGGCTGCTCCACCAGGGGAGGCTCTGCTGGTGTCAGGTTCAAGCTGCAGTTTTTGGAGGGGATGAAGAAAAGAACGTGATTGGGGATTTTTTTGGATGGGTGGGAGAGCAGGGGATGGGGCCGGTTCGGGTTTTAGTTTGGCCGGAGGCATGGAGCCACCTCCAAGGCTGTGCTCATTCAGGACCATCCCCTGCTGCCGCTGGAGACCTGGAGAGGGTGAGCAGGTGCAATCCCGGCCAAAGCAGAACTCAGGGCCAAGGGTGGCACAAGTGTCCTCCAGCCCTGGAGGGAGGATGGCTGGAGCCACTGGAGAAGTGGCACCTGCTCTGCCCGGCCCTGCAGGTGGGTCTGCTCCAGCATGCCCAGCTAAAATCCTTGTGGCAGTAGGGCGCGTGGCCACGGGAGCAGCTGCCATCCCCGTCCCGCGGGCACCTGGGCTGCAGAGCCTCGCTCAGGGTGTTGCTCCAACCGCCTCATTCCTGCCGAGGCAGGATCAAAGGCTGGAGCTGACTTGGACGGCGTTCTACTGAATAATGGGGAGGGAGCTCGCAGCCTCCTTCTCTTGGCTGGGAAAACTTGTGTTTTTCAAAGCATCAGTTTTTGGGAGTGAGTTCTCGAAAAGGGGAAGAGGGAAAAAAAAAGTAAAAAAAGAGACGGGGGGGGGGAAAGAAAGGGAAAAAAGGGCAAACAGGAGAGCGCCTGCTCTTCCACGGCAAGTGCATCAATCAACACTGTGCAAGGAGAGTCCAGCACTCCCTCTCACATCATTAGCCAGGCTAATGCGCTCCAGAGGATCCCGCTACGGCAGGCTACCGGCGCACCGGCTGCACCCCTGCCCGCACTAGCAGCCGAGCACAACCGGGCACGGAACGGGAGCTGAGGACAGGGGGAAGCCCCGGTCCAGGGCAAATGACACTCCCGCATCTGGTGGGGAGGTCGGTTTAATGCAGCTATAAAAACAAGAGGGAAACAAGTGAAAGCCCCAGCCAAACCTGCCTGGCACTCGAGGTCAGCACGCCGCCTTTGTTTCTATTTTACAACCAAAAGCGAGAGAGGACAGAAAGGACACGTACCTGTACCTGAAAGCACAGCAGCAGGAAATGTAAACATCTGGAGAGGAGAAAAAAAAAAAAAGGCAACAAAAGATCAAATGATGCGGTAGAATTATTAAAGTTGATTTTTTTTCTTTGTTTTTGTTTGCAATTTTTAAAGGGCTCAGAGCGATGCTCTGCTTATAGAAAGGCTCAGGTCCCCATTACCACTGGCCGCAAGGAAAATGCAACCAGAGCCTCCAGAATGAAAGTTTTAAAAAAATTAAAATTTTTTTTAAAAATTAAAAAAAAATTAGAAATATGCCATAATCCTTACAGGCAAGTGCAGGCTGAGAGCAGTGAATACATCGCTGGGCGAGGAGAGGGTTGGCCGGCGGCTGGTCGCTAGCGGAGCGCAGTCCCCCGCCGCCGCGCTGACATGGGAGCGATCCGGCCGGCGAGCTGCGATCCGCGCCGCGCTGCTCCGCGCCGCTCCGCGCCGCCGGGAAGTTGTGGTACCGCCCGCTCTGCCTCCGCCGAGTGACTCGTCAGGCATCAGCTCTCCTCTCCCCCTGTCTCTCCTCCTCCTCCTCTCCCTCTCTCCGCCTTTGGGGGGATGAAGGTGCTTATTGTCAGTAACTTCCGATCATCAGCAAGTACCCCCCCGCGTCCCCCCGGGCCAGGCCAGCCCCGCCGGGCGGATGGAGCCTCTCGGCCGCCGCCGCCGCGCCCCGCTTGGGGCTCCGCTCCGCACCCCGCGCTGCGCGCTCCGGGCGGGCGGCATAGCGATGCGCGGGGCGCGGAGCGGGAGGCAGGACCCGCCCGGGCGGGCCCGCGGCTGGCACCGCCTGCGCGGAGGGGGCACCGCCCGGCCGCGGGCAGCGCCGGCCGGGAAAGCGTTTTTTACAAAGTGAGGGAGGGGGTCGGGCTGCCCCGAGCCCTCCTCGGCCCGACAGAGCGGGCGCCGCCGCCGCTCGCCCGGGACGCGAGGGGCTCGGAATTCCCGGCACGGCGGCCGCTGCCCCGTTCCACCGACACGTGCGGCTGCCCGGGGTCCGGTGCGCCCTTACCTCCGACGGGGCAGGAGCGCGTCCTGTGCCCGCCGAGCCTCGGGCAGGCGGCAGCGGGGCCCGGCAGCCCCGGAGCGGCCCCTCGCGGGCCGGGACAGCCACAGCCGCCCGGTCCATGGGCCCGGCACCGCTCCCCGGCGGGACGCGGACGGCGGGGTCAGAGCGCCCGGCTGCCGGCGCTGCCGCCGCCGCTCCGCACGGTTCGCCTGCCCTCCAGCGGCCGCTCCGCCGCTCCGCACCACCCGCAGCCCCGGGGAAAGCCCGCAGGCTTCCTCCGCCTCAGCTTTGGGGAGGTTTTTNAAACCCCACCAAAAACCCCTCAAACCTCCCCCCCACCAAAAAAAACCCCCGAAAAACCCAAAACAAAAAAAACCCAAAAAACAAAAAAACCCAATCGCGCTGATAGCGTATGGTAACTGTTTCCTTGTGTCTGAAACCTCGTTTATAGCAGACAAGATGCCAGGAACTGTTAACCTCCATGCATAGCCGAACTCTCCAAAGAGCACCCAACATCAGTTAACACCTTATTAGGTGAGAACATGACCATAGCTCAGAACTCTGAGCTTTCCAAATTCTCTACTCGAATAACAGCGTACATCAGTGCAGCATGTCGGGCCCAGCTGCTCCCACTTCTGCAGGGACCGAGGTGCTTGCTCCCCTGGCACTCTCAGCCACAAATCAAGCAGCATCTTTAATCCCTGGAGTTCGTCACTGGGAGCCTTCAGGTATCAAGTCACAGGGTTTTTCGGCCCATGGTTTTGGCCCCAAGAGGCACAGAAAAGATTAAGTTTTAAAACAGTGATCAAAACAAGTCCTTATAAAACCTCCAGCACTAACATGTCTGTGATGTATCTAACAGACTTCACACTTCTGGTCTTATGGATCTGCAAGTTTAAAAAAACCAAAACCCCAAACTGCTCTCAATTGCTCATGTCACTGACATCAGAGGCCCCATGCATCCCTGTCCTGGCAGTCCCACGGCACCTTGCCACAGCTGAAAGCTGTTTCCACACATGGCCAAGAACATCAGAGCCACCGTACTGAGCCCTACAAGTTGAGCTCACCTAGATGCCTACACTGGAACAATACAGAATCTGGGGACTCACAAGATCACAGCGTTTAGGTGAGATGTGAAAATATTCCATATATCCCTAATCATCACCAATACTTCATTTCTTGGAAGCGGTTTGGGTGGCAGAAGCTCAGCCTGCGCTATCTTATGCTGGTAGGTGCTGCTCAGTCCCAGGAAAGGTACCCACAGCACAGGGTCATGCCCAGCATGTCCATGTGCACCAGCCCCTCACCTTGTTGAGTCCAATATCTGCTGCCCAATGTACACAGGAGTTCTGCAAAGCCAGAGGCAGTAACTCCTCCAAAACCCTCACAGTCACCTGTGGGCGTGAGCTTCGACTGCTCCTCAAGCTTTTCACCATGGCAGCCCCATCACCTGCCTCCAAGAAAAGGGTCCTCAGATGGCGACTGATGGCTCTGCCCAACATCCAAGCTGGCCCAGGGCCGCTGCACCTGGCTGGAAGCAGAACAGCTAGAAAAGGAACTTGTGAAGCTGCTGCTAACATTTATCATTTTAATTGCCCCAACAGCAGGTAAAATTACAGCAGCTACAACACAGCTGTGAGCTATGCATGGAAAAACTCATCCCAGGTGACTCTGGCCCAGACCATGTTGAGGAGCCGTGTGCTAGCAGCACAGCTGCCCCCACAGCCACGACCCAAATGACTTGGATCCATGCAGGCCAGGAGGACCTGGACACCTCAAGCAGCAAGAACTGCTAGGGCAACGCCAGGGATTGTTTTAAAGAGGGCACCATGAGGGTTTTCTTCTTTCAATTATTTCATTTGCAATCACATGAGTTCTTTATTTAAAATAGATCCATCCTTTGTACCTCAGTAGCCAGGCAAAACCCCTTAATCTTTAATATCCAAATAGTTACCTGGAGAATAACAGCAATATTGGGTGAACCTCAGACTACCAGTCTTGAACAACACAGATGGGGCACAGAATAGAGAAGAGGCGGCTCATATCTGTCTGTGAAAAAATAAAAATATCATTTAGCTGTATGCTGTTATGAATATATGTGAGAGTGTGTGTATATATATGTATACATATATATATATCTAATATTAAAAGCTCCACACCCAGACCTGTTGCTCCACTGCTGAAGGCTCTTGTATGATCAGATTCCCAGCACAAATTCAGCCAGAGCAGCCAATACCCACTGGAAAACCGTTAAGGCTGTTTGTTTTTCTTATGGCATGCTCAGGGTATGAAGGCTGGCACAGCACATTCCTGAGAGCCTGATGTTCTCAACACTTTATAAAGCAAGACAGGGCCAGGTAGGACTGTGCACTGCAGGATGCCCTGTGAGCTCCTGGGGTTACTGCCTTCCACTCACCCTTGCAAATGCCTGAATTAAGGCTGTGTCCTACAGTGCCCCGGTGGCTTACTGGACTAGTGACCACCCTTCAGCAGCTCAAATCAAAGTCTGAGCAGCCTGGCCTTTCACTTGCAGGGCAGTGAAGGTGCTCCTGGTGAAATGAGCTTCGCTCACTCTGCTTCACTGGTCCATATCCCATGAGGAATGGGCATTTCACAGAGCATGGAGCCCATTCAATGGGGCCAAGGACTTAAGAGCATGCTTGAGGGGGAAACCTTCCCACCCCAGATACCCCTTTGGAATGTGAAAGCGAAGCCAGCAGGAACACCCAGGATCTAGCCCCACTGTATCTGGCACACCAAGATTTAATTTAAAATGAAAACCCTGGACTTGATGTTTTACAAAGACCAAGTTCAGCTCTATATCCTGGCCCTGCTTCTGGTAAGCAAATCCGTGCATGGAATCTGCATCTCCAGCCTTGAGTTGTTCCTATAAGCAAGCTTTTCCTTAGAGAAAATCCACTTGAAAAGGTTTTCTCAATCTGAAAGCCTTGGTAAAAGGAAAGACAGCTTTCAGACTGACTGGGCTGCATGCTCTGTCTTTATCCAGTTTACACACAAAAAGACAACTTCACCCCAAGGTGAGGAACACTTCTGCCACACAGTCTGGACAGACAGGGAAGGAGGGGATGCTTTGCAGTTACTGCCATTTGACAGAAGAGCCACCTCAAAACAACCCTGAATTGTCCAGGAGGACAGGACTTCAGCCTCAGCTCCACCACATTCAGGCACAGTCTTGCAGAAGAAACATGGTGAAGAACAGTCAAGACTTGGATTCAGCCATCACAGCTTGCACTTCTTGGGAACAGAGGCAACTGCAGCATCCTTTCCAGCTCTTGACCACAGGGATGTCTTGTGGCTCCTCGCAGAGGGAGAACCCAGCATGCTACAGCCCTTATTTTGATGTGTATCATCACTTTATATGAGAAAAGAAACCCAAGAGGCAGGCATTGTTCAGCAGGCAGAGGTTTAGAGTTTACAAAGTTTTACTCCACTGGAACACCCCTTGGATTTCAATGGGATTTGGGGACTGAAAGCTCAGATTCCTCTAAAAGCTCCAGCATACTCAGAAACAAATCCCAGTGCTTTATCAGCAGAGCAATGAGGCAAACAAAATCCTTGACAATGATGGACATCTCAAACTAAAGGGCAGACCAGTTCAGTACCCTGCTCTCCTGAGTATCCAGCCCCTCTCCAGTACCCAGGGCACCTCAGCCAGAGCCTGCCCCGACCCTGTGTCCCCCAAACTGGCCACCCTGCTCCAGTGTCTGGCACAGGGTGGACACACATGGGCTTTCCTTGATCCCATTGTCCAGGAGCTCTGCAGCTCCCCTCTGAAAGCACATGGCAGTTGCTAGAATGCTTCTGAAGGGAGGCAAGAACAAGCCAACCTCTGCAGACAACCCTACACAAACCAGTGGGAAATTCCACTTTTCAGCCTTTGCACTACATTAAATCCTAAGGCTTGGCTCCTTGGATTTATACTCCTCTATGGTTTCACTTTTCCCTAAAAAAAAAACCCAAACCAAAAACCAAAACCAAAAATAAAAAAAGAAAAACCCAAAAAAACAACCTAAAAAATCACAAGCTGCTAAGCTTCAAAACTTATTATCTCTTCAACTTGGAGCTTTTCAGCTCAACAGCTCTTAAACATAAACCTCTTTGACTGAAGTCTCCTGAATTAAACTGTCTCCAACAAGTCACCATCCCCTACCCTGTCTGTGGGATGACTGATCCTTCTGCACACCACCACCCTGGGCTCCTGTCCTCCGCCCCATCTGCTGGCCCAGGGCAGGACATCACACAGTGTGCATGACCACCCAAGTTCCCACAGCTGGCAGTGCCACTGCAGGGCCAATTCAGGGCTGATGCAGGCCCTGACTTCTCAATGCCCTGTGTCACTGTCCTCAGTGATGGCACCAGTGAATGAGTGACCCTGAAGGAACTCAGGGTGGGCTGTGATACAAGACAGTTTCTGAAAACATTGCTGGAAAAACCCGTGTTTCTACTAAGCTTTTTGAAGAGGAACTGTAGTCACACTTGGCATCAGACAAAAATTCAAAAAATATTGCGTGGGTGGATTTACACAAAAATATATGGGAAAATGGCATTTTTTCTGGAAAATCAGTCACAGATCAGTAAAGAGACATTTCTGGAAGTCCCATTCTCCTGGGGCATGCACAAGCAACTCCTCCAAGCAGAGCTCTATCCACTCAGAGGGTGGGGCATTCTCCACCACGGCCACAATGAGGGCAGCCACAGCTGGGCTCTCAGGGACCCTGCCAAGCAACCCAGAAAGGGGACAGATTAATGCAGGAGCACCATGTTTGCAATGCTGCCCAAGCTTTTCCTAGAGAGCAGGGAAAGGCCATGCTGCTCTAACAGCAGTGGCTAGGGAAGACCGGAGGAGAAACTGAAAAGGATCAGAAGACTGAAAAGTCTGAAGAACAGTGAAGGACTAAAGCAAGGAAAAGGTTGTGGCAAGATGTAGAGTTGGAAAGAACCATTTAGAACCATGAAGCTAGAGGGAACAAGTAGAAGCATCTCTCCTAACTCAAGACCCTAAAAATGAAGTCAAGATCCCCCAATCTCTCTGTCCTGTGCTCTCTGGAGATCACAAGGACTGGCTGGGTTCTACACTATAGCGGTCCCATGACATTTTATTGCCCTTAACCACAGCCATGTAGTTAAAATCTATTTTCTGTGTAGAAAATTGGAAGGAAAGGCTTGAAAGTATGAGAAAAATATTTAAGGAACAGGGAAGAACATCCTAAACACCAGAGGTGGCCTTATTTATTAAATTTATTAACTTTACTCATTAGCTGTAGCTGTGCACTGTTGTTGGTGTCCTCACACACATTTACACCCAGGGAACAGCTTTACACCACCCACAGCAGGGCCCAGATAACATTCACTGCCTCAAAATAGCATGGTAAGGGCTGATAGGAGCCTTTCATCAAGGACATTCCTGGGAAAATAGCGCAATTACAAGCTTTGGGACAAATGTAAGGAGCAGTGGGAAAAGTTTTATGAACAGGCACAGATAAAGGTGGCTGAAGTGGTGAAATGCCAAATACCTCAACAGCTACAATACACCTTCAACTCTCCCTGCAATTATTACTCATTAAAAAAAACCCAAATCAATGTAAAACCTAAGGCTTAAATTGAAAACAGGCAAGAGAAACTGTTTTCTCTTAAATACAGTAAGTCAACAGAATTGGATGGGGGTCAGCAGGCCTCAGGCCCCAGCAATTGGTTGAGAAAGACTGCAGGACCCTTCTAACAAAATTGCCTTCAATGAAAACAAAGACTGTTTCTAGTACCAGAATAAACCAATCACTTGAGGTGAATCAGGTGCATTAACTCTGAGTGGTGTAGCTCTGTTCCCTCTCTTTGTCATTTGCAGTTCGAGTAGGGTGATGGCCATGCCCTTGTCCTGGACAAGGCTCAGGTCAGCAGCACAGGGCGCTGGCACAGCCAGCTCAGTGTGGGTGGGCACTGTCAGAGGTGCCCTGCTGAGCATCCCTTCCAGGGCCTTTGCTTTTCCCATTGTCACTTTTAACCCTTAGCCACCTTTTCCCCCCTTCTTTTATTCATTGTCATTTCTTGCTTGTTTTCTCCAGGATGCTTTTCCCATTAGAGGTTCTTATAGCTTGGTCAGGGAGAGGTGACAGAAGTGGTAGAAGGAGAGAAGAAAGTTTTTGAAGAAAGGAGAAAAGTCACCTTCATACAACTGGACACAGGCCATACATGTGGTCCCCACAGCACATATCTTAATCAACATGTGATATAATTGATTGATTTACTTGGTCCCAACTAGGCACTGCTTAAAACCCATTTACGTAAGACAATCCAAAGGCCAGCCACTGAAGAGCTGATCCAACACAACACAGAACTGTTCCCAGAAGTGTCCATGCAGGTAAACCAGTGAGCAGCCAGCAAAGGGTTTCCCTGTGCTACGTGTTAACGGGAGGATAAGTCAGGCCCTTCAGACACACCTGCAAGACAAGCATCACTTCTCCCATCACACATGCTCAGCTCTCCTTGTTCACATTGAGAACCAGGCTCAGACAAAGCAATCCTTCAGTACCAGATCACAAAACCTCCAAACCTCACTCAACACAACGAATTGCACTTACTGCTGCTTGCCAGAACCTACTGCCCACTAGCCAAGAGCAGGAATAAGGGTACTGGGCTCCATCCAACATTGAGCTCCAAACCACCCCCCATTCTTTTGCAGCTTTTTCTGACATTTCTAAGTAGGGTCCAGTCTCTAATGCCCTTTGAGGAGAAAAGGAGAATAAGGATCTAGGTGCTGGTTCCACAGAGAGAGAAGGAAAAGTTGACAGAGTCTGGCTGCTAGTCAGTAATGGCACACGTGAAAGAGACAGGACATGGTTTGGGGTATCTGGGTAGGAGCATGAACTTAGCCCCGAGGGACTGTCTGGGTGGCAAGGAGCCCAGAACCCCCACCCATCCTGGCCCTGTTTTCCATTACCTCAGCCCACACACACTCCCACCCTCCTGCCAGCCATGCTTGAGTTGCTTCTCTTCAAAGGCTGCAAAAATTTCTGAGTGCAGGCAAAATAAGAGCCTCACCCTCATCACAGCCCCTGGATTCTGAAAAGCCACTCTGGCAGGTTTGCTGGATCACAGGAGCAAACAGAACCCCAGGACAGACCAAAGAGAAGCCACAAGCACTTCTCTTAAACACCCCTAAGAATAAGGCACAGACCAAGAGCGCCTGACAGGATGGTGTCCTTCTGTTATCACCTCTTCTGCAGTGAGATACCAAGAGACACCAAAGACTTTGAGACAAAGTAGATTCATATGGAGCAGCTCCACAGCAGCCAACCCTCAATGGTTGCACACACCCACTCAGCTGGGTGGCCTTCCCTTTCACCCACATGGGGAGACACCAGCTACCTGTTCACTGAGAGGAATGAAACCCTCCCAGAAGGAAATGAATCATGAAAAAAGCTGGAACAGACAAGTTCTGCAACAGGAAAGGCAGCAGTAAGGGGAAATTCTCGTACAAAGGAAAGGTGAAGGCACCGCTACCTGGAGAGGCGTTTCACCATCCTGTAAAGGAAGCCAAGTTGTTCTCCCATCAGAGTGTGAGGAAATTTGGCTCTGTAGCTCCACCCCCTCAGATAAGCCATCCTCGAGGATCAGGTTTACACAGAGGCTTAGAACCCTCAACAAAGCTATCAAAACACTCCAGCTTTGTTGCCATCATTACCATGGCAAGGACCTGTTTCAACTCTGCAGAAGTCAAGAGCACTACTTCAACAACCCTCATCTGGTATTTGTCTCTTCAACAGGTATTTTCACATCTGAGGTTTTTTTTAATTCAACCTTTGAGGGTCTGTTCAAAGTGAAAGAACTGGCAGCTGCAGATGGATTTCCAAGAGGATACAGCTGCACCATCATCAGGTGGCCAGTCCCAAAAGAACCCAGGGTTTGGAGACATGAGCAGCACAACAGCAGTTAGAGACAAGGCCCCAAGGCTAGAAGTGGGGCAGTGACCATCCCACACTACTCCATAAACTGGCAGAAAACAGTGGAGGACCTAACCAGGGCCAAGGGAAGTTATTTTTATGCCATGAGGGTGCCTCAAAAATGCCCCCATGACGTTCAACAGCAGCCTGACAACTTTATTTAGACTACAACTCGGCACCAGCACAGCAATGATTTCCTTCAGAGCTGCCCATACAGGCTTTACCTTCCCCCTGCAATGCTTGTTCAGAGCACGGCTGCACCCCAGACCTGCTTTGGTCAGTCATCTACAGACAACACCCTGGCTTTTCTTAAAACTTTAATAATCAGAATATTTTACTAGCTAGAAAGCCTTTCGCTGAAATTACTGTACAATTTTCACTTCTTTCAGCCGAAATTGAGGGCAATTTTGCTTAAATAAGCCTGTCTATGCCATTAGCTCTATTTCACTAGGGAAATCTGCTCTCACTTGTGCATATGACATCATCTATTGACATAACCCCACCAAAACAGGCATTTCAAACCCTTATACTCTGCCATTTCACATGCTGCAATTATACTCGAGCTTAAACCAATCTTTGACACAAGACTTGCACCTTTTTGCTTCTCTACCAGGCATTTCACTTGGCTTCATTTTCCCAAAAAGAACTACTTGCTTCTGGAGACTTGAACTGCTTTGCATTGCAACCAGCACCTCAACTATAGGAACTAAGGTGCTTGTAATAGCAAATGTAAAAAAAAAAAAAATCAGTGGCAATTTTACTCATCAAATTGTACATACCACCTAAGCAACTTGTAAAGAATGCTCAGTATAACAGACCCTATGCCAAACTAGCACAACTGAGTGTGTTCACACGTTCCAAAGTCACCTGCTGCAGGACCCGTGTCCAAGTCCTTGAAGTGAGGAAAACCTCAACCTGCTTTACTCAGAGGGTTCCCTGCTGTGAGTTAAATAGTTTAACAGTTACCATACAAGTGAATGTTTACCGAGTATTTTTCCAGTCTCTATCCCATTGCTGCAGTTACTGGACACAAGATAGAACAGTCAAGCATTGGAAATGACACAACATTGAGACAGGAGCCTTGAGGAGTCTCATCCTCAAGGCTTGTTATCCATGCCTCCCTTCACCTAAAAGCCCTGACAACCTTTGAGATTTTTACTTCATGTAACAAGAATGGCCCAAAATTTTAACTCTGACTCCTAGGCCACTGGACCTGAGAGGACTTCCTGCTCATCTAAGCTTTTGGATTTGCTGGAGATTAGTCTCAGCATTCCCAGGAATTTATCCACCGTGAGCTCTTCAGGCACACCCTAAAGCATTCAAGCTAATTCTTCTCTCCACAAAACTGTCACAAGAGTCATTACCTGAGGCAACCTCAAACTCTGCAGCTCCTCAGAAGAACAGCACAGCCAGAAATCCCAAATCAAAAGCACTGAATTTTACAAGTGCAGTTTCAGGCCCTCTAAAGCCAGTAATTATGAGAGAAAGCATAAACCAAAGCACAATGAAGGTCAGAAACAGAGATGCAGGAAGGGCTGGTTTAGACAATTATCTAATTAGTGGTCCCTTTCAGCCAATAAAGCCCTGCTTGCCACTCCAGTCTTCTCACCAATCATCTGCTCAGTAGCTCCAAAACTCATGGAACTGGAGTTGTTTCTGAAGCTGACAACACATCAGGATAGCTAGAAAATACTCAAAGACAGTTCCTCGAAGAACTTTTAAGCCCCATTATCTCTGGGTTCAATACGCAGACTCCCCCCATCCGTAAAAAAAGAAACAATAGTACTTTATTAAAATACTAAATTTTATTTTTTTTCACATACATTTAGTCTCCCCACCGTTTCCATTTGTCTGACCACCACCATGCCTTATCAAAACATTCCATACATACTTAAAATGAAGCTGAGGGTGGAGTCCCATCTTTAAAAACTAAACAGGCATTTTGGACAACACATTCTTGGCAAGGTAATCTGGATGACATTTATCAGACACAGGAGGGAAAGCTCTTTCAGCATTTGTAAAAAGAACAGCCAAATAATGGTTACAGAAATAAGACTGCAGATTTTAACAAACTGTTTAAACTGTTTTCTTTTCTTACAGACTCTGTCTCCACTGCCAGAGAGCTTGAATGACCTGGAAATGTACACAAAAAGTTAGAAATTGAAATCAATTTTTTTAAAAATTATTTTTAGTTTACTATCTCCACTTATTCCTTAAAATACTGTCTTTAAATTATAGAAGTACATTCCTTTCAGAGAAAATCAAGTTGAAAGCATGACACTGGGTCCTTCTGCCAGGAGACTGTTATTCACGCTAGGTCACAATAGTAAAACTTCAGCTTAGTCTGTGTTAAGTGGTAACTAAATCAGGAACTTGCTTCTTGATACCACCTTTTGGCTTGTACTCTTTTAAGAGCTCAGTTGATTTTGGGAGGGAATGTAGCAAGAATGCCATAATCTCCATCATGAAACAGCTCCCCCTCCCAGACACCCACCCCAACAAAGGGCTGAACACCAGACTGGCCTAGGTGGCCAAATTCAGCAGCAAGGGAAACCACAGCTCATTTCCTTAGCTAATATGGTGCCAAAAGAAAAATTCTGTGGGTTTAGTAAGCAAGAGATAATTTACCAACCATATAAAAGCTGGAAAAATGTAATAAAATATTAGCCTTCCCATCTTAGCCAACTAAACCCTCAAAACCATTCCCATATATTTAATCTGAAGTATTGTTTGTAGTTTGTAGCCCTTTGAAACAGTCAAAAGCTTCTAAAGATTAAGAAGTGGGAAAGGATCTTTAAGTCAGGCTATAAAAGTTTTTGGACTTTATTGAGCTCTGATAAATTCAGTTACCTTCTGGTCCTCCGTCCTGAAGCAATTCTTAACATAGTTGGCAAATTTGGGCTCCAGTTTAGGAAGGGTAGTACCCTATTTGGAAAAAAAGCAAGCTTTAGGGTCTGCAGGTCATTTAACACTTCCAATAAATTACCTTTGAAGCTGAAACCTTTTGCAATACACGTGGAATTTGAACTCACCTTGCAACTTCCCACACTAATCTACTTTAAACCACTTAAGAAAGTTTGTTTTTCTACCATGGCCAGGTATTTCTCACAGAAGTGTCTACACACTGAATTGCTGTCCAAGACTATTTGCTGATGCTTAAGAGCACAACAGCATTCACCACTTCAAATCACCTTGTTTGTAGTCAACAGCCCCA
Source organism: Cyanoderma ruficeps (assembly GCA_008694505.1). Taxonomy (NCBI): domain Eukaryota; kingdom Metazoa; phylum Chordata; class Aves; order Passeriformes; family Timaliidae; genus Cyanoderma; species Cyanoderma ruficeps. The sequence goes on along the minus strand of VZDJ01000078.1, from coordinate 509,411 downwards.
CGCTACTCCGGTAAACTAGAACTAATTCCATAATTATGGATTCTTACTGCAGCACACAACCTGAGACCACCCTTCACAGGTAGGTTTTCAACTTTAGCTCTAAAGCAAAACATGAACTGACCTCCCAACCTGTCCTTTAAAACTCATTAATACACTACTCATTAAAACATTACTTCTACCAATTTAAAGAACAGTTCTAGAAACATTTCCTTGTAATCCCTGGAATTGTGTTTGCACATTCACACATGCTCAAATGTACAAGGCAGATTCTGCTAATAATCCACAGATTAAGTTTATCATCTCGTCTCCTAGTATCTCCAGGGAAAATAATACAGCATGCTATTTTAGGAGACACCCATTTGCTTTCATATGTCCCAAGAGAAATACTTTCCAATTCCTCAGGTGAATCAGTTGAAATATCCCACACCAATTAGGACAGCACACTCAGCTGCTACTTAACACATTGCACAAGACAACAAATTTCTATTCAAAGGCAACAGCAACACGAGGAGTATTTCAAACTGCAATACTGCAACCAAAAAGCCCAGATTTGGCCACTGTTTACCTCATGCTTTTCTCTTAGCTTCCTGACACCTACTTAATACAAGAGGTTTGCTCTGAATCTAGTAAGCGATTTTTTAAAAAGCTGTTACTTGCTGGCTGTCAGCTGGAGTCCTGTGTACACAGAATGCAGATGCTAAGGGATGCTTCAGCACCATATTGATAAATATGACATTAAGCTTCCTACTACAGTGCATAAGACAGCATTTCCCAGCAGAAACACTCTTCAACACCAGATAATGCATCTTAAACCTCTTTTTGCCATTTATCTGCTCTGCTTGCTTCCCTCCACAGGTACATGTCTATTGTGAGCAGCTCAGCCACTTGTGCTCACGCTGCAGAAGCATCACTAATCACGGCTGCTTTGAGTCATTGCAAACACCACAGCAGCATCCAGGGGTTACTGTGACCCACCAGGATGGGCCTATCCATCATGTCAGGCTCCCAGGCCAGGGCCGTGCATTTCCACCCTCATCACAGCCAGTCATTGCTCACTCTGCATCCATCCACCCTGTATTTAAACACTTCTGATCTCATTTTGCATTCCTGGAATGAAGTAGCCTCAAAACACTAATGACCTAAGCAGAAGATTATCCTAATTCCTTAGGTGACCTTTGTTTGCCATTGCATGGGGTTAAAAAGTGTATTATCTTGAACTAAAAAACCAAACCAACAATGCTCCCTAGCACCCATATCAGCACTTTGAGGCAGCCAAGTACGGCCACAGCCAGGCCCTCATTCCCATCTGCTCTGAGCACAGGGGTACTGAGAACACAGAACACTGTGCACTTCAACCCTGCTACACCCAACCAGCCTACAACTGGATCTTTCATTTTATGGTTGAATAGCAGCTAAGAATATTACTGACATGCATGACCACCAAGTGCTGGTCAAAACTGATAACAACCAGAGCAAGTGACTGCCCTGACACCTTCAAAGGGTAAAGCATCCAGTGAAGTGAGACTCAACCCCAGACCTGTCCAGAAAGCAAATGCTCTCAGGCCAGTACCAGCATCTCAAGTCATCTCAGAAGCACCTATCTCCCTCTCCTGGAAGTTACTGAGCCTTACAGGCACTGGGATACTGCTTCCAAGACCAAGGCATTTCAAGCATGTGTGGAACTTACTCCACTTTGCTTTAGTAACCTGAAGTGTATAGGCACTATTTAAGTCATCTTTACAATAAATATTACCTAAGGGGTTTTGTGGTCTTGTTTTTTTCTTTAACCTTAACAGAGACAGTTCACGGAGAAATATCAAATTGCTAATCAGCACTACTGGAGAAATACACCAAGTGGTTTTCTTTCTCAGGAGTGCTGAGGTTTATTTTCCACAACGTGTTTTTTCATTTCTCTGAGCTTCAACATCAACACACACTGATAGTAACAGAACAGTAATCAATAACATCATAAGCATTTCTTAAAACTTCTAATTCTTCTCATCTGCAGAAGTGTAAAAGTAAGGGTGAGAAACCTCATTCCCAAAAACTTACCTTATCTACAGATGCTTGCATTTTTGCTTTTATCTCCTCTAATGACAGAGGGACTTTTGGTGTTTTTGGAGTTAGAGTTTTATCCTTCTTGGAATCTGGAGTCTGAAAGTTATTCATTTCATTAGTAACTTGCACATAAAGCTACAGAGAAGATAAATTTTATAAAACTAGCTATCATACTGATAGTCCATACAGTTTTCAGAAAGTCACAAAACCTAAACTCCTGCTTCTCAAACACTCCATAGAAGAATGAAAAAGAACTATTTTCAAGTCTGGACTTATTGTAATTACAGTTAGCACAGCTGGCATCTTATGCTTCTGGGCAGGTGCCTCCACAGTTCTTTTAAATGGAAACAAAACCAAAAACAGCCAAAATATTTAGTGATTCAGAATTTACTCCACATCTGCAGCCAGATTAGGTCATGCTTTAAAAGGCACACCTGCAGTGCTTTTCAGATGTTGTCCTGCCACATATGCCATGCTCACTCTTGTATGAACCTTCCTGGCATCATGTCTGAGTACATGCAGCAAGGAAGCAGGACACAATCAAACAGGATTAACAATGAAACTGCCAGTCCTACAGTGGGTTATGGTCACCAGAGATCCTTGGCAGCAGCAGCCTCCAGTGTTTTCCAGTGGAAACACACTTGGCAGTCACCCTCTTGTACAAGGTGCTGCTCAAAACCAATAGATTTAGTCCTTCAAACCCAAGAATTACCAATATTCCCAAGGGATAGTATGTCTGATCTTGACTGCTGTAAGTACATATTTATCATAGAAGAGTTTCACAGAGAACATGAAGCAGTGAACACTTATCAACATGCTTCATATCAGGATTTAGAAACCTAAAAATCTAACTTGAAAATAAGTATGCCATTTGAAGTTACCATTAGGCAAGAAAACTAGCTTCTCCACTAGAATAAGCCTTTGTTTTACCCAGCTGTTTTCACTCACTTTTGACTTAGATGCTGGCGTGGATGGCTTAGAGTCTTTTCCATTTTGCTTTGCCTTCTGCATATTTTTTCCTGCAACCTCACGAACAGGCTGGAAAGCAAGCATACAAGTTCATTTGAACTGCAAGTAAACTCAAGATAGCATGTTACAGGAACCCGAAGGAAAACCTCTTGGTGCAGCACAGTCACACACCAAAGAACAAGTTCTGTTACGATATTATACAACTGTGTGGGACTCCCACTGTATTTTCCTTAAATATATCACCTTTCCTTACATATCAATATGCAGTCTTTAGGGGCAGATACTGCTTGAAGATTAATTCCTGGTGGTACTGCAGTTGCGTGACCTCATTCAGTGCTATCTTTTTATTGTAACACAACCATTACCTCATTTGGCATTTTATCCAGAAATACTGTCTGGGATGTCCATGGGGCATATTACCACACATATGCCTAAGACATGGAGTCTAAAATTCTATATAAATGGAGGGACCATTTTGTCCAGTCACCGTAGATCCCACCAGATGGCAGGAATCTGCAGTTCAGACTGTCTTTACCAGGCCATTGTGCACTATCGTCTATGGAAATTCAGTGGGAACAGAGCAGCACATGGTGAAGTAAAACATTAAAAATCTGTTTTCATAACAGTAGCCATGAACATAAAAATTCAAGCCAAAGAGTATACTTGAGAACACGAAAATGCTCCCTGCTCCCTGGGCAGCTGCCCTGCTGCGCGTTTACCGCACCACCAGATGGCCCTCGAGGGCCGATGGACCCGCACCTCCAGGCACTTCCCTGTCACGGCTCACTCTGCATCCACCCTGCATTTAACTGCAGGGAATGGCTCCAGGGGCTCACACATTTACAGCCTTCTGTAGCTGAAAGGTCCTTTCCACGGCATGCATGACTGAAACAGCTAAGCACAACGTCCTGTGAGCAAGATTTCATTTGCTGCCCAAAAGCCATCCCAGGTCCACACCAGTCTGACAGCTGCAACCCTGTGCTGCTAAGACCCAGTCGCCCCTTTGCAGCCAAGGAAATACAGCATGGATTGGATGGATGCACATTCACACTGAAGTGTTCTCATACCCTATTATAATTTCTTTACACAGACTGAGCTAAACCTAAGCCATGCCCCATTCACACATTCCAGAGACAGCTGTGCTAACTCATTAATTTAAGGGACTACCTGCCCGATTACTGTCATATAACAGTATTAGCCACTTACCTTCTTTATTGGTGCTTTAATTTCTTCCTCATCATCCTCTAAGTCATCCTCATCACTACAATTAGAAAGCAAGTCACTCACCATAACTCAAGATTCATGTTAGGGATTGATCATCCCCCTCCCTCCCAATAAAATGTTTTATTCATGGAGGAAGCAAGCAATCTTCCAAAGTTTACTTTATACCTTAACATATGGCGAAGTGCTAGGCAAGTATTACCTTTAAAGCAGTTAAATGCATTCCCTCCTCTTTAATACTGAAGGGATATATCCCAGTGACTTCCACTACTACTATTAGAAGCTAATGAGTAGCAGGAAGCCCAGTACGACATATCTGAATAATGTTAATTTAGAGAGCATTGCAGAGATAAATAAGGCAAGGATGCTTCTTCCCTAGCCAAGATATAGAAGCTTTCTCACTTAGCATCCAGTTATGTCACACAATTCATGTTCTGAAAGTTAGCCCTGTATTTTAAAATACATTCTCAAAACAAGAATACATACTCATCATCGTCATCCTCATCTTCATCATCGTCCTCATCATCTTCTGCTAATTTTGGTTTTTTCTTTAAAAAAATAAAGTCTGTTAAGTGTCGATACCATTTTTGTGGCAATGAAATGCAACTGCTGTCTACAACAACTGTGGAGTAAGTACAATTTCCATCAATTTAGCTAAACCCAGAAAGTTACAGCTGCTAAGTCCAAAGCTACTGACAAGGTCACTGAATATGCTCTGACCATAGAAACCTTTACTCTGTAGTACAGCGCTTAAAAGATGCAGTACACTGATTTATTTATACTAGAACCTGCAGTTACTGCAGGGGACAAAATTTCTACGAAAGTAGCCGTTACACCTACCCCTTCAGCAAAACTTTGGGGACCTTCTGTACTTTATATTACACTTCTGTTATTTAGTACAAAATAATCCCTTCCCACTTATAATAGCAAGGCATCTAACTGTTTCCACCTAGAGGCAGCACTAATACCAAACTAAAAGAAAATGCTGTGAACAGAGTGACTGCAAGTCTATATACCTGTGGTGTCTTAGCTCCTCCTCCACTTGCTGGTCTCTTTGTTGAAGCATTAACAATTTTTGTATCATCTTCCTCCTCATCTGATTCTGGTTCTTCTTCTAATGCTGATAAAGCAAAGGCAAAGTGTAAAAACATTACCTCATTTAACAATATAAAGCAAGACTGTTAGTAAGAAACAAAGAGCATCACCCACAACTGAGTAGGTTTGGTCTGGCTGAGGTGCTGAATTGATAGCAGGAAGCTTCCCACTAGTGACCGGGAGGTCACTGACTAGGTTTTTCAGCTGACTGAAGCAGATACTACTACAGGGAAATCCCAACCAGGTGAACAACCACCCCACACACTGCTTGGAACACTCCACAGACCACAGCAAGTCAAAAATAATGTCTTCTTCACTGCTAAGGAGATACATTTGAAAATGAGTAGGGAGAAAGAGCAAAGACACTTCTCCAAAGGAGAAGGCTAGTCCTGGGTTAGTTTAATTAGAAATCAGAACTATCTCATGGGCTGTCTTCTCACACTCAGTTGATAAGCAGAAAGCCTACAGTGGGACACTAATACCCACTTCTACAGGGAGAAATCAGAACTGAAATTGCAAGGCTGATAAATGCCCCTTATCTATACAAACCAAGTGCCAAGCAAATGCATGCAAGCACTCTGAACTTTTGCCCTACAGCCACTTGATGCCCTTAAGGTTCAGGCCCAGTAGCAGCAAAAGCGCTTCCTGAGGCACCAGCTGTACACCCCTTCTGCTGGTGCTGCCAGGTGCCAGGACACAGCAGTGAGCAGACATACATACCTACGAGGTGCTGACCGCTGATGTAAACAGGCCCTGAACCACATTTCAACCTCAAGACCACTGGTGGTGTGATCTCAAAGCCGCCCAGTGAAACCTGTGGTACAAAGCATTGGTATTCAGTCCAATTCTCCAGGCAAACTCTACTTAACAGGCACTCCACCTAAGTGGAAACAGCATTAACAGCTGGAGCCTCCATGGCCAACCCTTACTCCAAGTTACAATTTGACAGAGCATTCTGCAAGTGTTGAAGACTCAGCTCAGGGTCAATAAGCCAACAGGGGTTTACTACACTTGTTGCTTATCCAAGTTTAAGCACACAAAGCCCAGACCAATACACCTGGCAATATCAATTTGAACATTATTCATCCCAACTGCCCCAGCATGGTATAGTTCAGTATCAGCAACTGAGTCAAATTACATTCCAGACAGCAGAAATGACAACAGGCTGCCCTTAAATCAACAGAGTAGCAATTATCTTCAGAGTTGCCAAAGAGCTTGGGACACGCCGAAAAAACCAACTGCTCTCATCCCAGGCTTAAAGAAAGCATCACAACCTAAAGATGCATTTGTCTGCACATGCCTAGACTTGAATATATATATAGATAGCATGCATAATTACTATAACTTCAAAAATGTGTAATTTGAACAAGTCAATTATCTCCAGATGACTCAAGTAACTCTACTAGGCACAAAAAAGATGTTTGTATTTACTACCCGTGAAACAGACACTTCTTTGAACACACTGTTCAGGTTCACTAAAATTCAGCTGATCCAAGCTATTTCTACCTTTGTTCTCAGTAGAGATGAAATCTAGAGTAGATTTTCTAAAGTTTCTGCACTTACTGTAGGCTGTACTGACATTTTCAGAGATGCCAGTACCACTTTAGTAGGGTTGCCTTCATAGTCCAGTGCTTCTGCTTCTACAATGTGTAATTCATCTTTGGCTCCAGCTCCTAAAGAAACCTGTGAAGTCAAGAACAGGACATAGTCTGAGCATTTTCCCCAACATTTTAAAATCTTCTAAACTCCATTCACTGTTTGGCATCAATTAATACTGAAATTAGCATTTCTGACTATGAATGATTCCATCAGATTCCATCCCAAGCTGATACCCTTTCTCCACAACACTGAAACTTCCATGGTGCACCTCCAGGCACGTTGTGATGACACTGAAATCAGGTCACTTGCTGCTGGATCACTGCACTATAAAGAGGCAGGGCAAAGTTCAGTCAGCTCTACAGCTGGTCCAAGGAAAGAAGTACAAACACATCATCTTCTCCACAGAATCACAGCCTATAGCCTTCCCCATCCTGCCATATTTTATCTGCAAATTGCTTCCCTTTACCACACTGTGCACCTTTTGCTCACTTGAGATTCACTGAGGGCTCAAGTCTAACACCAACTTAGTTGAATACTGTAATTTATGTACATGGCTTTTGGTGTAATTTACCATGGACTGAGAACTGCTGTCCCAAAGCATTTCTCAACCTAAGTACCTGGATCCTTACTCTGAGCTGAATAAGAGTCTGGCACTTTCTGAAAAGTCAAAACTCATAGCTGCAAGGAGACAGTCACTGTGAGTGACAGACAGCAGTGAGGCCTGAAATTCCAGTTCACTGAACCTCTTAGACAGGACTACATGCAGAAGATGTGAAAACCAAAAGCCCCTTGTACTAGAACTATCCCAACAGCAGTGTGTAAGGCTGTGTTTCCTTTCCCAAAGCCCAAACAAAGAAAGCTTTCCAACCCCCACAGGAGATGTGGGTGTAAACACTTCATGCAGAGGCACACAAGTTTCCATTCTCCAGGAGCTGAGCTTTAAGGAGGCTGCAATGGTCCAGACTTAGACTGAAGATAAGAATATTGGATTCACTTCTCACAAATTTTGTTATCAGCCATTTTAAGAGGTGAAATTGCAGCCCTGATCTCAACCTCTTAAATGTTTTGTCAACACCACTGAATTGCTCAGCTAGTGGGACAAAAATTTAGAGCATGCCTTGTCATTTGTCCCAATTCAATACTATACCACTTACTTTTATTTCCCACACGTCTGGCAAGCATGCCTGCACGTGTTTTAATCTCTACACAGAACAAATGCACACTGAATAGGTGATGAAACTGTTTCCATCCCTGTTCTTGGCTGTCATTAGTACAGAAACTCATGGCACTTTTACTGCTTGCATCCATCCTCCTTTTTTTCCTGTCATCCTTTTTCCCCTCCATCTTGCTTTACCTCATGCCCAAGTCCACCACCACACTTGTATTTCAACAGGCACTCTCCTTTACTTATCTGGGCTTTTATCAGGAGCACAGATTAGCCCCCAGGTATTTGCTGCCTTTACACCTTTTATTTTAAAGTCCTTCCTCTACTCAACAGGGTCTTTTTTGTTTGCAACCATGTCCCAGAGCTTTTAAGTCTTCAGATCTCCTAAAACATTTCCTAGTTTGTCCTTTAGTATCTTAATCCCATTTCTCCTGTGCATCATTTTTTTTTAATCTATGAGAAAAGGTAATGACATAAGACTTCACTCCCCACACAAGCCCCACAACAAAGCAGTGGTGTGGACTGATGCGCTTTATCCCTCACAGTGTACAAAATCAGAAGAAATGCTACAGGTAATTTTGAAAACATGAATAAATAGAAAAGGAACTTTAAATAAAACAGTACAATTCAAGTATCACCAATTTTATCTGCATAACAAACGTTCAGATAGAAGAACTCTGCATGTGGACTTGAACTATACATTACTGTTATATTCTTCCATCAAAACGAATTGTAATTTAGAACAAATTACTCATTGTCAGGTCGAGGCTGTACTTTTCATAATATACAAGGATGGAAAACACATGACTCACATAACAAACAAAGAAGTGTTTTAAGTAACACCATTAAGTGTTTGAAGATTATTATGCAGGTGACCTCCAGGAAGCAATTCTGCTGTAGGAATTAGTCCACAATTTTAAGACTGTCTTACTTCCAGGCATCAAAACATTTCCTTGCATTTAAATTAACACAGCAATAAGCAACAGAGATGCTACAACTCTTTAATTTCTTGTGTGTTAAGATGGGGCGTATTATTGTTCTGCTACCCAAAAAACCCATGGTTAGTCCAGAACAAGAACACTAAAACATTGTGTATGACTTGTGTGGGACCAGAAAGGTCCAAGGATTTATTTAAGAACTCTCCAGGAGTCTGTTAGATTCATTATCTGAATGAAAAAATGAGTTTCCCAGTTACATCCTTGGAAAGGGCAAACCAAGGACAATAAATCAAAACATAAACCTTGTGCTTTCTTATTTGGATTTATTTATTATCTGCTTCTGGAAAAGAAAAAGAACGGGAGTTATGTTTGGGAAGAGACTGAAATGGTTTTCAAAATCAAGTTTTTAGTAATCCATAAGAATGTCCCTATGTACGACTCTTAAAAATCTATCCTTTCCCCTTTGCTCCTGCAGCATCTACACTATTTGCATTAGGGATGCCTGAGTGTATAGTCTGGCAATTAATTCTATTGACCATATATTTATCAACCCACTCTAAGTTGATTTTTAATTTTTTTTCAGCTTTGCATTTGCTTGCTGTCGACAATGAAACATCAGTGTGCAAATTTTTCAATACAGAAAACATGTGAAATTACACAATATGCTCTACTGCCAGTAAGAGATGGTTACTTTTAACAGATTTATGTAACAATTATTACTAAAATTACGATTGGAGAAATAAATGACGCGTTAAAAACTCACATCTTACAGCACACCAAATTTAAAATGGAAATTGTAAAAATCAAACACTACTTGCCGTTCTCAGAGACAACTGATGTTCATTTTCTTCATCATCTACTTTAAACTGAAACTCCTTATCCGCTTTAAGCTCGCAGCCTGTAAGAAGACAATTATAAGCCCACTGTTATATTTAAGAGGCAAGTATTTGCTAACGAGTTACTTCGCAGTTTGCTGCTCCGAGGCCTCGGACTTGCAGAGAAGTAGCGGCACTCCGGGCACGCACGGAGTGGAACACGTGGGGTGAGGAAAACCCCAGGCGAGCGCGCGGCCTGCGGCCGACCACGCAGCTCCCCGCGCGGCCCGTTCAAGCCCAGCAGCCTCAAGACCACCCCCGCCGAGCGTCCCCCGCGGTGCCCGGGGCGATGGTGCCCCTGTAATCGCCCGCCGTGGGCGGCCGGGCCTGCCCCGGGGCGATGGGCAGAAAGGCGCGCGCGCCCGCGCGGCGCTCCACGTGCTCCGCCTCCGGCCGCGCTGCCACGTGCTCCGCGGGCGCTCCCGGCGCGCCGCGTCCTTAGGAACGGCTGGAGACACCGGGAACAAAGCGCGGAACAGGCCCCGCCACGTGCGGACCGCGCGCCGCGTATGGAGCGCGTGGGAACGGCCGCTGCGCGCCCCCGGCCCCGACCGAGTCCCCTGCCCTTCCCCCGCGCGCGGGGGGGCGGCGCGACGCCGGCACAGGCCGCGGCTCCGCAAGGCGCCCGCAAGGCGCTCGGCCCCGGGGGCTGCGGGGGCGACAGAGCCAGCGGCCCTCCGGGAGAGCGTGGGCGCGGGCGCAGCGAACGTTACCGAAAAGGAAAGTCTGCGGGCGCAGGGGGCCCATGCTCTCTATGTCCATGCTGCTGTCCTCCATCGCAGGGTTGGGGCGCCACTGACCGAAGCTGCTGCGCTGCGGGCGGACGCGCACTAAAGGAAGGCCCGTGCCCGCCCACTCGCTGATATAGCCTCGCGTTCTCGCGAGAGCCAGGCTCTGGGCCCGCCCCTCGGCCCCGCGCGCCACCCCTGCGCACGCGCGGAGGCAGACGGTGGTCGCACGCGGGGCCGGGCAGGCCGCCAGGGGTCGTCGCGGGCCCGGGGCCCTGTGAGGGAGCCGGGCCCCGCCCCGCACGGACTGGGACCGTCGCCGTGGAGTGGGGAGTGCCCCGGTGCCGCCTGGGTCGCAACGTGCCTCCCCAGAGCTGCACCGCACCTGGGGCAGAGCTATGGCTGGGAACCGCAGCGGTCCTCTGCACGCCCGCGCCACACGTGGGGACAGCGTTGAGGGGCGCCGCCACAGCCCTAGGCCTGGCACAGGGCTTGCAGCCGCACCAGTCCGAGCGGCTGCAGTGGAACGTGCTGTCCTTGCTCTGTGCCGGCAGCTGGTTGCTGCTGTCATCTTTGACTAAAATAATAAATGAACGAAAGCAGCTTCTTTCTTGTGCTTTACCTGTTAGGATGAGCTTCCATCTCGAGCTACTGCTCCCTGTGCCATTGGCTCTGAAGGCCAGGGACAACAACACTGCAGCAACCTCCTTTTCAGCTGGTGTGTGATGGGAGCAAACCACTTTTTAATGTGAATTAATGCACAGGGAAATCTGTCACAGCACAGTTAAACAGGGTTATTTTATACTTACAGCTACCGGCCCTGGAAATACTCGTTTGCCTCAGCAGTTGGAGGCTGCCACTGGCCCTGGGCTGGACTCACCATCCGCACTTTACTGGCCATCTTGTCCAGGGGCTGGTCTGCACAAGGCAGGTCCCTTGTGTGCTAATCTCACACTTACCTGAACACTTCCTCTGCAAAAACCAAAGTGTATAAGCTCTTGGTGCTCTTATCCCTCCACTGATTTGAAATGTGTAACTTGTATTTGTGTTACCTTCATTTGCATTCATAAAGGAACAACAATAAATGATGCTGCTGAAAATGACACAAAACAAAGGGAAAAATAACTGACACAGTGGAAAAATGAAACTTACCCTAAGATTCCCCTTCCTCACTCTTCCATGAAGCTGGCCCCTTTGCAAACAGCAAATACAAAATACAAAAACTTCCACAGGATACACATCCAGCTTAGTTTCGAGTGTAAAGTCTCCTATTTGAAAAATACAATTCACTTTTCCAAATCAGAGATTACCTGAGCGATGTTTTCACCAGGCTATAATTCCCTACAATCCTATTTACAATAGGGCGGTTTTTCCACCGAAGTGTTTCAGGTGGATTGCTGCAGGCTGACTAAAATTCAATAGCAGTTAAAATGTGTGTGAAAATAAGGTACAGGAATAAATCCGAGTGCAGCTTAGCGTATGAGTGAGGACGGATATTCTGTGATTTACTCCCCTTAAAACCTCACAAGGAAACAGAGAGCAAACGGCTTATTTAATTTTGTAACATTTGGTTTGGTTAATTTCTTATTATCTTTACAAAGTAATTACTGCTGAGGGTGGCCCTTAGGGTAGGAAGAGCAGCAACTATGGAGAAGATACACACAGCAGAGCAGTAGAGGCAGAAATCCCACCAAGAGCAGTGGTTGGTGTCCCTGGCAGAGAGAGGCATCATTAGCTGATGAGACATCTCAGCCTTAATATAGGAGCTGTGCAGATGCAGATGAGGCAGTTGTTTGGTTTGGCTTGAAAATGGGAGCTAGTATCAAAATTTCAAATGAAGTTATGGCATGACCCAGATGTCAGACTGGAGCTGGAAAGTGAATCCTACACATTAATAGTGCAAGGGAGTGAATTACAGTTACCTGGTGTAATGTCAATAGGAGGACATGGCTGCTGGTCAAACCCACCCAAAACCCTGCCCCCAGGGCACTGAGCAGCCTGCAAACTGCAGATCCAGAAGTCCACTCCTGTCTGCTGGAGGGAACAGTGCAACCACAGCATGTCCTCCTGCACACAGAGTCACTTTTAAATCAATTACATTCTTCCATTATGAAGGAAATAAATGTGGGAGGAAACACAGGACAGACACAGAGAAGCAAAACAGGGGTGGGAAGTAGGAGATATATGCTTACTGCATCTCATTTGGATCCATAGGGATTTACAAGGGCTGTCATATATCATGACGTTTATTATTTCTGCTATGGTACTAGGACAAGAAGTCCATTACAATAATGATCATTTTACTTTCTCGGCTCTGTGCTGTGTAATACTCGGCATAGCAGCAAGGCTTACAGGTGATTTAGAAACGACTGTACAGGGACAACTAGGGGAAAATTAGAGTTTCCCTTAATGTAATTCTCCTTTTTGTGATCTTTTGAAAAACTTAGGAAATTGTATTTTAAGCATGGTTAAAACCACAGCACAGTTTTAATCAAGCAATCAGAAGCTACAGAGGGAGTAAAGATTTCCTATGCAATCTTAATTTACACACCGACGTAATGAAATAATCTTCAGCTGCCCTGCCCCATGGCTATCACATAACCTCTCCACCAGGCTCCTCCTCCCTTCACTAGTCAACCGTTTCTGTCCCAGTGAACTAAGGGCTAAAATTTAACTGGCATCAAAACAGCCTTCTTGATCTCAAAAAGAGATCACTTGCACATCAGAAAATCCAAATATTTCACTTTAGCCTGAAGTAGCTGCATATTGCCATCCCCAGATGGGGCAGCAAGAGGCAGGTGTTAGCTGTCTTTATCCCCATGAACTAGAGGTACCAGCAGGAGCAATGTGCTGTCTAGGCACTGTGGTGGCAGCAGGGACAGAGTTGCCTTGCTGGGTGCCAGGTGAACACCCTGAACACAGGTGAATGCTGCATCTCCTGGTGCTGCTTTGAGAAGATTTGGCCTTGCATTTGTAATTTCCGTTCACCTCCAGGCTGGTTTGCAGCCAGCTCAGGACAGGGAGATGTGATGGAGGGACCATCCTTACCTGGTTGTCTTCTTTCTTACCCACAGTCTGCTTTTTGCTGCTGACCCTGCTGTAAGTGGCACTGGAAGTCTTTTTCGTCTTCCCTCTTTCTGTAGTGGCTGTTCTATCCCCAGCTTTGCCTGTAGCACACTACCCATTCAGAGCAGCATGAAGAGCTGCATCAGAAGGTCCTTCAGCACCAGAAAATGCTGCATACAGGGAGCAGAGGGAGGCTGGTAACCCAGCTTCTGCTCATGGCAGCACGAGCTTGTGCTGCTCCATCTCTTCTGTGGTTTTGCATAGAGCTTTCACGGGATCCTTCTCCTGTTAGGGCCAAATTTCAGGCATACAGCCATAAAAGGGAGGAATGACAGATGAGCCAGGACACAGAGGAGGCACTCAAGTATCACAGCGATGATAAGAAGTAAGGTTACACAGATAGATTACATGTGTCAGTGTCGCAACAGTAAAAAATGAGATAGCCTGAAATCTCTCTCTTTTTTTCTTTAATTTTTTTTTCTTTAAATATTCAGTACAGAATAGCTTCTGGGTCCTGGCCATGACCTTTTCTGGTTACTGCAAAAATTACCCCTGTCCTGACTGAAACTGGGAGAAAAGCCAGGACACTTTAAAACTTTCAGTGCCCTGCAGGTCCCAAAGGCAAGGCCAGCTCCCAGTAGAAGGAGTAGTAGGAGTTTGGAGTTGGTGGGCCTCACATGTGTCAGGAAGGAGGGTGGCAGTGAAGAGCTCCATCAGCCATGTATTTGTAAAGCTGGTGAGGCAGACTGTGCCTAATGTCCTCTCCTCAGCGATGCCAGATTTCCTTGTCCCATGAGCCATGACTACCCCTGCAATATCATTTGCTGCTGTGTACTGATACTATACCTGCTGCCAGCCCACAGCACTGCTCTGCTTGTTAAACCCCGTGAACTCAATCTCAAAATGATGTTCTGCACCACTGCTAGGGTACATGAATTGTGCTGACCACCCACGGGGGGCCAGGACCATGGAGATGGAAGACAACACCTGGTACTCCACATAGAAGTAGCCTGTTCTGGTGGTCACTTTTCACATCTACTCCTCCTGCAGCACAAGCTTTGAAATATTGTCCCTGTGTCCCCTGGTTCCTGCAGGTTTAGAAGAGCAAACATAAGGCCATGGGGCCAGCACAATCGTGTCCGGTTCCTGATTTCCCTCTGTTTGTTATACTCCATTTGTACAGCTTCACTGCCAGAGCCTGAGGGTGTCCATTTGGTGTTTGAGTAACATGCATGATGCTGTTAATCAACTGTAACTTTGCGCTGATGCTCTGGCTAAAAGTTCAGGAAAGATGTTGCCTCATCTCAGCACTGTCAGTTTGCATTCCAAGGTCGATAGCACCATCTAGTGATTCCAAATCAGCTTCCTATACAGCTACCTGCCCTCTCCCAAGTTTCATCCATGTCCCAGGTGTCTGAGGTGAGGTTTGCCTGTCTGTGCCTACCTACTACACCCTTCCTACTAGAGGGTTGTTTACTAGAAGGCCTTGCATGGGGAGGCTGATTGTCCTTGGCCACAGTCACAGAGCTCAGAGCTGGGGTGTGTGATCCAAACTAAATCATATGCCAGAAAATGTGGCAGAGCTATGTTCCAGACCCCATTTGGCTCACTGAAAATCTTACCTGCCCTCTTGGGCAGATTCCACATTTAAAATAAATCTGCCCAGGAAAAGAAAATAATCCCTCTCATCCTTCCCTTGGTTCACTGCTTGGTTCCACTGATTTGACCTCAGTCAACATATTGTATAAGGAGCTCAAGCACACCAGTCAAAGGTGTTGTTTTGACTCCAGGATCCCACTGGCATGCACAGGTCATAATACAGATGTCAGGAGCTGGCCAACATTGTTTCTGATCTCTCAACTTCAAGCACAGGCAGAAAGGCATCTCCACACCTCCAAAGTGCAGTGGGCCCTTATGTTATTTTCCCCATCACACCCCCTCAAAAAAACCCCACAAAAAATCTGCTGAATCCACAGACAAACCTGGAGAGGTTGATGCATTGTTATCATCCCAGCTCCTGCACTGCTGCATTTCACCCTCTTCACGAGAGTGTCCAGGACCCCTGTGGTGGATAAAAATGCAGAAGGATATCATGTTGATAGCAGTATCATTGTGTGCCTCTACTCTTCCTATCTGGGACAATGTGCAAATTTCACTGCTGCCTTCTCTCAGTTCCTTGACTCTTCATCAGGGCATCTTGCAGGCTCGAGGTGCTGCAGGGGAGGAAACAGAAGGACACCAAGTTTCTGACTGCTCTTTCTAAGGAATTTTGATACATCAAGCACCTCCTGCATCAGCAAGGTCATGGCCAGGAAAACGGTACTATGTGGGATACATGTGGCAAACTCTTGTATTTCTACTTGATCATTAGGCTAAAACAGTTCCCTGTTCCCAGCTTGTGCTAGAGGGCACTCTTGGAACGCCAGGAATCTGAAGCCATGTGGTTCTACACACAGATCTGGATCACAGCTCTCAAAACCAGACAGAACATGATGTATATTTAAAGCCATACACATGAATCAATTTATTTCCTAGACTTTCCTGAGCTTATCTGATGTGACCAACAGTATTAAACCACTCTGCAGACTCGGTTGAATGTGTCTAGCTGGGGCAGCAGGATGGGGTTTTATCATCACAGCAGCATTCCAGGGTGGGTTACCGGCTCCTGCACAAAAAACACCCACAGATCGCTTGATACGATTGTATGTATATCAATATGTATATATATTATAGGCTTCAGCAGGCTTATGGACAAAGATATTTACTGAATAAATGAACATTTATCACATTTTCAAACAACAGTTTTGAAAAATCTTACAGATGAAGCAATGGGCTCTGGTTGGATCTCTGATCTCAAGTGTGAGTTTAGAGATGTAATACACAGTTCTATGATCTGTGTGAAGCATTGCAAATGCCAAAAATCAAACTGAATAGTAGGAGTCTCTGGGAGATAAACAGAAAATATCATTAGGTCTGTATGAGTGTGGGATACAACCACATCTTGACTACTGTAGGTAGCAATAGTCATGTTGGGGGAAAAAAAGACAAAATAAAGGGCTATTCAATAACAAGAAGCATGGAGAACAAGAAACAACTGCCTGATCTCTCCCCTAATACAAGAAATAGAGGACATAAAATGAAACTTGTAGGTGGCAGATTAAATACAAAAAAAATAAAGAGGCAGATCCTCAGCCAACACATAGCAGAGCTGTGCAAGTCACTGCCACAGGATGCTGGGGACGTCAGAACTTCATGAGCATCAGACAACGCTCATGGGAAAAGAAAAAGCAGCGAGGGAGAATAAGCAAAAGACGCTGCTCTGTGGCTCAATAAATCCTTGAACAGCTTGGAAGATATTCTGGGGAAAAGATCACTGTAATCTTAGTCTGCTCTCACACATTTCTTCCAGGCACTGTTTGAGACACTGGGCTGGCTGAGCAATCAATGTGACATGGTGTTACAGAGACAGATGTTCCCAGCACCTGCATCTTCAAATGCTTGGGCCCAGGCTGGGCTCCAGCCCAGTGGGTCCCACAGTGCTGGGTGCAAGATCCACATCCAGAACAGAGTCCAGTTTTGAGGCTGGTCACACAGAGCAGAGGTTTAGGATATTTTGGCTGACTGTTTCCATCCAGGTGCAGCCAGCTTTGGCAATCCCACAGTGGAAGGCTGTTCAGTGATGGCAGAGGCTCCTACGTGCTTGTACTATCACCTGCATCAGAAACTTATTTAAGATGAAGTCTCTGTTGTACTGCTGTTGGTAATACACAGCAGATAAAGATAGAGAGGTGACAAAATATTCACTCAATTATCTCAATTCTCTTCTCACAACTGTATCCTATAGTGGGGAAAACTAATCCCCAGAGGAAGGTTACCCAGTGCCCTTGTTCTTGGATGACACAAATGAAAAACACGCAGACTCCATGTTTAATTCTCTACATTTCCCAAACTGGTTGGGAACCTGGTTGTGGATGGTGCATGTCTGTAAGATGTAGGTTTTCAAAAAGTGGGTGGTGGGTTTAGTGCTGGTTGGGGCCCTGAGGTATGTTAGCTCTCCAAATAACATATAACTTCCTTTCAAAAAAGGATTTCCAGCTTCTTCAAGAAGAAATTCTTCAATTTCATCTCATATTTGGAAGTCTGAGTGCTGACAGCAACCTCAAAATAAGAGTTCCCATCTGTCTCGTACTGCACCTACATGCTGCCACTGTGTCAACCCGTGTACTGTCAGTATGTGACACTCACCTGCATCATCTTGTACGTTCTGGTCTTGGCATGTGGCTGGAACACCTCCCATGTGCTGCGGCATCCCTCAGAGCAAGTGGCACATGGCAATGCTGGAACTGAGCAGGACATCAGGTGGATCAATTCCTCAGGGTCCATGAGATCCACAATGCCATCCCTCCATGTGCTGTTATGGTCATCGTGGTGCCCTCAACACGTTGTATCAGACACAATCCAGGTTGTATCAGACACAATCTAAACAGATGCAGTTGCAAACCTACAATGTGTACGTTGGCCATAGAGGAGCAAAAGTCAACTAAGGGGGTCTCCGAAACTCATTTGTCAGACCTGGCACACTTTATTGCCACCTGCTACCAGCATCCAAGATCCCTGCAGAGCCATCATGCTCCTAGAACCATCCCATAACACACCTGCTCCTCCCTGTGGTGCTGAGGCCTCTGGTCCACAGAGGTTCCACTAGTTTTGTTTTATAGGACATAGCATTGTTGGAGACTTATGTTTCCAAAACTAATAGACCTTTAAAAAAAGGTCATTCTATGTAATGAAAAACAGATCAGACTCTCAGCTAATATAATGTCATTAGTCTGTGTAAGAATATCATCCTCCAGATAAACCCACTGGACATAGAGCAAGGATGATTTTGGCTCGCTTGTTTCTTGGTGATAC
Source organism: Cyanoderma ruficeps (assembly GCA_008694505.1). NCBI lineage: Eukaryota > Metazoa > Chordata > Aves > Passeriformes > Timaliidae > Cyanoderma > Cyanoderma ruficeps. The sequence continues at coordinate 490,786 of VZDJ01000078.1, read as the reverse complement.
ATTGGAATACTTGGATCAGTTCTGCAGCCACGTTCCATGCTGGGATCCCCACTGAGCGAGAGCAGGGTCACCACTGGGACAGCCCCTGCCCTCCAAGGCCCCATGCTCCAGGTCTTCTCATCAGTAGCAACATGAAACCATTTTCATCACAGCTCTGGGCTCTGATGTCACCATCAGACCAGCAGAACTCTTCCTTAACTAATGCCAAGTCTGGGAGCTCCCTGGGGCTCAAGCCGATTTCATGGCTGTGCATTTGAGGCTGAGGACTCGCACCTGGGGCCCCTCGTGGTTCCGGGGGCCGCCCGTGGGGCGGGGCTGAGAGGACGCCGAGCGCGGGGGCACAGCAGGGCCGTGGCGGTGTCCGGACACCAGAGGGCGCTCTGGAACCGCAGATCGCGCAGGCAGCCGCGTCCAGAGCCGGGAGAGATGGGCGGGAGAGGGGACAGCCCTGGGGACAGCCCTGGGGACAGCACCTGGGGACAGCACCTGGGGACAGCCCTGGGGACAGCCCTGGGGACAGCGCCTGGGGACAGCGCCTGAGGACAGCACCTGGGACAGCACCTGGGACAGGGTGTGGGGACAGCACCTGGGACAGCACCTGGAACAAGGACCTGGGACAGCACCTGGGACAGCACCTGGGTACAGCACCTGGGGACAGCACCTGGGGACAGCACCTGGAACAAGGACCTGGGACAGCACCTGGGTACAGCACCTGGGGACAGCACCTGGGGACAGAACCTGGGGACAGCACCTGGGACAGAACCTGGGGACAGCACCTGGGACAGCACCTGGGACAGCACCTGGGGACAGCACCTGGGACAGAACCTGGCACAGCACCTGGGACAGCACCTGGGGACAGCACCTGGGGACAGCACCTGGGGACAGCGCCTGGGACAGCACCTGGGGGCAGGACCTGGGGGCAGCACCTGGGACAGCACGTGGGGACAACACCTGGGACAGCACCTGGGGACAGCGCCTGAGACAGCACCTGGGACAGCACCTGGGACAGCACCTGGGACAGCACCTGGGGACAGAACTTGGAGACAGCGCTTGGAGACAGCACCCGGACACCGCACCTGAACCCTATCCCCATGGGAGCATGACCCCCAAACACTGAACCCTGTGCTAGAGAAACAGAACATTGTGCTAACAAAACATAGCTGACATCTTGAACTGAACCTCACCTTGCAGTGTTCAGGGTTTGGCTGGATTTACGTTGCTTTTATGAAGGTGTAACTTATCAGCAACTGTGCTGCAGTTCAGGCCCATTTAATCAACATTAAATTTGGCCTTTTGAGTATCTTAAGCTTTTACAGATCACTCTTATTTTCTGCAAAAACCAAACTTCCCAGTGCTATCATCTGTCCTGAGAATCTTTGGAAATACAGACACCTGAACCAGGCAGGGAGCATCAGGAAATTCCTTGGTAAAATCCTTGTGCTCTCCAGGCAGGCCTGAATTAATAAATGGCCACGATTGCAGGGCTTGCAGCAGCCTGACCTTCTCTGGTGGTCTCACTGCAAGAGAGCAACAAACACACACAGGAGCAGATGAGTTCTCCAAAGCCTCTGCTTCCAGTCCTGGAAACACTTCCTGGAGCATACAGCATTGCCACCCTCGGCTCTGCCAGCAGACTTCTCCTCTCATGATGAGCACAGTGTCTCACACTGTCACCAGCATTAGCATTTAAGATTATTTTCTGCTTGCATGCAGTGACAGAACCATGGAACAGCAAACCTAGAATGAAGGAGGTTTGGGCAAACCCAGAAAAGATTAAATCTGCAGCAAAGTGCAGGGCTGCCCAGTGGGGTCAGATGAGCCCTGGAGCAGGTTGAATCCTGCAAGTTTCCTAGGGAGGGGAATCCTGGAGCTGGAGGGATCTCTCTATGTCATTCCAAGGATCCCAGCTCAGTAACAGAGAGATGGATAATAGCATTTGAACACTATCTGCTTCAATTCAATTGTATTGATTTATTGCCTGTCCAATGAAGCCATCAAGTGTACAAAATGGTTAATCTTATTTTTTTTCCCCCTGCTGTCTGTTCAGAGGAGTGAAGTTGTAAACACTGATCCATGCAAGGAGTGTAGCAGGGGAGATACATTGAACTTTTTTCAAGGCAAATGCTGATTTGTGTCTGTGCAAAGCGAATCCAATTTTAGCACAGGGCAAAGGAAGGACACAAGTCCTTCCCACTCCAGACTCCCAGTGGAAAGCTACTCCACCTGAGTGGTTTGGACCTACCTTGCTGATCCACGTCCCTGGCGTCACTACATTGACTTGACCTCTGGGAGGTTGCAGGAGCCCAAATATGACCAGTCTGGGTCGAGTGACCCCAAGCCCACCCAGCTGTGGGGCTGCCTCCTTCCTTTTAATACACAGTGACCTGCACTATTTACCTAATACCCAGCCTTCCCCAGCTCAGGGAGGGAAACAACAGTCCAGCCCACCCAAGCAGACCCAAGTCAGGCAGGACATTGCTGTTGTTTGAAACACACCACTGCAGAACACAGAGTGATGTGTACAGCGGGGCCAGCAGGTTCCTGCCTCAGTGCCTGATGCCCGGGAGAGAAGGAAAACGAGTTGGTTTTTTTTTTTTAAAGTATTTTATTTCAAAATGTAGATTTGCAATTAAAGGCTGAGTATACTCTATATTTTATTAATGACATGGGACAGCAAGGCGTTTTAAAGCCCTTCTGTTTTGATGGTATTTTCTTGGAGGAGGAGGGGAAGGAATTGAAATGGAAAACTTAACACTTATGATTTCAAAAATTTGGCTTATATTTTAGGTTCTGGTAACATGCAATTACAGGCACTTAGAAAGAATTCCCTTTTTTATACTATGCCCTAGAGCATAAAATTAAGAGGCCAATTCAGGCTTTGTACTGCTTTCAGATGCAGTTTGCTGCAGCATAGATCAACACAGAGACTGACTGTCGCCTTTCTATTGAATTAGGTCTATATTTTTGACAAGTATGGCAGCAGTATCATCACTTTAATCACCAACAATCCGTTGTGTCTCTTTATGCTAATAAATAAAACATTCTGTGTTAAATATTTCCCAGTAAGCACTTGAAGACCTACAATCACCACTCCTCCTATATGTTCCCAAGTAAAATGGTAATAAATTATAATGGTAATAAAATCAAATGATGTCTAGGAGTTTTATAGACAACTAATAGCATTTATTGCAAAGTGCACATCAGATACCAATTGAAGGTTACATTTCTCTTTAATATAATATAGCATGCATATTTCACTAACTGTCTCTGTATATCAAATGAATTAAGCAGTGGGATGATATCAGTCAAAAATGGAGTTCTTTAGGAGAGGTCTTTGGGCAGAAGAGTTTTACTGGAGCTGTGTGTTAAGAGTGGGAACATTGGCTGCAAAATATGGCAAAATCATCCCAGATTACTGAGGAATTGCCAAAGAAACCTGACATTTCCAGCCAGCCGTGTCCATGCACTGGGGCTTTGCTCCAGGGATTGATGTGTGCAGGGGTCTCACAAATCATCATGGAAATGGCTGGGAGGGACTCCCAACCCTTCATCCCACTCTCTGCTCTGGAAGAGTGTATTTGTCTCAGACAAGTCGTGGAACCATAAAGGCAAAGCAGAGGTGAAGATCTTGGAATAAACACAACTGGATGAAGAGTGAGCACACAATGGCACCCGAGCTCCTGCCATGTGTTCCGAGGGCCCTGGCAGCAGTTCAGCCAGGGCTCAGGGATGGGCTCTTGAAGCACAGAGTGTATCATGGGGCCACTGTCTGTACTCTCCCATGGCAGGAGTTCCCTTGCTCCCACCATCCAGGGGGCCCTGGACTGCCCAGACCCTCCTCCCCCTCGCTGCATGTCCATCCCAGGGCTTGAGGAGTGACTCCGCTCCAGCACTGGGAATAGGCACAGGCTGGGAGCACAGCACAGCTCCAACAGCACACCTTGTCCTCAGTCTCCTTGATTTCCCTTGCTTCATTCCCACACTTCACTCTGGAGTCTGTGAGCCTTGAAGTCACCCTAAAGAAACCCTTTCCTAAACTTCAGATTTGCTTGTTGAGAGATTTTTCCCATCCCCATTACTAATATACCTAATGCATTCAGGGGGCCCCACCTCAGTCAATGTGAATTGTAAAACCATTTCTCTAATCCTCTCAACAATACCCTTCCCCAAACCTTTTTTCTATCTTAATTAGATATTCTATCCCTCTGGTTTAAAATAGTATTTAATTTCACTTAATGATTTCAACAAAAAATATTAGGATTCCCCAAACAGACATGTTCCCTCTGAATTCTCTCATTCTTTTTTCCAAGGGCTTCAGTTTCATCTTTTTGTTGCTTTGTCAAAACACAGCTAATTGACTGTCCTGAAAGTACAATTTTAGTAATTCCTCTCAATGAAGCATCGCTGCCTCCTCTATTAACACTGCCTAATTGGACTTTGAATCCCCAGCCAGTGACTTCACCCATGCTACAGGCCCGGATCACTGCAACAGTAAATATCAACATCCCAGTTAAATGTAGGTTGGCTCACATTCCCCCAAAATTGGCTTTCTGCTCCTCAGAGTCCAATCTGATGTAATATTACATTAACCATTTTTTTTCTCGGGGAACTGGAGGGAGGGAGCAGAAGCTGCAGAGCAGATCTGCGTTTCCTCTGTTCACAGAAGGCGTTTGCTCCCGGCGCCGGCGGGGAGGGAGTGCTGCGGGCTGGCGGGAGCTCTGTAGCCTCTCAGCCCTCATTTCCACCTTCTCTGTTAGCAGCTTCAGCTGCAGACCGCACAGCAGGCAAGGACACAGCAGCGCTGATCCTCACGGGCCCCACAGCTCCAGAGCAGTACCCGCCATCCAGTTCCCTCACCCAGAGATGGACCTCAGGACAACTCTGCTGTGGGCAGCAGAAGCCATTTCTCTTTTTTTCCTCTGCTTCTCCAAAATACAGGCTGGATGGCACGTGGCTTTCAACCATCGAGGGCTTGGCACATACTAGAGGGCTGGGAAGGTTGAGTGGCCATGCCACACTGCAGCAGCAGCAAACCACCCCCGGGGTTCATCTGCAGCCGCTGTAATTATCTCGGAGCATCTGCCATTAAAACGCATGATCAGGCCAGCTACAAGTAGGAAACAGAAACAGAATTCTCATTGATGCTTGTAATAGGCACCAAAGGCGTATAACTCTGCATAATTGCTAATTGTTATTACTCTTGCAGTTGATGCCAGAATTGCCCAGAGATGCCTCTTGCCCCTTGGGCCCCTGCGGGGCTTGGGGGGAGGCTGAATCCCACACGAGCATGGCAGTGTCCCCACCAGAGACTCCCCATGGCGAGGGCATCCAAGCCACCCCGGGAGCCTGCAGAGCCCTGTCAGAAATCCTCGGCACACGCCACACCGGCAGCCAGAATCGTGAGGAACAGAGTTAAGTGGGAGTTCAAGTGCGGGATGAGAGTGTGTGAGCATTGCAGCGCCGGCCCTTTGAGGACAGAGCCGGACAAAGCGCTCCCGCCGCGCCACGCTCCACATTCAGCTCCCGCTGCGAGACCCTCCGGGGCCTAATGAAGCCACTTGACCTCTTGCTACCCCCATTCTCCGATCTCCAAAGAAGGTATTAATGCTCCTGACACACAGGCAGTCAGGAGGTGGGGGTGGGTTTGACGCGGGCTGGCGGGTCTGCTCCAGCCCTGCTCACAGCTTTGCAACAGCACAGCCTAAAAACACTGTAAGATGCCCCATTCTGTTGTGTTTGAAGAGTTCCTTACAGTACGCAACATTATCAGATGTTTCTCCCCTTTGCCACTGCATCCCTGTGCTCCCAGCAGTGTTCAGCTAGGATCTGATTTTGTATTTCTGAACTGAATTTCCATTGCTCACACTCAGACCACTTCACCACCCGCACTGCTCCAGGTGTGAAACCCTCATAAATCTGACCAAAGCAGCCCCATTTCTGCTCTGTGCATGCACAACCTACTTCCAAATGTACAGCTGAATGATGCATTTGCTCCTCTGCAGTGACTCACCAGCTACTTCTCCTTCCCCAGTGCCTGGTCTGGAGGCTCAGAGCTCCAGGCTATGGTTTAGAGCCTGGTCCAGGTTTGATCCCAGGACCAGGCTGTGGAGCAGAGCAGGATCCCGCTTTCAAAGATACTGGAATCAGCTCTTTCCATATTGCAAGCAAGCACTCCAGCAATTAATGTTTCTTGTAAACATGCTGTAGATGGAGGTAAAAGCCCACAAAATGGAGATGCCAGAAGCTTTTTCTGTGATTTAGTTTCTTGTTAGAATATGCTACCAGGGAAGAAAAGACATAATTAATAAGACTGACATTAAAATTAAATGTAAAATTAAAACTCCAAGGAATGGCCTGGCTTTTTCTTGTCAGACAGGCATACAGATTCCCTGCTGAGCACTTTAGGATACTCAGAAATGTTAGGGACAAAACTTTCAAATAAAGAAGGGACAGGCTTCTGCTGCCTTCAGTTTTAGCAGTTTTAGCAGTTTCAGATGCTTTAAATGGCCTGGTTTCCATCTACATACTCCTTCTTCTGCCCCAGAAGAGGACCCAGCCCCAAGAAGACACCAGCCCACCTGGCTTCGGGCCTGGATCATGTCATGTTTCTGCTGCATTTTACAAGCTCTGCTCTAAATGATGCTAAAGAAAACCAGCTCAGAGCCCCACAGTGAGCTTGGAGCTGCAGCCAGAACTCAACAGCGCATGTGCACAGGGGGTTGATAGATAAAACCTGTTCATCCCTTATATCTGCAGGCTTGTGAAGCTGGAGCAGGAGGACTCACGAGCTCTAAGCTCAGAGGTGCTGGGAGTTTTGTTCCTGGACAAATCTCCAGTAACTTCTTGGAGCTCAGATAGATGCTTTGTTATATTCTCACTGGCCTCATTCTCTTCTTTCATTTTTACACAGAGTACACCTTACCCTGAAAGTACATTTCTTCACAACGGTGAACAACCCATGCTGTGTCTGGGTCCTTTGTCTCAGGGCAGAGGGGATCAGGCTTTTCAATTCTGTTGTCTTGTCCCCAGTCCTGCTCCCAGCAGCATCCTCCAGCTTCCACCAGCCTGGCGCAGACAGGCCTGCTGCAGTGAGCACCATGCCAGTGTGCACTGCACACACATGGATCTAAATGAGCACCGCTCCTTGTGCTCCCACATTTTAGGAATATGTTTATTTTGTTTATAAGAAGACAATAATCTTACAACAATATTGCAGCAAGCACTTAAAATAATGCTACAAATAAGCATTTGTGTATGTGTTCAACCATAAGCACAAGGGAGGTGAGGTCACTTAAACCCACCTCTGATCTTGCAGTACCAGCCTGTGGCCACACACTGGGCCATGAAGCAACAGCAGCAGCTAACCAGGCTCACAAGAGGGTTTTCCTAATAAAATCAGATTAATAGAGAACAAGTTCCTCCTCCCCACCCCTTTCACAGCCTCTAAAACCATACACTCAAACCCTCTCTGAAACGTGTGTACCACCTGAGCCTCACACCAACATTACATGTCATTAACAAAACATAAACCAGCAGTCACACCTTAACGGGAAAAGTTAAATCTCTTTATGCAGTTAAATAAAGATACCTTGTCCAGTCATTAAGAAGTGATTAACTTCTCTAAGAAATAACAACACTAGGGCTCTCAGACTGGCACACAAACACTAAAAAGAGCAGGGATCAGATATCATATTAGGCTAATTATAAAGAGAAGAAAAGACAGGCAGAAGCATAAAATAGCCATGTGGACAGTATTTTGCTGGAGTTTTTCTTTGCGCAGAAAAGGCTAAACACATTCTGCAAAAAAGAAATATGGGTATTAAAACAATTTCTCTCCTGGTTTCCCTAATTTAGTGCTGTACATAAGGAGGCAGCACATGTTCAGACAACCTCCCAGGTTGTGTGAAGTGGCAGCCAAATCCTCATAGAGACCAAGCTTCTTCAAACTAACAGAAATCCTTAAACCTCTGCACAATCAACCTGCAGCACAATTCCAGGTCCTGGAGGCTTTGCAGAGCAGAAGAAGTGAGGCAGCGCAGCACATTCCACCCACCTCCTGCTCACCCCCCTGCCATGCCCATGTTCCTCCTCTGGAGCAGCCACAGAAGCTCCTGAGCATTCCTGGAGCCTGGGTACGCTCAGTTCTTTATCAACCTGGTGTGTTCATCAAAGTCACCTCACCCAGCCCTGATGTCCAAAGATGCTTGATTTCCCTCAGTAAGAATCTGAGTGTCTTTCCTGCATTTTTTGCCCTATTTATACTCCCAAATATGAGGTTTACCTTTCTGTCGTGGTTTTGGCCAGGACCTGGAGGTTTTTCCATACCACCTCACGTCATTGTCCAGGCCAGGGAAAAAGGACCCTGGCTTCTGAGAAGAAGCACATGGCTTCCAGTGGGAAAATGTGGCAGCATTGTCCACCCTTGTCCATTGCTCAGGGTTCATCGTGAATGCGGCCGAATGCCTTCTGCACACAACCAGAGTGAAGTTATTTGTGACAGCATTTGGGATCTGCCAAAATCCTGGCACCTGAGAGACTTGGGAGACAGAAAGCAGGGGGCATACCACTGGGAGGAACCTTTAGAATTAAGTGGGGATTCTGAGGATCTCAAGTTTAAGTTCGGGCTTTAAACATCTGTTTAGTGGGAGAAGACGAGTTGCAAACACATCTTTGGGGAGGAGGCTGCCCACTGGGCTCCAACACCCAGCCAAGCACAGACCTGCCCTTCCCTTCCAGCCCCCAGCTCTGCGGGGATGTGCTGATGCTGAGGGATATCCATCCCCTCATCCCATCATGCAGGACATCACCCACAGCAAAGTTTTCCAGCACAATCAAAGTACTAATGTGAGAGCTCAGGACCTGGGATCAAATGACTGGGACAGCCAGAAGTGTCTGGTCACTGTTCAGGGAAAAGGGAGGTGGGTTTCCATTTTTAACACTTGCATCCTCTTTAAAGCTTTTTTCCCCCCACTAAAACCTAATATTAATAATGATGACAGATCCTACTCTCTTTGAGGTAATGCCAATTTTAATGCAGTTTTTTAATATAACTATAGTTTTATTGAGGAACAAGTAGTAAGTGATAGATACTTTAATGTAATATGAGTCAATATGTATTTGTATGTGCTTTATGACTTAATCAATATTGCTACATTAGCAAGAATAAATATGGTGTTTCCTTTTCTGGCTTTGGAAAGAACAAATAAGGAAAGTCACATTCTGAAGTTTAGGAATGAATAAAATCTTTGCCCAGACAGTTCAGTAAATCTCTTGACATTCAGTTGTTCTCCAGAGCAGAGCAAGTACATCCCCAGGCTGCACAGGCGACACTGGGGACTCAGCCCAGGACTCCAGTTCAGATTTTTCACAGGGGACTTCCTAAGAAGAGTTTTAAAAAAGGAAACAGGCCCCAGCAGACAATGTACATCCTCTCCAGCATGCTGAGTGTCAAGGTGAAGGGCTTGGCACATTAAGCAATGAAGAATTTTACTGCTGAGGAAGAAGAGAAGTTCACCAACCCTCCCCAAGCTGTGACTCTCCCAGCATGCTGGCAAAAGGAAACAACAAAGTAGTCCTGGTTTATTACCAGTCAGCCATTCACTGCTCCAAAAGCAAAGGTTGTGATAGGGATAGGACATCCAATTTTGTTATTGACACACACTTATCCATCAATTATTTGTTCTGAAGTACTGGCCTCGCCCAATGCAGCAAGCAAGGGAGCCCAACCCCAGCAGCAAGACATTCATCTTGGACTCAGTGATCCCAAAGGTCTTTTCCAGCCTAGTTAATTCTGTGATTCTGTGATCTTACACACTCTACACATTCATCCTCTAGTAGCAGGCCTTCAGCTGGAGCCAGTTTGCTGGAAATGCTCATCCCCAGCTCCCCTCTGGCCTTGCTGCTCTTCAGGTCAGAGTCACACTGCTGGTATGTGCTGGCACTTGGCCCGGGTAAGGCATTTCCTGTGCACAGTGCAGTGGCTCTGCTCCTGCTGGACCTGCACAGGGAGTGAGATCCCACCTTGCTATCTGAGGTTGAGCACCTTGATGGGATGCAGTACTGGCTTCTGATACTGGCTTTGAGTATCCTCACACTGTGCCAGAAGTATCCCACTCCAGTCAGTGCTGCTGGGAAACAAATCCAGGCAGCATTCAAGAAAACAGTAAAGATCACAGCACTTGGTCCTGCCCCAAAATCCCCCAAATCCACGCAAGCGATATCTACTTCTGCTCTGAATCTTCATGTTTCCAACATATTTTGGGGCTTCATCTTGAAGACACCAGTGAGATGCCCAGCCAGGCATATTCCAGGGGGTTTAAGGCAGGATCTTAATTTATCTAATTTGACTAAATACCCTCAGAGCAGGTCTCAGCAGTGACCAGTGTCCCCCACAGAGTTCCTTCCCCAGCCACACCACACATGCAGTTACAGAGGGTCGCACCTGAGATCCTCATTCCAGTATTCAGAACCTTGGATGGATGCTGTCCCTCCCCAGAGCTCGTTCCCCAGCCCAGCTCTGTGAGGGCTCCTCCATCTGTGTGTCCGCCTGGCTCAGCCTTTGGCAGGGGCTGTCCATGCTCCACACGAGCAGAGCTGCAAGGTGCATCTGAGAGACTTGTGACTTGAGAGGCTTTTGGTGTGCTCCTCTTGAGAAAATAACCTCTGGAAATTCAGCTGCTGCTTATTGCATCTGCCTTTGGCTGGAGCCAAGATGGTTCTGTCTGCATCCTCCACTGCTGGTCTCCTGAGCTACTTAAAACATGGACTACTTTCCTAGAACTGGTCTAAAAGGTTGTGCCAGTGATGCTGGAGCTCTGCTGGGGCTAAACCTACCTGGGGCTGACTGGGGCTGGGGTCTCCCAGGCAGGAGCTGCCTGCTCCCAGCCCAGTGGCACCAACTTAGTTAAATGCAGCCTCTCCTCCTGCACTGGGAGTCTCCTGCCCTGCTGTCACACTGGATAACTCCCATGGCTATCCTCCTGCCATTCTGGATTTACTCTGCTTTCCATGGGGTCAGAGCCTGACCTTACAGATCATTGAGCCTGGACTCACATAAGGGCAGGAAAAGAAAAAAATCTCCTCTATCCTCAATTTGGAAAGTTTAGCAACATTTGTTTATTTTTAACAGATCACCGCCACCACATTTCAGCCCTTTTCCTGTTGTGATTATTAGAACTCTTAACTAGAACATAAATCTTTTATTAACATTTGGTATTATACTAATTAAAACTGTTCCATGTATGTATTATTAATTTCTCCAGCGCTTCTTGTGAGGGTGGTGGTTTTAGCTGTCTTAGCAAAATTCACCATAGTAAATAAGGAGAAACTCATTTCCAGGCAATTAGGCTTGCAGAAAAATAAGTTTCTTAATGAAGGGAACGATCATTACAAATTTTACCTAAATAAACAGGGTTTCTTAATGGTAACTCTTCAAGCTAAGTAAACAGATTGGTGTGGTAATGTCCTAAGCAATACTTAAATGTAACTGTTTAATAAATTGGTAAATTACTCATTTCATCTTAGAACAAAATGGTAATATGGTAGTAGTAACCTAGTATATATTCTGTAAATATGAAGCATTATCACTTTAGCTCTGAAGAAATCACCACAGTGATATGTCAGCATTGATCTAAAACTGCAGCATTTTATCTCAAGTTTATTACCCATTTTTGAGAATCGCTGAGATTTTCAGAGCATAATGGCAATAAAAGAAGAATTTAAAAAGCGCTTAAATGTGCATAAGTTAATCAGAGGTATCCTCAGGGGGAAAAGGAAATTTGGTAAAACATGAATTATAAGCATCATTTAAACTTACTTTGGACACTAGAGATAATAAATGGCACCATAATTTAGAAATAGCTTTTAACATCAATGACTGTAAGAGGCACTTTACTGTTCATAAGAATTGCAAAGCAACGGTGCTGAGGCCAATTTTATTAGCCATTTTTTTCTTTATAAAAGCAATCCAACCATTTCCAAACTGAGCAGACAGGAACAAGAGTTACGTGTTAATATGCAAAATGCATTTGAGTTGGGGTTTTTTTTTGTTTGTTTGTTTTTTGTTTTTTGGGTGGGTTTTTTTTTAATAGCCAGTAATAAATTTGCCAAAAGATACAGTCTGGAGACAATTGAATGATCATTGAAGAAGAATAAAGTCTGTTCAGAGTTTACGTATTTAGGAAGAGCGGATAAGAGGAGGAAAGGAGGGAAAGAGAATCGTTCATACATCTCTATTTACTGGGGAATGTCGCAGCACTTCCGAGCGCAGGGAGCCGCCGTAAATCAGCGGAGGCAGCGCGGATGGAACAAGGCTTCTCCTTGCTAACTTTTCCCAGCCGACAGCGCATGCCAGGCTCGGGGGCCCGCACAATGCCCCATTAACGCGCCAGTCTCCCGCGGCAGAGCCCCACAATGCAGCTTTCAGAGCCATCCATTATCAGCCCTCGCACCGATAAATTTTGGCGAGGCAGGACAAGAGCGCCCTTGAGGAGCGGCAGCCCGGGCGTTACCGGGGTCCGGCAGCGCCGCCGCTGCACCCGGGGACCGGAGACTGGCCCAGGTGGGGTCTGACCCCGCTCCCGGGGAGAGGGGACCGGCCCGAGCTCTGACCCCCTTCCACCCCAGCCCGGGAGCACAAAACAGCCGGACTGGCTTTACCCTGAGGCGCCACGCGTGTGCTCATGGAACTGGCAAACAAACCCAGCTCAAGAATTAAAATTTAATTTAATTGGTTTCAGACTACCCCCGAGTCTTGAAAATAAGAGAGATTAATATTCTTGAGACTTTCCATGTCTGAAGCATCCAGGATCCTTGACACATGAAGTAGCCTTGCTTGGCAGAATGGGCTGTTAACACTGAAACTCAGGAGAAAGTAAATATCTATATAATTATTTCACTCCTGGCCATTTTAGCATAATCAAGATCTAACTACAGTTCTTAGCCCCACATTGCCAAAACCACTCCTTCGTGCTCTCGGAGCTGTTGGGAGGAGTCTCAGCTCTCCAGTTTGTCCCCCACTAGTTTCTGGGTTGTGATGTGGTTACACACCGTCCCAAGATAAAATAAGGTTACTTGTATAATTTCCTAGGGAACCAAATTAAAGCCATCCTGGTAACAGGTTGCTAAATTTCGATGCTGGCAAGATTAATTCAGCCTCTAGGAGAGCCACAGCACAAAACCTGAAGCTGTTGAATAGAATATGTCAGGAGCGGGGAAGCATCACACTTATTCCTGAGAGCATCTTCTATTCCGGGACATTGCCTTGGCTTCCAACAAAACACATTTCCAGCGGGAGAGATCCCTCTGGAAGTAAAGACAGAGGATGGGAGCAGTTTGTTAAGTTGAACAAAGAGAAACCAGGAGTTGATGTAAACTTGAATCTCCTGTGTAGGACTCAGTGGCATTGAGCAAACAAGTGTGCCACTGGTTCCAAGGCTAGAAGCTAAAATTATACAAATTCAGGGGGAAAAAAAAGAGCACTATATTAATTTTTACTGTGGCTGTGACTAAGTACTTAAATTTTGAATAGATTCTTCATCATTAGGGATATTTCATTTAAGACTGGATTACTTTTTAAATGAATTATCTTAGCTCAAATAAGGCTTTATTTGGGAGAAATTTAATACCTGTATAATTAGACACTGAATTAAGATGACCTTGCCATGGAACAACTACATTTTAATTTACTCTTCATAATTAAAAGCAAATCTCTAAATACCTTAGGCTGATTTTTTTAAACGCCCATTTAAATCTTCCTGTTGTTCTGAGCGAACATCTTAAAACGCCGGAGGTTGGCATCAAAAAATTTGTAACCCTGAGATCCTTTGAAATCCGTAAATACATTTTTAATTAGAGAACTCGAGTGCTGTGCTCCGTGAGCTGGGCAAGCGCGGCTGAAGCAACGAGCTTTGCAATCCTTTTTAAGACCAGTTTAAGACCGGAGACGTGGGGGGACAGGAGGATGGACAGACAGGCTGTGGTCCCCTTAAAGGTGCTGCAGCCCCTCGAGCTCCCAGCAGCTGTTCCTGTGGAACCAGCTCTGCCATCAAAACCAGCAACGCAGACCTTGGCTTTTGCACGAAGACGGCAACATTTCCAGCCTCTCTTTCCCCTCTCCATTTGCGGGGGTTTTGGCTGTCACACCAGAAGCAAACCTGCTATTTTAATGCTGCCATAGAAGAGGGATCTGTGCGGTCGGGTCTGTGTTTGCTCCCTGCAGCTTTGTGCAGCTCAGCCCGAGGGCATCCTCCGCAGCACTGCCCTCGAGGGCGCACAGAGCCCTCAGCGGGGTCCCCGCAGCCCCGCCGGAGCCTCCCCCGCCGCCCGCTCCCGCACGGGGCTCGCTCCAGACCAACCTTTGGAGCCGCGATCAGCAAAACCGAACGCATGCACTTATGAAGACGAAAACGCAAACCGAAACGTGCACTGAAGCATTTGGCAGCCAAGGGGATTGTGAAATGGGGCCCGTGAGCCAGATTTTCGGTAAATCAGAACATCTCTATGAACGCTCTGTCCCAGCATACGAGGAATCGCCGAAGAGCTCTGAAAAGACTTGTGCAGCAACCACCACGGCACAGCGAGTTCCTCATGCTGCCCCGAATCTGACAGACCCTGCTCTTCCTGGCCCTTACACAGGGAGAAGGGGGAAAATTCCCTCCTTGCTCTGCCTGGGCTGCGGCAGGGCTGATCGGGAGTGCACAGCCCGAGTTTATTGGTGTTATTCAGAATTGACTTTGACCTCTAAACCAGAGCTGACTGTTGCTCGAGTACTTGCTAAGCTCGGTGCAGGAGGCTGCATCCTCGGCTGCTTCAGTCGCTCTCAGCTCATTCGCTCCCTGGCAAGAGCGATGCCAATTCCGATCAAACCCCATTGTACACTAATGACATTCAGGCGGCACCAGCCGAGCTCTGGGAGCAGCTGAGCTCTCCCACTGCCTGGTGGGTTCAGGAAGAGTTACAGGTGTAGGATTTGGCTTGGCTGCTTTGTTTTTGCCTCATCTGTTTTCATACACGTTCATACATCTGTTTTCATACACATTTCCATGACACGTCACTGAATTCCAGACACAAAAATTATCTTAAAGGAGATTTATTATTTTGGAATGAAGAAAAAAAATCAAAAAACACTGCTCTCTACCCAAGTAAAATCTATAAAAACTAGAAGCGCGACCCTTCCACAGCTACTTAAGTGCCCCCCTCCAGCACAGCCCCCATGAGTGGGTGTCAGCCTCCCTCCCTACCTGGGGGCAGCACTGACTGCCCTCCGGGCCTGGGCCACCCCTCCGGGGGCTGGGGTGCGGTGGAGCTCCCGCGGCAGCCCCGGGGGACGGGCACACAGGCGGTCGAGCAGGTGGCTGCACACGCTGCCTCTCCCACCTGCTGCCCCGTGCCGAGCCACAATGAACTTGTCAGGCCGTGCTTTTGTCACCGCGAGCAGATGTCGGCTGGGCAGCGCGGCCCCGCTTCGCCCGGCCTTGCTCCAGCCGCTCGCTGAGAGGCGCTGCTGGAGCCGCTTCTCGGAGCTTCCTGTTGTTCGGGGGAGTTCGCCTGCCTTTCCTCGGGCCACATTTCTCTCTTTTGCTTCCACCCTCTTTCTTCAGATGTTCTGCAACCCCTGCTTACTGCATTTTGCCGGATTTTCGCGTCCTTCTTGCCGTGTTTTACCCTTTTTGCTATTTTCTGTTTTGCCCGGTGTGCTGATGATTTCACCACGGAGCTGTCGCAGTGCTCGCTATCCAGTGGGACCCCAGCACAGTGCACTGTGCGCTCCCTCCCTGCCCCTCAGCAGGAGCTCATGCCAAGCCATTTCCATTTCTAAGGCACTACCCGATTGCTTGCTCGCATACAGCCCCGCTGCACGGAGGTTTTAAACACACAAAAAAAGATTCCTTTCTCCAACTGAAAGTCCAGCAGAGCCCCACGGCAGAGCTTCCCTCTGCTCCAGGCATCCTCATGTCTCTTCCCCACCACGGCGGCTCTGCACAGCCCTTCCCCTGCTCTCTCCCAGGTGTTCCATCACTCCCACTTCCAGCTTTGCTCTTCTTGATCATTCCCGGCTTTCCCCCTCCTTCTCAGGTTTCTGTGCATGCACAGAGGTCTGGGGTGTCTCCTTTCTCTGATCTTCCCCTGAAGCTTTCCCACTTGCTGCATTTCCATCACTTCCTGCCCTCCAGTCCCACCAGCTCATGGTCCATTCCCCCTCAATCCATCAGAGCTTTCCCACCTCACCCAGTGCCACAACCAACACAGCCAGAATGTGGATCACACCTCATGCATTTCTGCTTCTGCCCCACTGTTAATTTGAATTGATAAGAAGGAAAAGTCTTGGCCAGAGAGGAAGACAAAGAGCAAAGCAACAAACACCACTGAGAAAATGAGCCAGTGCAGTGGGAGGTGTTCCAGCTGCAGCTGGGAAACTGTGGACTGGCATCCAAAGCAAGTCAGGAAGCAGAAGTAAACAGAGATGGAGGAGACGGAGGGTCTCTTTTTTCCATCTGAACTAGTGAACAGTGATTTCTGTTGTGCATTTCAACCCGGTTTCCTCTGGTTTAACTCCCACTCATGGAAGTCTCATCTGAGCTGTAGGGGCACAAGCCTGGATGGACAAAAGGCTGACAGACTTTGCTCTGTGTGGTGTGACAAAGGCAACTGCCTTTGCAGACCTGTCTGGGGACCCTGCAGAGCAAACAGGGGAAAACAGTTGTTCTTGTGAATCTTGATCAGCACAGAAAGGTAGAAGCTTTGACATCAGAGATTTGTGCCAGAAGGATCTCTCTCAGAGCAGTTTGACAGAGTCAGTCACACAGGGGTTTGGAGCTCCATTTAAGAATGTTTTTGAAAAACTGCCTGCAGTTTGAAGGAAAATCCTGATATGAGGAAGGTACACTTTATTTTCCCTGTTTTATTCCCTATGGCAGTGAAAAGGGGCAGTGGTTTCACCCCAGCCCCTCCATGCAGCAGAAGTACATCCTTTCCCCTCTGAGCACTTGGTGGGAGACAGAAAAGGTCAACTTCAATGAGAGATCAATGTAGGAAAGCCACAAGCATGACGAGGCAGAAGAAAAAACCCCAAACCCCTACAATTTTTGCCCTTGATGATTTAGAGGAGGATCACATTTCAGATCTCCAAAAAAGGTTCTGCAATTGTTTTTATCCTGAACACTTCACTTACTTCAGGTACTCCAAAATATTTCAGCCTAGAAAGAGCAGGAAAGGCCTTTTTCCCTGCTTGAGCTCTCAGAGACAATCTCCTTTTGCCACATGGGAAGGTAGCACACGGCATGGATGCACTGGGCTTGAAGGCTCTAAAATGGAGTTTCAGAGTGAAACCACTAGCCCTGATGTGTTGAATCAATACAGAAAAGGCTGCTTCCCTACAAGCCCCACACTCACCATTGGCGTCCTGCTGACTAAAGTGGACAAATTCAAGTTGAAAGCATTCCTGATGAACAGTCTGAGGACAGGGGAACCTCCACAGCCCGTGACAATCTGGAAGCAATACTGGGTACAACAGCTGCTCCGCTGGAGCACCGAAACGGCAAAGCTCCCCAGTGCAACGCGACAGCTTCAGTGAGCGAGTCCCCAACTGTGCAAACTGCTTTCAGAATCAATTACCCATCTCAGCTTCTCTGGGCAAGAGGCAACATCCTACTTTTTTTTCCCCTGCAACTCTACAAAAAGAAAACAGAGCAACATTAGGGTGCCGTTTGAGCAGTAAAAGGCTGAGGAGTCCCTTGGCTCCAGGCAGAGAGCAGCCATGCACCTGTGCAGAGAGGAAAGCTGGGAGCACAGGAAACCTGGGAGCAGGGGGCTCAGAGGCTGCCAGAACTGACTGAAAATAAAGGCTGAGGAGCTGCACAAGACCAGAAACAGGCAGGCCGTGACCTGAGAGACAACAATATGTGCCTCAGCCAGGAGCAGAAAGGCAACATGGAGACAGGATGCCCACAGAAGACTTGTCACAAGGACGAAAAAGAGTATTTTTAAAAACTCAAAAAAAACCAAAAAAACCCCAAAAACAAACAAACAAAAAAACCCCAAAAAACCCCAAAACANAAAAAAAAACAACCAAAAAACCCCCAAAAAAACCAAAAAAACCCACCTTTAGAAAAGCATGGTTAAGTAGTGCTTTGAAGTTCTGATCAGGAGCACAGATTAGGATAATCCATGAAGCAAGGTGCAGACCTGCAGATCCCCAAAGAGATTTTTAGGTGCCAGAACCAAAACAAGATGAATTACCACAACATCTCTGCTGTCTGTGAAGGAACTATCTCCTACACATCACCCTGCCTGCCGATGTGCCAACATCAACGGTATAAAAGGCTTAAGAAAAGGGACTTGATGAAATCTTGAAGGATCACTGTTTCCTCCTCCCAGACTGCAGCTCTGTGACAACAAAAGTATCCCCACCTTCTCTGCTTCTCCTGTGCTACCACCACAGTTGGGCACATCTGGGGGAGACAGGAAAAGAGCTGGCATGGGGGAACTGCACAACCTGGAACCTCTGCCTGCGGGCTGCAGTCAGGAGACTTTATCCCAGGCTGCTCCTGGAATACCTTTTGTCCAGACCTAGAAATATTTTCTGCTGTGCTAAAATTCCCTGTTTTCCAGATTTCCAAGGGAGACACAGCTCAGGCCATGGTTCATGCCGACCTGCAGTGATGGCATGGGAGAAGCTGCTCTCCCACTCATCCAGCCTCATGCCCTGCTGGCAAGGTGTCTGCCTGGTGAGGCCCACAGCACATGCCTGGCCTTCACAGGTGCCCTTGGAGCACTTGCCCCATCCCACCAGTCCAAGGCAGTCAAAGGCTTCTTTAATTATTAACTGTTTTGCTTTGGTTTCCCACTCCACTTGAGAGCATGGGCTCTCTGGGGGCTGGGAGCAGCTTAACGGGACAGCAGCCCTGGTGGGAGCAGCCCAGGACTGGCACCAGCCGTGCCCACCCGTGGCTGGCATTCCCCTACAGGCTGCTCCCATTACCAGTAATGGGAACAGCGTGTGCGGGTGAACAGGAGACTCTAATGTCTTTATATTGTACCACCAATTAAGTTCTCAGGGTCGTGTCCTCAGCTGATGTAAAGTAGATGAGATGCACTGAAGTTAATGGATCTTTGCTGATTTACACCCTCCAAAGGGCTGGCCCTCTGGCTCATATGAAAGCAGCTGAACCGCTCCAGCAGCCCTGTGTTTAACAGCTCTGTACTGAGCCAGCCTTCTCTATCACTCCAGTCCATAAACCACAAGCTTTATTAACTAATAATTAGTCCTTCCGTTAAGCTTCAGGCTCATGTTTTAAGAAGTGCTGCCCTTAGAGCTGGTGTGGAGTTTTGAAGAGACCTGAAGCAGTGGAGAGAAGCAGAGCAGAGGCACTGCCAGGCTGCCCTGAAGATGCAGAGGGTCTTTCACAACCATGTCGGCACCTACTGCCCTGTGGAAGTACCTGGGAGTTGGCGTCTTGAATTCAAGCTGAAGGATCACTCTTGCAAACGCAGAGTTGATTTTAACCACATAATTTCAAAAGGCTCCTGGGCTGTGCAAAGATTAGTTTGGGTACAAGCCTCTGCCTGACAAGAGCACAGTGTAAATGCTGAGGGACATCAAGCTGTAAAGCAGGGCTGAAGTGCATGGAGCAAGCTCTGGCACAGAGCAAGCTGGGTGATTTGGGAGGATAGACTAACAGCTCCCCTCATTTTTTTTTTCAGTTTTACTGGTCAGAAAAATGCTGTGAAGCTGGGTCACATCCTTCCTTTGTGTGCTGCTGTCTGGATACCCAGATGTCACAAGTGTCCTGAGATGGGTAACACACTAACCCAATTAGGAGGCTAAGCTTGGGAATAATGGCAGATAAAACCATAAATAAAATAAGAATTTTTTTAATAATAGACTAAAACACAACTTCCCAAACATTAGCTTCAGCTAATTCACCTCTTCCTCCTTCTCTGTCTGGACCGAGCGAAGAATATCGAGTGCCTTTCTGCCACCAGAAGGAATAAAACTGAACAGTGCTGGGGAATCACAACAGCCTAACACAAAAACGTTCTCAAAAAGGAATGTAATACGAGCAGCTCTCACTAAGATGATTCTTGTGCAATAACTTAAACAGTACAGATCACTACTTGGGGAAATAAAGGCAACATAACTTTGAAACTTGAAAAGCTCTTTCTTCGTTGTAATCAATTGCAATAATCCATGTCAGTGATTTAGATGGAGATCAACTTTACCTTTCTTTGCTGATGACACAAAACTAAGAGCAATAAAAAACTTAAGTGCATTTGTGCACAACTAATGGATTGGATGTGGCATGTGCCAATGGAAGTTAGTATGTATAATGCAGCATATACTGGATGCCAAATTAATGGGATCATTTGGGCATTCTGGAACACTTGTGGCATTGAGTTTAAGTCATTTAAGGAGTCTGGCAGGGGTTGATGGTCTTCTATTTTCAAAAGATTGAAGAAGCCTAGTACTTCTGTAGGCAAGCCATGGTATGAATTTTATCCCCTCTGTCCAGCTGCTACTCAGTCCAAAGATGAGAGATAATAAAACCAAGGCAATGAGATCATGTCTGGTGTCCCTAAGAAGAAATAAAGAATGCAGATTCACCTCAACAGAGAGCTGGAAGCTCAGGAACACAGGCAGTCCAACCTCCTGCTAAATGGGAGGACCTTTACCAGGCCACAGGACTCACACCAATTTACTATGGCACTGCTTCCTACTTGGATTAGTTTGTAGCATGGAGTGAAATGCATCTCACTGCTAACATGTATCATCCAAATTACCTGATGAGGTGCAGAGATTCATTCAGGGAGCTCAGATGTGCAGCAGAGCTGGAGACAGGGCAGTTTTCTCCCACCTGCCCATTCCAGGAAACTGGCCCAAGCTAGGGTGAGGCACAGGTACAGTTTTATTGGACTGGCCGGGTCTGATTCCTGTGGTCCTGCCATTGGGCAGAGCAGCAGAGAAGGACCTGGCAAATCCCACATGCTGGTAATAACAGAGGTCCTGCTCTCTCTGCCTCTGCACATGGAAGTGTGAGATGCTCCACAGAGGTGCAAAATCACTCCCTTGAACTCCCAGGAGGTAAATACTTGCAGGCTCAGCTTAGAACATTCACCAAGGGCCAGCACAACACCCTTGATGTCTGTACAGATACTGCAGAAATTACTGGGAAATCTCTGGAGTCCACTATCCACAGGCAGATTTTGCTATTTGCTTTATTTTTATCTTTTGAAGAATGGCCTAAGGTCTGAGCTTGTGAGGGTGTTTAGAGCCTGCCCCACTCAGCACTCCAGCAAGCTCAGGCTCCACTCAGTGGAGCACAGTCTGTGGACACTCAACATCACCCACACCAAAAAGCCCAAGGCCAGGCTGGACGGGGCTTGGAGCAGCCTGGGACAGTGGAAGGTGTCCCTGCCCATGGCAGGGAGTGGAACAGGATGAGCTTTAAAGTCCCCTCCAACCCAAACCATTCTGGGATTCTGTGATCACACAGAATATGGGGTGAGGTAGAGCACAGCTCACACCCTCCTGCAGAAGTGTGGAAACTTCCATCTGTGCTACCTCTCAAATGTCTCTGCTTGGCACTCCCAGCATTTCCAGCTCTGAGCACATCCTACAAAGGACAGGTGGACATTTCTGAATCCACAATGCAGAAATGCCTTTAGACAACTGGCTTCTATTGCCACAATGATCTTGGAAGAATATTTTATTTCTTATCTTTAAATAAAATTCATAGGAGTATATATTTAAATGCCATTACTGCTCTGACCTTAATAACAGATTTTTAAGATATCTGAAATGTCTAGAAATGCTGAGAGCCCCCTCAAAAAGGGGGGAAAAGTACATAAGTGCCAAACTACCACAAACTGCACTATAGCTCTGTCCATCAAAGCCACCTGGGTGCCTCCAGGAGACAAACTCAGATACCCAAAAGCCAGTGGGCACCAAGTAGAAATATTTATTTTGCTGCAGAGTCAGGAAAAAGTTAGGAGCCTAAAAGACTCTGAAGCATGGGCAAGGGAAACACATGGCATTGAAGGGAAATGCTCCAAATAGCCTAAACCAAGGGTGTAAATACCTCTTCCTCAAAAAATGCCCACCTGCACAGAAGCAAATGGAAGCAAATACTTCCCCCACCTGGTCCAACTCGCTCAGGCAACACATAAGGAGGGAATCTACTCACTGAGGAGGAGCAGCTACATGAGCAAGTGCTTACCTAGGTGAGTCACGGCCCTTAGATGATTACTCCTCAGCAGTGGGGATGATTTCAGTGCAGAAATAGATGCTTTGAGGAAAGTTCAGAGGTGTGATGTAAATGCCAGTATTATTTATGTCAACTATAAATGAGCTAAATTATGACCTAGCTGAGCAAAACACTTTTGTAAACCAAGGCATTGAATATTGTGTAGTTTGCATGTTTAACAGGACCAGGCTTTCATCACAAAGTGGAGGAGAGCTAATAACCCATTGATTTTAGGGGCCATTTAGGAAAAGAATTGGCTATACAGATTTGATCACCACGCATTACTTTGTAACATCTAATACCCTGGGCACAAAATAATGCTGAGAGAGGCAAATTGTGGAGCCATTTTTATCCAGAGAGGGTTTGTGCATGAGGGCATGGCACAGGGGCTGCTTCAGGCTGGGACTCAAGGCAAAGCCAGGAGGAGCTCTGAGAAGATGGTTGATGTTCCTCCAGTTATGCTGAGTTCTGCCTTGTGCATCCACCCACAGAGCTGCTCAGCCCTACCTGGGAGAGCATTCACACACACAATTAAGCAAAGCTTGGAAAATGACCTGTCCAAAATTAAGTCCCACTGACAGTTCAATAATCCTTAATTCTCATTGCATTTTTCCATCCTCGTTCAATAAAGACAAGTTTTTGTGGACTTAAAACTTCCATACAGGGGAGTTTGGGTACATAGCATGGGCTTTTCAAAACATAAATTCACAGAGATATTTCACTTGCAGATTTAAGACTGCTTTGGAAAGATCATCCAAATGCTAAGAATTATCCATTTCATAGCAGCATCAAGCATCAATAGATTAAAACAACTTGATGGGATGTGCAGCATCTTCAGCACTCTCAGAGCACATCTCGATCACAACTTTCACTGTCTACACTTAAATGACTCCTCCTGAAACAGTCATGTTGCAGTACAGCTGCAGGAGCTGCTGCTACCCGCACCCTGCCTGCACGCCACTGACCTCCTCAGCTGACTGGAGTGCTTTAAGGAGTCTCCCACGGAGGTAAAGGAGCATTTAGTGATGAGTGGGAGGTGAGAGACAAACCATGCTCCCCCCATGCTCCCCCACAGCTAGCCAGGGCCTGTGCTGCCAGAAGGGTGTTTCAGAAATTGGGAAAACGGCTGCCCGTACACAACAGCTCAACTTAAGTTGTCCACCCCAGAGCCCAAGTGCAAAATGTGGACAGAGCAATCAATAGGATCAAGACAACAGCCAGCCCACCCCCAAAATGTGCCCTATCCTCCACTGGCCACCCACATCCTCCACAATTACAATTCCCAGGATGAAAAGGCTCAAGCTGGCAGGATCTAGAGTCTGTACAGGCCCCTTCAGACACCTCTCTTCAGACCTCCAGATAGACACAGCAGGGACCATCAGACAATCCCATCACACTTGAACCAAGCTGGTAGGGAACACTGCTCTCATCCACAGGGAGAAGTACTGTGTGTTTGTTCCAACTGGTGTTTCCCTGAGGTTTCTGTAAACACTGGATTACCTGTGCAGAGTAATTGCAGGTAACCCCCACTTGTGCCCCTTCAGCACGACCGCACGTCGGACCCCCCCCCCCCGTACTGTCCACGCACTCCTGTCGTATGAGACACGGATGCACGAGGCAGCCTGTGCCCCTTGTCCTCAGCACAGCTCAAAATGCACCTCAAAACAGCTCCTCGGGAACAAAGACACCAGCCACAGACACCAGCAAGCCCAAGGCAGCTCGCGGGACATAAATCCCGCTATTTGATGACTACTCAGACGGTTGAAATGGAAGTTTGGTTGCGGTTTATGAAATCCTTTGACAAATTGGGGTACCCTGAGGCTTAGTCCCACTGCCTGTGGTACAGCCAACAGGCAGCAGTGACGACGGGACCCCCTGGGCTATCCCTGCCGAGCTCGGACACCCTGCCGTTCATTACAGGGCTGTAAGCACCCCGTGGCTTTGCGCAGGATCCTCGCCCGCCACAAAGCCGGTTCCTGCAGAACGCAGCAGCATTTTGCTCTCTGCAAATACACTGCTCCTGGGCTTACAGCAGTCTGGGGTAAACTGCAGAGAAATCGGGGACATTGAGGCTTGTAGTTATGGGGTGTTCGAACAGTTAAAGAACAACGATGTGTTGAACAAAATGCACTTTACAGATGTTCGACGGTGCAGATAGAACGCAACACCAATACACACATGCATATGTGTGTCCGTGTATTCCATCCACGTTCAGAGCTGGATTCTTCCCCGCTTTCACTGACACTGGGATTTCTCACGGCTGTTCTGTGTACGGTACCGGGAGGTTCTCTCCCTCTCTGCCACGCATTCGGTGCTGATGCGGAGGGGAAGGCCGGGGGCCGGCAGCCCCGGCGTCGCCGCGCGGTGAAGGGCAGTGGGATAACGAATGCACCAAACAGGGCCGGACTGGGGCTCGGGCGCAGCAGTGGCGGAGAGCTGGTGGGGACAGAGGACCGGAGTGCGGCGGTCCCTCGCACTCTGTCGACTGGTATAGATCTCCCCGTTGTTTTTTCTTCCTTCGTTGCCAGAGACCTCTCCTCGATCGGTGTTTCAGCTTAGGCTGCATATTCTAGCTGGTGAATCTCACCAGTCGGGCTCAGCACCATCACCCCGGTGTGACTGGATTTGGCCCTGCTGTGGGCCCTCCACAGCCTGCTCCCGACAAACCAAATCGACCGGAGCCCGTGCACTGGTACCGCTAAGGAAAGAATCAGTTAGGAAATATTTTCTCCATCCCTCGCTCTGCGTGGCTACCTGGCTCTGAACTGCCCTGTGCCGCAGCCAGGGCCGGGACCAGCGAGTCCGGGAACGGTGTGACACTCCTGCAGCCTCCCGGTGACCGGGGCCGGTCTGCGGCGAGGCAGCGACAGAGCCCCCCTTCCGGGAACGCGACCAAGGGAGCGACGGCTCCATCCCACGGCTGGGGGAAACCCGCCTGGCCATGGCTGCTTTCTAAAAATGTCAGTTTTGCAGCTTCTCCCGTTGTTGGATGCCGGGAGACCCGGGCCCGAGAGCTACGGGAGGTTGTTCTTAAAAATCCCCCTGCACAACGGTGCTGGGGGCGAGCACCGGAGCCTCGGCCGCAGCCACTGCCGTCCCGCTGCCGGCGGGATGCGCAGAAAAGACAGCAAAACGAAAACTGCCGGGGTCCGCCGGCGGGCGCGTCGGGACCGCGTGGCTAGCGGGGAGAAATTACCGGGGACCGGCGGGGCCTGCACCGGCGCCTGCTCCGGTGGGCGACGGCTCGGCACTCCTCTCGCCCGGCCAGCCCTCGCTTCCACGCCGACCGTGTCCCAAAGCCGGGATCGCTCCCGGCCGCTTCCCCCCGCACCGGTGGAGAGAGCGGCAGCACCGCTCACGACCGCGCCGGCCTCGCCGCCGCAGCCCCGCTTCGAGTCCGCCCGCCGTCCCGGCCCCACTCCCCGGTCCTCCGCCCCCCCCGTTTCGGCTTCTCTCCTCCGTGTCAGCCGAGGCTCCGCGGTGGCCGGCGGCCACCACCCGACCCACAGCGCCCGGCCCAGCGGGCTCGGCTCGGCTCTCCCCGGCGCGGCGGCAGGCAGGGAGCGGAGAGACGTATGTAAAGAAAACGTTTATTTACACGTCTCGGCAAGTACAAAGTATTATACATGGTCTGTGTCAACCCCAAATCTTCTTTATTATGAAACATAAGGCGCTTTCTCGAGAGCCGGTGGCGTAGGGGGCGAGTGCTCTTTCGGGGCGCTAAAGCTCATCGGTTGGGAAGGTGAGGACAGAACGGCGTGTGGTGCCTGGAAGGAGCCCTTATTACTACGGTGAATAAATTACAGCTGACATTAACTTCACCTGGGACAGATGGGAGCTACCGCTTTTCAGTTTAATAGGGTTTCCGAAGCTAATGAGTCATCACCGGCTCCACCGAGTCCCCTCCACTAAGTGATAGGGAGGTATTTTTTTCTTTACACTATCCTCAGAACAGGAAAAAAAAATAGCCTTTTGTTCCAAAGCCAACACAAAATACCTATGTTCAGATTTCGATATAAATAATCGAGGTTTTATATAATTCCATAATAATAGTGCCCAAAATCTCGATGCATAAATAAATTAAAGTATTAACACTTCTTACAAAAAGTGACATATTTCCCTTCCTAGTGGAACATCGACACAAATATACAAGCGGCTCCGCTCCACGCCGGCCTCGGGGAAGCGGCTCCAGGCCCGGCTCCGGTCAGACCGGATCCCGGTGTCAGCCCCGCTGGCGCCGGTCGCCGCCCCACCACCCGCCCCGTCGGGGGAGCCGCGGCCCCGGGGCAGGGGGAGCCGCCGGCCGCGCTCCGCGGGCCAGTCTGCTGCGTGCCCCGGCTGCTGGGCTCAGACGAGGGAGGTGACCGGGGGGATCTTGGCACTCTCCTCCTCCCAGGGCTGCAGGTTCTGCAGCGCGAACAGCGACGAGTTGTGCAGGCACAGCGGGTCGGGCTGGATCGACTCGTTCAGCGACTTCTGGAAGGCGTCGTGCTGCAGCTGCAGCATCAGCCGGCTCGCCTGCTGCCGCTCGGCCTCCCGCTCCTCCGCCGTCTGCCGCCTGCCGGGGGACACGCTCAGCCCGCGCCCGGACACGGGGCACGCTCTGCCCGGGACTCCGCCGGGAGCGGCCGGCCCGGGGCCGGGCCTGGGGTCACAGGGACCAGGCAGGGCGGCCGGCGCGTCCTTCCGGGGCCAGGCACCGCCGGGCGGGCGCCCACCGCTTGACCGCCAGAGGAGGGAATGTGGGCGCCGGGGAGAGCCTGGAAACCCGCCGTTTCCCAGTAATCCCGTTTCCAAATATTCCCCCCTTTTCTCCCAACATTCCCCCGATTTTTTTTTCCAAATTATTTCCCCATTTCTTCAAACAATTCCCCGTTATTTCGAATAATCCCTCGTTTTTACGAATAATCCCCCGTTTTCGGAATGGGGGCTATTAAAAAAGAAATATATAAAGATAATAACAATATTAATTATGATAGTATAATAATAAAAATTCGCCCCCAACGGTTTGGCTGCCAGGAGCTGGCAAAGGGGGCGATCCCGGCCGGAGCGGGACTCGCGGGGCGGCGGGTGGGGGACGCCGCCGGGGGCGGCGACAGGTCGGGGCGGCTCCGGGGGCACGGGACTCACCGCCACTTGGTGCGCCGGTTCTGGAACCAGGTCTTCACCTGGGCGTCCGTCATCTTGAGGGACTTGGCGAGGGCAGCGCGCTCGGCCGAGGCCAGGTACTTCTGCCGATGGAAGCGCTTCTCCAGCTCGCAGATCTGCACCCGGGAGAAGGATGTCCGAGGTTTCTTGCGCTTCGGCGGAGTCCGGTTCTGGTAGGGATGACCGATCCGCCGTGTCACCGTGAAGGGCGTCAGCGCCGCCGCCGCTGCCCGGGGGGGAAGCACAGGGGTCAGCCCCGCGCCCGCACGGTGCCGGCCGCCCCCCCCCGGGGCCGCCGCTCTGCCCGCCGGCCGCCCGCGCCCCGCCGGCCCCCGGAGGGACCGCGGCTCCCCGGGGTCCCGCTTCCACCTCTCGTCGAAGAGCTGCGGAGATGAGCGGAGCCCGG
This sequence comes from Cyanoderma ruficeps, assembly GCA_008694505.1. Lineage (NCBI taxonomy): Eukaryota > Metazoa > Chordata > Aves > Passeriformes > Timaliidae > Cyanoderma > Cyanoderma ruficeps. Next base: position 462,991 of record VZDJ01000078.1, on the reverse strand, counting down.
CCGCCCCCCGGGGCGCCCCGCGCTATCCACGCTGTGAGGAGAGCGATTTTTCGGCTCGCTGCGAGCGCGCGGGAGGGAAGCATCCAGCGGCCGCTTTTGCTTTTATTCTTATTCGCATTACTGTTATTATTTCGTTTTATATTTTTTATTGGCCCTTCCGTTCGTTGTCGGGAGCAGGCTCGCCCGCTCCGCCCCGGCGCCTTACCTGTGAACCTGTCCTTGACGAAGCGCCTGCTGCTCTCCATCCAGGGGAAGTTGAGGCTGCCCAGACTGGGCACGGCGGGCATGGCCGGGATGGCGCTGGAAATGGGCGGCGGCACAGCCCCGGGGATGGGCCTGTGCGCCGGCACCCGGATCACGCCGGCCGGGGCCAGGCTGAGGTTCACACTGTACGATCCCGAGTCCTCGAAGGGCGCGGCGATGGCCGGGAAGGGGGCCGGCAGGGCCGGGTAGGGCGCGCCGCCGCGGCCGCCGGGGCCGCCCAAGAAGGTCGCGCCGTCGGGGCCCCGGGGGGGCGGCGGGGGAGCGCTGTCCTGCTCGGGGCTGTTGAGGATCTGGTCGATGCCGAAGCTGATGGGCTCGTGCTGGTGCTGGCCCTGCGCCGGCCCCGGCGGGTCCATCCTCGGCGGGTCCATCCTCCGCCACCGCCGCCCTCGCGCCGCTGTGGAGGCGCCGCCGCTCGCGCTGCGCTCGCGGCCCGGCCGGCCCCGCCGCCGACACCAAACTTTGCGGAGCGCGCGCGCGCCGCCCCGTCACCGCCCGGGGGCCGCCGCGCGCCCCGCGCCGCGTGCGCCCCCGCCGCCGCCATTGGCCGCCGCCGCCCGCCCTCCGCGCGCCCATTGGCTGCCGCCGCCCCGCACCGGCCTCGCGCCCGGGCGCGGGGGCCGCCGCCGCCGCAGTGACATCACAGGGGCGCGCGAACAATGGCCCCGCGCGGGGCGGGGGCGGGGCCGAGGCCGCACGTCGGGGGCGCCGCTCCCCCCCCTCCGCCCACCCTGACGGCCCCAACCCAGCCCCATCCCGGCCCCATCCCCGGCCCCATCCCGGCCCCGCCCCGTCACGGGCCCCGACGGCTCGAAGCCACCCTGCGAGGCGGGATCCAGTCCCCGGAGCCCCCGGCTGCCCAGGGCCCCGCCCCGACGGCAGCGGGGAGCGGTGGGCCGAGACCGTGCCCGGGGCCGGGCTTGGGGGCGGCCGGGACCCTACAGGGCGAAATTCCGTTTGGGCTTAATTTGCAGAGCCCGGCGCGGCTGCCGAGTGCGTTGGCAGCCGGTCCCTGACGGCCGAACGGGACTCAAGGCATTAACAATTAAATAATGCTCCGTGCATTTACTTAGTTCCCTCTTATAAAGGGAAATGAAAACAGGGAATAGAATTTCCCTGTTAATAGAATGTAATGGCATTTGATCAGCACCTGGCAGGGCGAGCCCGGGATGCCGGAGCGGTGACAGGAAGGACTTCATTAGTTTTAAATCTTAGCATTCAAATCCCGTAACTCTCCGAATCGTTTCGCCGGCAGCGGTAGCGAGAGGGACCGACCAGCCGGGGACAGGCGCTGCGCTCGGAGCCCGCCCGGTGGCACCTGCCGGCCTCGCTCCGCGCGGCTCTGCTCCCGCGGCGGCCCCACGGCAAAAGCGGGGCCTGGTGTGCCTTTTTTGAGACCCCCATGCTCCTCACGGGTCGCGGGGTTGGAGTAGGCTCCGGCCCCGACGGGGTCCGACAGCCGCGGTGAAGCTGCCGCCGAGAGTTCCGAGGCGCGGGCGCTGACGAAGGCGCGTCCCGGCCCGAGGCCGTCGAGACTGTTTCCCCGGCTCACGGCACCGAGGGACACCGGCTCCGCTTTGCCCGGCGGTCATTAATGGGGGGAGTAAACGCCCACCCCTCGGGGGGGGTGCCCGATGCCACCCCCGGCCCCGGGCGGCCCTAATCGGATTGTCCCCGCTCGGTGCGGCGGGCAGCGGAGCCGCCATCACCCGCCGCTCCCCGGAGCGAAGCTAATCCGATTGAAGCGATCCCGCAAGCTGGTGGGGGGCCGCACAGTCCCGCCAGAGCGGCCGCGGGCGCACCGCCTTCGGGGCCCCGCTCCGGACAGCCCGGCGAGGGGGGCGGGAAGCGACGGGGTGGGGGCAGAAGGGAAAAGGAGGGGGAGGAAAAATTAAAGACGAAAAGAAAATTAAAAAAAAAAAAGGCAACCGGTGGAGGATAAATAAATAAATAAATAAATAAAGTGCCACCCAGTCCTGGATCAGGGCAGGCTTTGTTAGAGAAAATTGCAGCTCGATCTGCATAATGGGAGCTCGGGCTGCCCAAGGCGATCTTTTTATTGCGTGTGTGTCTGCTGTTATCAATTTTGTGAACGATTTCACAGGGAGCCTGGCAGACTTGAGCTGGAATAATATGCAAAGATGAGCTTTGAATAATGAATGATGTGCTTTTAAACCAATTCCAAAGTGTCTGTGATAGTACAATATGAAAAGGGGTGGTAAGTAATAGTATATTTAAAAGGCACTAGTATGTTTTTATTACTATATTTAAAAAGATATCTATATTATTTTTGTGAAATGGATAATATATCACAGAGTCTTTGATAATCAGCTAAACAATACATTTTTCTTTGGGAAAACTCTCCTGGTTTTACACAGTTAAATATAGAGTATCAGCGTACAGCTCTGTAACGCTCAGCTACCTTATTAAATATTAACGATATTTTAATATTAGCTTTTAAATTTAATATGTTGACGTTCTGCAGTTTTACTTTAATTATGTTTTATAATTAATAACCCCGGACGTATGGTATCCTTAAATGCAGCTCTCCCGCAGCCGCGCCGTCTCTCTCGCCCCTCTGCGGGCGGGGGGCGCGCAAAGCCCCAATTAACCCCGCACAGAGCCCCGCAAAGCTCCGTGCAGAGCCTCGCACAGGTCCGCATAACTCCGAAAAGCCCCGCACAGCCCCGCACAGCCCCGTGCCTCCTTCCCACCGAAAGTCCGCTTGCGCTTTGCCAGGTGCCGCGCTCCGTGGCTCCGTGCCGGGCTCCCCTCCCGGCGCCGCGTCCGCGCGGCGCGAGCGGATCTGCGGCCCCGACGGCGCGCCCTGGCCCCGCCGGCACGGCCCGGTGCTGCGACCCCCGGCAGTGCCAGCGCCGGCCGCGGGCCTGGGAGTGGTGCTGGCGCGGAAGTGGACGTGCCCACCCAAACCCGGGCTACTCTGCACCGCACCGGGGAGCCAGAGCCAGCTCAGGGCTGGCTCCACCGGGCACAGGGAGGCAGCGGGACCTCCGGGCAGGCACAGGGCACCAGCAGCCAGGCAGATTCCCATCACGGGGAAGAGACCCCGCACCCTGCTGGGCTCTGGCCACGCCCCAGTCGTGGCACAGCAAAACGTGGCATGGCCTGATGCTGGCACAGGGGGACAGTGCCGAAGAGCACCAGGACAGTGCTGGACAGCACCAGGGGGACAGGGTCGGACAGCACCAGGGACGAGTGCTGGACAGTGCCAGGACACTGCCGGACAGCACCAGGGGGACAGGGCCGGACAGCACCAGGGGGCGAGTTCTGGACAGCGCCAGGACACTGCCGGACAGCACCAGGGGGACAGGGTTGGACAGCACCAGGGGGCGAGTTCTGGACAGCGCCAGAATGCTGCCAGACAGCACCAGGACAGTGCCAGACAGCGCCAGGGGGACAGGGCCAGACAGCACCAGTGGGTAGCCACCAGAGCCATGCAGGCAGGAGGGGGTTGGGAAGGGAGAGTTCTGGGGGTGTGTGTGAAGGCTGTTGTGGCATTGTCATTCCGCATGAAGTTCTGCTTATTGTACAAGTATTAACTGAGATGTGAAGCCAAGTGTATGGTGCTGGCAGAGAGGAACACGGTGCAGCCCTGCCACGCTGGGGCACAGCTCCCTGGGGCTGTCAGGGAGCATAGCTGAGCCAGCTCTGGCCGAATGCCTGGGCGCAAGGACTGACCAGGTGTGGAGAGCACTACTGCCAGTCACCTGCAAAGCTATGGGGGGACAGAGTTAAGCAGGGAGAAAAGTAACTAAAGCTGTGGAAGAGGGGTGGTCACCTCCCTGGCACCACTGGACGGAAGAGTCTCCCATCCAGTCTGTCACTGGGAGTCACTAGGGGCAGAGATGTGGCAGCTGTCTCGCTCATGCCTGAAACCCAGGCCCAGGCCTGGCTGCCATGGAGGTGACATGAAGGGAATGTGCTGCAGCCTGCCATGGCCACTAGGCTTGGTAATGGCATTCCTCAGCTGCAGTAATGTTCTCAGGATCCAAACAAGGAAGGCCCTGGAGGGAGGGTGTCCTTGCAGTGCCATGTCCTTGCAGTGTCATGTCCTCGCAGGACCCTTATCCTTTCAGGCCCCCCCATGTGAGTGACAGTGGCCAATGCTACCGTCCAGCTTTTAAAAAATGCTTCCTGTAGAATGAGATAATAAAATGATGTGATGAGCACTGCTAATGACCCTCTGCACCAGGCAGCAGCAGCAGATGCTAAGATGTTCCTGCTGTAGCTTCAGAGTTCCTGCTGTGGCCCTTGTCTTTGGCAGGGGGTCTCAGGCTGGGGAAGGCCAGTCCTGTTCTCCACAGCCTTTTCTGGATGGATATTGCTGCATAAACCCAACGTGGTTTGGAGTGATTACACAATGTGGAATTCAGCATGACAGAGGACACACACTGCTTTTCAGCCATAGCCCTGGAAGCAGCGTTCCTGTGGAGCTGGTGACTGATGCTGGTGTTCAGGCTGAAGAGGGATGTGTGTGATCTGTGTTCTGGTGTGGGCAGGGGAAGGGGGGCAGGACAGCCAGAAGTAGCCTGAGCTCTGCCTGTAGCCAGCTGTGCCCAGCTGTGGAGGGCACTGGCAGGCAAGGGCTGAGGTTTGTGCACCGAAAGGGGATGTGGTCCTGACGCTTGTACATTCTGCAGAGCTCAGGGAGACCCTGTGGGTCCTTCTGGTCAGTGATGAGCTCCCCTGGGTGAGGACCACCGTGGCCAACAGGTCCCAGGACAGAGCAGAGGCCTGGCTGCCCTATGCCAGTGATGGAGCGGGACCCTGACTGCCAGCCTGTGGCTGTGCTCTCATAGGGCAGCACTGGGATCAGGCCTCAGGACTCAGCTCCTGGTGCACAGCAGAGCTGACAAAAACCCCTCTTTTTTTGTCAGCCCAGAAGGGTTAAATCAGCTGCTCTTTTTCTGAGGGAAGAGCTCTGGTGTTGGAGAGACAAAGGTCATTACCCTCTGCCCCTTCCTTTGGTTTGGAGGGCTGTGCTCCTCCTGCCTCTCCTCACCCCATGAAGGCAGAGAGGAGGGCAGGGTGGTGAAGGTCTGCCATCAGCAGCCTTTTCCCCACTGGAACAAGGGATATTCTCTATACCCTGACATGGAGGAGATCGGGAAACCTGCCCCATAAACCCAGCCCAAGACTCCAGACACACAGACTCCAGTAAAACTCTCTGTCCTCCATGTCTCAGTGGGTGCCAGCAGTTAAACCCCACTCAGAGACCCAATGCTAATGGGTTCTGAAGCCTCTGACAAATGAACATGCCTTAGTGGTTTCAAAACACATCTTTGTGGGGTTGGTAACTTTAACTGTGATATTTAAAAAGCCAAGACTTTATTTCAGTTCAGAATCCGTGCATTGTTCCACAAATGGCTGAGACTAGACGAGAAGGAGAGGGTTCAAGGGATGTGTTGGGGAAGGAGCTACCCCTGAAAGGGCAGAGAGTACAGAGGATGATGGGCGGATGGGGCTCCATTTCTTTCTGCCACCTTTAATAAAATCAGGCTGTAGTAAAGCTGACAGAGAACACGTCCTGGTATCATGGACAAGCTCTGAAAGACGCAGAGACATCTGGTCTCTGGGAGCAGCAACGCCAGCCCCAGGTGAAGGGGAAGGCAGGACGTACCACAGGTTGGGCGTAAGCATGGGGAAGCAGCCGCTTCCTTCCCTCTTTCATTGTTATTTTAAATATCAACATGCCACTGCTGCCAGGTTTTCATACTAAATATGACTTTTTCTGGGCAAATTACATTAGGATGGATGCCACAGGTATCCATTAAGGTTTATTTATCGTGGTAGTGTTTGTATCTCATGCTTATAAATAACTTATGTTATAGCTTTTGTTTGTAGAAATGTAACTTACATATTTTATTATGCTTTCTGTAAACCTCAAAAAGAATTTTGTCAAAGCAGTGCCTCTTAACAGCAGTCTACACCCTGGTACATAAAACCTACACCAGCATTATTTTTTAATACGGTGAGGAAGTGTGTTATCCCGCCACAGTTTGAGAGGTTTCCTGTCATCGTAAACTCGTTGTGCAATAAAACATTAATGAAGCTGAGGAATTACTCTATAAGGTGTGCATACGCTGGGGCTGAGCTCTTCACAGCCTCCTTTGCAAGCAGGGCCTGGTATTCAAACTGTGCTCAGCCCAGTGCTGCCTGTGCCTGCCCCAGCAAGCAGAGCCCAGCTGGGGGCAGCTCTGGGAGTTTATTCTGGTTCACAGAGGGACTGACACTCACCTGAGCCTCAGCAGGCTGTGCTTTGCTCTCCGAGGGTATAAAACACACCTGGGGGAGAACCAGCCCTATTTTACAGTCCCCAACTCTTTGCATGACCAGGAAGGCTCACGTTGGTTCCTTGTGAGGAAATTGCTTGAGTTCTGAGTGGCATCTTTCTTTGACATTTCCATTCCATTGTTTCCACCTTTTAAGGGAGAAAAAAATCCCAAAGCCCTTAAGACAATTATGTCTTTCCAAAAAATGCATAAGGCATTACCGTGCTTCATGAATTTCTGCAACCTCCATGGATTATTTTAATCTCCATGGATTACTGCAATTTCCATGGATTTTAACCTCCATGGATTTCTGTAGCCTCCATGAATCACTTTACCTCCATGGATTACTCCTCAGAATTCCTGCAGCTCAGACCCTTTGGCTGAAATCCTTTCTCCAGCTGAGCTCAAATGTGAACAGCAAACTGACAAAATACCATCCTTCCAGCTGTACTTCCTTTTGAAAATGTGCAGAAAAGTAACAATTGCAAAGAAGAAAACTGTAAAAGCCCTGTAAGAAATACAGGTATGAACTTTTCCTCTCTGTTGGCCACAATTAATAATTCCCATTCTTATCTAAGCAGTGGTGAAATGTTATTGAATTCACAAATGTCAGCAAACATGACAAACATGAAATCTTTTTTTTCTTACGCAAATAATGGAAAAACCCAAGTCAATACCAAAGCAAGTTTGTAATTGCACGTAACAGCTTTTTCACATAATAAACTGAGTTATTGCTTAAGCAGTTCTCATTTTTAGGCCTTCATTCAATTCATTTTGCATCTCCCCAGCCAGCAGAGCCCCTCCTGCTTAGCACAGAATGCTCGCTGCTCCCCAGTGTAAGTCTCTTTCTTTTTTCTGCAGTTTTGGATAAACTTTATTCTTTTTAAAGGGTTTAAACACCTTCATTTTCTTCTGTGGTTCTTTTTTTCCAGTTTCTAAAGACCTGGAAAATGTGTATTAGTGAAATAACATCTTCAGTACTTCACTAAGTCTTATTCCATCATCTCTTCTTTCACTCTGTGCAACATTCAATTTTCTTGCTATAGTTATAGCCTAAAAATGCTTTTTTTCAGTCTTCTTTGTGGTCCTCAATGTCATTAACCACTCACGCTGCAAAGAAATATAGAACATTTTGTAGAAAAATAGTAATTTTATTAGTTCAAAAGTGTGTCATATCAAGCTTGTACTGGCTTTCATCTAATTTTCAAGCAAATATGTCCTCAAGAGTGAGCTTGGAGGTTTGAACTGATGATATATTATTTACTATTACATTCAGAACTGAGAATCATTAATTGACACATATTCAGAAGGAATGCATATCCTTTTGTTCTTGAGTTATACACTGGTTTTACACTTTCATAAAGCTAAAACAACAGGATTATAAATTTTGATAAGAAAATCTGAAAGCATTCTGCAAACTGAAGCTGGTTTTCCATTGTTTTCACTATTATAAATTCTTACATTTAGGCTAGAGATAGAAAAATGCAGAAAATAGTTTTCACAAGGGTTAAAAAAATCTCTCTAACAATGTAACAGTGTCCCAGCACTTTCTGAGATGGTTTATCAGTCAGTGCTCTGTTTCCAAAGTCCTTGCCAGATCATATCCACACCCTTGGGATTGGAGGCCCCTTTGCAGTGCAGAGCTTTGGCCACATCTCTCCAACATGTTCCGAGTGACCTGGAAAAGCAAACCCCAAACATTTGGTTAAAGGAGACCTGACAGTGGGAGATGCATTGCAAGAGGTGGTAAAAGTAACAACTATAATGTGTATTAAATTGAGGGAAAACCAGAGGAAGGCTCACCAACAGAATCACCAGGTGCCCTCAAAAGCCAGTTCTACAACATATAAGTCTGGGCCTGGCAATGTGTGAGACACATTGCAGTGAAATGACTGCAGCCAGAAGCTTTCCCATCTCACATGATCAGAAATGTCCTTCCTCCCAGGCCTCCAGCAAAGGGCTGCTTGGGATGAGCCATTAAGGCCAGCCCCAGCTTCCCCCCTCAGGACAGGTGTCAGAGTCCAGACCCATCGGGCACAGCACAAACACACAAACCCCACAGCAACTCACCACCTGCAGGGGTAGGACATCAAATCTGTCCGGTGACATCACACCAGAGACTGAAGGACACCCTACAGAGCCTGCATACAGCCCAAACAGGAACTCCTCACCTGGAATGAACAATATAACTGCCATTTGCCACAACTCGTCTGTGTATTTGGTCTAGTGGAAGGTGTTCCTGCCCATGGCAAAGGGGCTGGAACTGAATGGTCTTTAAGGTTTCTTCCTACTCAAATCATTCTGTGATTCTATTTTTAAAAAACCCAAACACCAAAACAATCCCAAACCCACACAGAAGTGATTTAAAGTACCGGATGTGTCAGCACTCCACATTTAGGGTTTTTCAAATCTTCTTTGTCTGTTGCCTCCATGCTCTTTGCTGTGCTCGTGTCAGGCTTTTCTGGCTTACAACAGCCAAGCTAATAAAGTCTCCCCAAAAGAGCTTCTGAGGGCTCCTTCCTGCGTGGGACTGTGGGGACAGGTGGCTGCAAACTGATGGGATCTCAGGAAAGGTCTCTTTGCTGGATCAGGGGCAATAATCCTGCCTGCCTCCCACTGCACAGGGATGTCTGGCAGCAGTGTGGTGAGCTGGGGCTTGTGTGGAGATACAGGATACAATTAGCAATTTATTCTTGATTCTATTCATATTTTTTTTAGTGTTTGTGCTTATTTCCTTATAATGAAAGTTGATTTCTGCCCAATTTTAAACATTTGCAGTTAAAAGGAGTCTCCTGCTTTGCAGAAAAACTAACAGCCACCAGGGCTGGGGTGGAGTGGGACCAGGAGTGGGTGTTGGCCCCTAACCAGTTCCAATGCATCCCAGAGAGGTAGCAGCAGCATCTTTGAGTACTTTTCAAGCCTTTTCAGAGCAGTGCCAGTTTGGGCTCTCTGCTGTGGGCTCTTGAGGAGCTCAGTCATCTGCATCACTTCCTGTATTTCTATTCCCATCACATTCTGGCGTGGTTATAGGCTACTTAAAGCAGAGCTTTTTATCACCTCACAAGAATGTTGGTTTAGCTTAGAAATTTGGAACAGGAGAGGATTGTAGTGCTGCCCACCACCCTGCTACTACAGCCAAGCAAGTCAAATAACCCTGTTCAGCCTTTATTACATTGGCTGTGTCAGTCACAGTCTCATGGCCTTGGGCATCAGCACATCCCTGGGATAAGCACTTATACAGACAATTATTCAGAGGAGAATGAAGCATTTTGATGAACCTGTGCCAACATACCTGGCAACGTTCCTGAGCAGTCTGATATTGCACGCCAGAGGAATATTGCCTGTATTTCACAAATTTCAGGTGTATAACAAGAGAACTTGTTAAAGGCAGGCTGAGAATCAGCTTTTAGTATGCAAAATTTAGTAGACTTTCGAAGTTAATGTAACCTGTAGGGTGTCACACAGAGTGTCAGAAAGCACAAAAGTCTGGGATTTGTTTGCCAGTTTTTTTAAAAAACCTTTTAAATGTTTAAACCTGTTTAAATCTTAAACAAATCTCAAATTAAACACACATCATCAACATCAGAATTACAGTTGTCCTGTAAATAGGCAAAAATATGGGATAGTGAAAGAAAATATTATAAAACTGTAACATTAAGGTTAAATCCTGACAACTCCACATTTGTGGAGGGAGTTTTTGCTTTAATGTCTCCTTGGCAAATTTCATGCCCCCAACACAATTCCTCTGACACCAATAACGCCCTGTGTCACCATCTCTGCTGCTCCTGTAGCAGCACTGGGAGCAGAGGCAGCAGCTGGGTCCTGAAACACTCAAACCACTGGAAGCAAGCGTGAAGGACACAGGACACAGGACACAGGACACTGCCCGCTCTGAACCCGAAACCCCAAACCGCAAACACCAAACAAACAGCAAACCCCGACCACCAAACATCAAACACAGTGACCAGTGCAGAGTCGAGGCTAGAGGAGGCAACAACCCTGAGACCTTGGCCAGGGTCCACAAGTTATGTTTAGAAAGGAGGCCTTCCAAGAACTTCATTCAACCCCACAATGGAAAGCATTAACAGCATCCCCAAGCAACAGGAAAGAATATCATCTCTGTGTCCCCCTCCTAATCACAGCACCCCATGGCATCCATGTACCAACACCGTGCAGCTGTTCTGAGCTCTGAGGCTTCTAAACATCTCAGTCCATACTGAGCTCCTGCTGTCTAAAGAGACTAGCGCTGTTTTAGAGTGGACTGTGAGTGTGATTGCCATTTTGGCACAATTAACCCTATTGGTGTATGCATGTATCAGTCCCATTTTTTCTGAGTCCCTGAATAAACATGATGCCTTCCCTTTGAAATCAATTATGTGCAAAGGAGATCTCCTTAAAACAAAAGAAGAATGAAACAAGCAGTAAAACCTGGTGACTTCATGCTTGCTATTTCCCAGGAACTGTAGAGACAGAGACCTCCACCTGAAATAAGGGAACCCATCCCCAATAAATAAATCAGCAGTGCACTGGAATAAGTCAAGCAAAGATGACTTTTACAGTTATATGTTATTATGTGTCCTACTTTTTCTCAACCTAAAATAAATAACCTTGATGCAAAAGGGGCAATACAAATATTGCAAATCCTATTTCCTGTTCTTCACCCTTCTAAAAGAAGTATAAGACTTGTTCATAAGCAAAGGTGCTTATACATATCCATGTCTGCTAAGCAAAACACATAATCATTAGAACTAGTCTAATTTCAGTAAAAAGAATATTCTGACAGTCACAAATTTATTCCTTATGATTTACAGCTCCATGTTTCTATATTCAAGTGAAATATTTAATTTCTTCTTATACTGAAGTATCAAAACCACATAATTAATATATAGTCAGGCTAATCCTTAAGCGCTATAAATCAGAAGCATTATATAAACAAAAGTGTCGTCTTGAACAAGATTGGGAATGCACAAAACTACTTATATCCCACTTTTATAATGATGCAGTGACTCAGAGCAGATAGAAAATGATTAGTTTTCCTTCCAAAGTAGGAAATATTGCTTCCATCTGTAAAGTATAATATTGTGATGTCATAAAGTTTTCCTAAACACTGAATTTACCCTTATTCCCTCTCAATCATTTTAAAAGAACTGCTCTCTCTTATAGAGCTTGGATTTAAATCACAATAACACACCAAGAAGATGAATGACAGTGCTGTTGGATATGGCTAAAATTGGATCCTTCAGCACAGGTGAATGATGAGACAGCGCTTCTCTTCTTGATATATTTTCTTCTTCTATTAGTTTCCTTCCATGGCTGGGGTTTCAGTTTGAATTTTAATGTATGTGGTTGCTGCTAATCTTAGTGTCTGATTTTTTTCCAGCGCCCTCTTATTGTATAGACAATTCATTCTCCAAAGCAGTAATACACTGAGGCTTGTGACTGCCCAGGAGATAAAGCAATTCAGAATAAAGTTAGAGCCAGCTCTGCAGAAAGGCACAGACAACAGGTCAATATTCTCAGAAACAACACCTCGCCACGCAAAAAATGCATACATTTGGATCAAGGCACAGGCATTCCCTCAGAGGGCTCCCATCCCAGATAACTGTATTGCTATTAAGTCACCAGGGAAACATGATCGGCCTATACAAATTCATAGCTTCAAATTTTATTGAAAGGGCAAATTGCAGTGTATTTCCTGGTTTACAGAGTCTGCCACAGATGCACATAACCCAAATTGCAATCAACACCAGTAGTTAAGTGTGAGTGCTCAGATAATACCCCCCAAAGCCAGTAACTCCTGGAAAACCATTCAGAGAAAGAAACTGGTTAACTTTTTTTCTAGGGAGCAATTTTTCTGATGTGATTTTCATGGTGTTGTTGTTTCATCTTTCTATCTAAAAGGCTGATGAAATTGCATAACTTCTACTCCTCTTAATTCTGGAAATGTGAAAACAAAGTTTATTAGAAAAGGTTAATTATATCCTTGCATGATCTGAGGTTGGATGTAAAAGTTGGGGTAAAAGTTTGAGGGGATTTTTCATCAAAATGGAGCCCCTCAACCTCTGTGGATGATGTGTAAGATACTTACAGAGTGCGTGAGCTGAAATTCACTCTTCATTCCTAATGTGAGCATAATGGAGCAAGGGCCCAGGGACAGAGATGGGCAACTGGAAGGGCAGCAGGCAGCTCTGTTCTATGTGAAGTAAAAGCAAAGAAGATCCTTTTAAAATTTTTACTACTTTGGCATGCGAAGAGTTAATCTGGTGGAATTTGCTAAGCACTCACTTTCTCATTAAGAAGTGTACGTCCAAGCAGCAGTCTTGACACAGACCATTGGTTTCTTCAGTCTCCAAAGATGATGGTGCTCCTTAGGACTGACATAATCTGAAAGAAAATTCAGTTTACACGAATATGAATGCTGTTAAACTGTGTGATGTGCTGAGAAGGAAAAATGCATGAAACTTTTATTAACCCTGCTAAATCACTGATGTTTCCTACATGAACATGGTATTACAAAAGTTCTTCTTCCAAACAAGTATTTCCATAAACAAAACTACCAGGTTAAGAAAGTTAAAAAAAATTAATGCCAAAGCTCAGCTCTAAGGGCAAAGTTGAATAAAACCTGAAATATGATCTGGCATTTAGAGCAGAGTTAATTTGAGGTACAGGCTTTGAAGTTTCCTCTGGGATTTTCCCCATTGTCATGCTATTTCCAGAGACCAACACGTGTGCTCAATCTGTACGAGCTTGAGATGAAACCCAGGCTGCTCTTCAGGATTCTGGTTTTCTCACATCCACATTTCTCTGTGCATGACACTGCCAGGACTGGAGTTGACCACTCCCTATTTCAACCAAGGCAATTGTCATTATAGCAAGAGGTCTTTAAACCTGTACCCTTCCCACCACAGTTACAAACCCAGCCTCAGACACTTTAGTTTATTCTGTGACTTGCTTTACAGAGCTCTGTAGCAGGAATACAGCCACTTCTCAGCTCTATAAAGTGCTGAGATCTGTCAGCTCACACAGGTTCTGTTGGCACTTAAGCAGAAGTTGCAGAATTCACTTTGCCCATTGGCTGGCACATCCCTAGGGCTCAACAAAGCTCTGACTCTGAGCCCTCTGCTTGTTCAGCTCTACTCCTGTACCTCTGGCATGTCTAGCTGGGAAGGATAAGACTTACTTTAGGTATTGGCACCATTCTTGTACAAAGAAATTACACAATAACCATGGAATCCATTTAAAGATAAAATGCTGTGAGATATCCTTGGGATACGTCAGTCCCAAACGCCAAAGGCCACAACATATACAAACCTAAAAACATTACTTAGAGATTAAACAGAGAGAAAATTTGTAAAATGTCACCAGTAAATAGTTTGACTCACATTTACAAAATATCTACACCCTAAAACCAAACACAAAGGAAGTAGAAAATCATTAAATCCTTTCTTCTAGGCCAATGAGTAGCTGTGAGTGGGGTCTCCAGAGAGCTGCCACACTACAAACTAGCCTGTAATAACTGGCCAAGGCAAAGTCAAACAGCATGTTTCACTAAATGAATAAGATGAATCCTAGCACTACAAATCACCTGGAACACAGAGATCCACAAATCAATTCAGCATCCAAGTCAGGAACATATGGTCTGGCATGGGAAAGGCCAGTTCTTCACTTGATTTCACAGTTACCTGTCACGCAAAGTGTGTTCCGTTACTCACAGGACAAAAACTGTTCTGTACTGCTTTGGAGCCAGAGCAAACCATTTCAAACCTCTGCACAAGCACCAAGAGGGACTTGTTTTCCAAACATGAAGAATAATTATGACTTCTTATAATTCATTCCTCACTAGATTTTCCTCTTCATAGCTTGTAACAAAGCCAGCTGTTGGGACAGAAGTATTTTTTAAGTTATAAATCAAAGAAGCTGGAAGACAAGCTGCCCTTCCATTGCAAAGGCTGCTTTGCTGTGCCAGGTTATCAGCAGAACATTTGCATCACTTCAAGTCCTGCAACTCACTTCTCTTTCCCATATGTTGGGATGGATCTTTTACTATGCTGCAACAAATCACATTTTAACAAAAAAGAACATTACATTAACACCAGAGAAAGCAGTGGGAGTATTCATTTACAAAGGATTTAGAAGGGTCAGGAACATGCACAGATTTTGACAAAATACTTGTCCGCTAATAGCACCCATTGTTTCCATTCAGATCTGAAAAATTCACATTTCTTTTATTGTTTAGCATATAAAATTTGGTAGGTTTTTAAAGCTCCAGCTTCAGAGAGTCTGCTCTTAATTTAAGAGCTGTAATTACTAATTTAAATGTCCTTTGGAATTCTTAGTTCTTTCATCATCAATTCTTCCTATACCAGTAAACGGATCATCATTTACTAATAACACTAGGAAGATTTAAATACTCCAGGATTATTAAATACTTTAAAATTTAATCTGTTGTTTTAAAATATTTATTTTACTACAATGCTTGACTTTCATATTGATATTTTTCATGTTCAAAGCTAAAATTTCCAGATAAAATACAAAAATGAAAGCCTTTATTTATCTTGAAACCAAGAATCAGCCCATTATTCCTGAACAAAAAATATTTAACTGCCAGAAACAGCACATCAGCTGAGCTTTGTAATATATAAGGGTTTAAGAACCATGTGCCTTAAGAACCACCCTGCATGATGAAATCACATTAGTTCAAGACAGAATGTTACCAAGCTATCCAGAGCAGCACGGGAGGCTGGTGACACTGCATCTCCCTTTCCCTTCTGACTTTCCTATTTCCTTCCTTTTCCCTTCCCAATTCCCTCCCATCCTGCTGCCAGTTTCCATGACATGCACAGGAAGAAGGGAGGAGTTGTGGAAGGAGGGAGGGAGAGGCAGAAGAGGCTTCAGGCAGGAAACATGGCCAGTCCATGAGCACTTCCCAAAGCCTTCCAAGCTGCCCTCAGGCCAAGCCTGGCATTCCCCCCCTGCCCCGTAGACCAAATTCCTCCAGATTCTGTTCAGAGCATGTAGCATTTCACCCTCTTTATGTACACTCCCAGTATATATATTTAAATAAACACTAGTAACTAAAATTTCAGGATTCAACAGTTGAAGCTAAAAACTGCAAGGGACACAGTCCTGTATCTCTGTTTGCAACAGTTCAACTGGCACTGCCCTTTTTACTTGCTTTTATGAGAATTAAGTGCAAATGGCTGAGAAAAAAACCCAGTCCTGGTGTCAGGACAGGGCATCTGGGAGACACACTACACATCATGAACTAGAATATGCCAGCAGCTGATGGACTGATATATTCTCCAGATGTGTCTCTCACAGCGTATTCCCTTCAGTTTTCTGTCCAGCTGGGAGACTCCCACTCTCCCAGTGTCCAAAAAGGAGCAGCTACAGGGAACATGGAGCTCTGCATTTCCCAACACATCTTCAGAACTGGCCGAAGGGCTGAGCGTGGGAATTCACTTGAAGCAGGTCCAATTCATGAGCCAGCAGAACTAGACCTAAAATAAGAGTGTGAATTCAGGTCAAAGCTGACTTTGTGTATAAAGAGAAGCATAAGCACACCTTCAGAAAGACACCCTCAGGACAGGTTTAGCCCCTGCCATGTGTACCAGAGCCATTGTGGTCTTCTGGTTCTTATGTTAATAGCACAATAACCCAGAACAGGGGTGCAAAGAGGTCTTTCCGAAGCTTCCTCTCCTAATTCCCTATCTTGGGCCAGCAGTGAGCTGCCTTCCAGGCCATTGACAAGGATTACAAGGCAGAGGTTTGTGCTATGCCAGGGAGTCACCACAGCACAACTGGACAGGGGCAGCAGCTACACAAGCTGCTCACAGCACAGCTCTGCCCTGTCCCAGCAGGTTTTCAAACCGTAATTGTAGTATCTTTCCTCTGAGACCCCATCTACATGACAAAATATGCTATTTTCTAATTGCAGTTGCATCTGAATTTTTTCCAAGAAGGACTATCACTCATCCAGTCTCACCCATCGCAACTGGGTCCATCTCTGTCAGGGGAGACCATGCTCCTGGAAGGCTGACACCCACCAGCACTGCAGAAGTGATGCCAGCTGGCCACTGTAGACTCCTCCATAGTAAAGCACTGAGTCTCACAGGGAGGAGCAATTTTGCGTGGTCTAAGGGCTGGCTACATCAAATTCTGGAAGCAGAAGAGTTAACAGCAGCAGTACTGACAATGCCTGATGAATGAAATCCCTCCTCCTTCTTCAGGGAGGAGGGGATATGTTTCATTAATTATTACCTTCCAGGGTGTGTTGACTGGCTCTTGTCTGTGCTGAATTTCATGTAAACCTTCTGTTGAATGTCACATGCTTATGTGCTGCCTGAAGTGCAAGATTTTGTATTTGGGTATCTGCTGTAGCTGACAGATGTTTACAAACTCGTGTATCTGCACAGCTTCTTCCTGCCTATCCATCTGTGCTCCCTGTTAGACAGCAAGTTATTCCACCTCAGGCTGGAATAATTTAAGATTGTGACATCAATCCTTAATCTGCATTTTTTAGCTGGTAGCATGCAGAGATTTTAAGTTACAGCTACTAGACTGTCATTTTATATTAATCTAAGCTGTTTATTTAAGATTCAGCCATTTCTAAACAAGTGGCTGTAACTATATGATGCTACAGCTGGTTTTAAAGATGGCAGAACTGTGATTAACTGGGAACTGTGGAATGCACAACGTACCATAATTTGTAACACAAATTTCAGGATGGTCTGATGAACCAGAAGGCTGAGCTTTTTAAAAACATCACCAAAAAATTAATACCCATTGATCTCTGCTTTTACCAGCACACGAAGAAGCAGACAGGTTGAGGGCTTTCTAACGCAGGCTTATCTCTGAGGATCCTTAGGCATCCTTTACAGTCCCCACAGTGAGAGCCTCTGTCTGTCCTGTAGAGCCAGCACTCTGCTCTGAGAGGTGACACAGGATGAAACTGGGGTCTCCTACAAGCATCTCTACCCTTATGATTAGTTACACATTGTTTAATCCTCTAGGGATGAGAGAACATCAATTTCACCTACACCAATATCTTCCAGTAAGGGCTCAGAGCAGGCTCAGAGCAGGCTCAGAGTGGGCTCAGAGTGGGCTCAGAACAGGCTCAGAGTGGGCTCAGAGCAGGCTCAGAGTGGGCTCAGAGCAGGCTCAGAGTGGGCTCAGAGTGGGCTCAGAGTGGGCTCAGAGTGGGCTCAGAGTGGCTCAGAGGGGCTCAGCCCCATGGGCACCTGCCAGGAGCAGAGCCAGAGGCTTTCCCCACACAGCAGCAATAACTAGAGACAATTAGAACTGGGGTAATTAGTTTACCCATATTAACTGATATGGAGATGATTAGCAGGGACAAGAGGCAGAGTGGGCATCATACCTCCCCTTGAAGGAAATGAGAGTGGGGGAAAGGCAGCAGCTCGGCTGTGGCCACTCTGCCAGGATGGTCTGGAGGGCGCAGCGACCCCTCCGCTGCCTCAAGCAGAGCACTGGACCAGCACACAACTTAAAAAGCCTAAACCAAATATTAATTAGCCATTGCCTAACAGATCACAAACCTCTTCTGCTTTCAAACTGTTCATAAATTCATTCTAATTTCTTCTGTGGAACAATTAAAAGTGTTTTTGTTACCCTGATGAACTGAACTGTAACCAAAGCTTTTGCAAATAAACACAAAGACAGATGATAAAGCTGGTAATAAGCAGATTGCTCCTGTGTCCTGGGCGGCCACCAATACTTGGCAGCGAATATCATCTTTCACAACAACAACAACAAAGGCTAAGAGCACACGGCTATTTCATGCAGTCATCAAAACAAAATGCACTGAATATTATATTTCATACTAAATACATTACCCTGGCAGTTTGACACTCAGCATTTCAATAGATATTGCATCTCTCTAACATTCTGCCTGAATTTCTGCAGATGGACTTTTAAGTATCAATGGAAGATTACTTTACTTGTCACGCTAAAAAGATTTTAAAGAATGGTTGCACACACTTCATTTTTAATTTTTTCGATTTTTTTTTTTTTTAAGGAAAACGACTTATGAATTCAGAAGCATGGTTCTACTGAAAGGTCAAACTCCATGTTGCTGCAGCCCTTTGTGTGTGGTGCTCTTCCAGCCTCTCAAATCTCTCATCTGATGTGCCTAGCAAAGCACTGGGAGGATTTGCTCAAGTTAAACTCAGCTTACCTGGACAATGCTGAGTTAAGCTGAGAGAAAGTAACAGTATTCCCAAATCTCATCAATCCATTATGACATTGTTTTTTGGCTTTTTTGTTTTTGTTTTTGTTTTTTTAAATGTATTTTATTTTAAAGCTGTGAAGTTTCCTGGCGACATGCAAATACACAGGAATCTCAATTCTCAGTAAAAACCTCCAAACAAGTAAGCAGCAAAGGAAGAAAACCTAGCTGGATGCTGTGATTTCAGAAGACATGCTGAGCACACAAATACATCTCAGGATCACAAACAGGCAAAACCAACAGGAAATATGTGGATTTTGAGGTTCAGTTCCAGAGTCCTGAAAAACAGACATCTGCCAAGGTTAAGTGGGACACATATTTTGTGTCTGCCAGTCACTACAGAGTTCTGGGCACAAAACAGCCCCTTCATCTGCACATCCCTGCTCTGACTCCCAGTCAGAATGACCAGGAACCATGCCATCTAATGCTGGACTTCCATACCAGCACCATCTCGGCCACTGCCATCAGATCCAACAGCAATTAACATCCTTGTAAGCTGCTGGTATTCTAGAATTTTAAATATACTTTTTTTTCCCAAATGGAGGAGGGGGGTCGTTCATGGAGAATGAGTTTCATCACTCGCATGGCAAATCTGCCAGTAGCAGATCACAGAATGGATTGTTACCTTTCCATATCCATTTTGTAAAGATATTGCTTTCTTTCCAGACTGCAAGCATCACTTCTAACTGGATTTTGAATTATAATGTGAACTTTACAAAATTATTGGTGCTATTCATATCACTAGTTGGTTTCTATGGAACAATGATATCTTTTGACCTTCCTTAAACCAGCACCTCTTAGTGTTTATTATCATAACGGAACCACAGCCAGCAGAAATTGAACATTTCCAAGTATTACATTGCAGGGAGTAAACAAGGAATAAAACATTTTTATACTTCTCCCTAAACTTATTTGCTTTTTGAAAATATTTATGCAGCACAAAGACATGAGTTTAGTGAGAAATACTGCCAGTTCCTCTTGTTTAATTGAAACATTTATGCTTTTTGTTCTGCTAGCAAAAAGCAATGAACAGTAATATTGCAAGATAAATACACAAGAAACTTATAGATATGATTGTAAAACAACATCATCCTAATGTTTCCACTTAATTACCCTGAAATGTATTCTATTTAATATTCATTACTCAAAAGCCAATTTAAAAGAGAATGAGGTGAAGGGACTTATTCAGAAAGACGGACTGTCATTCACTGCAATAGTTATCTAATATACAGAAGTTAATAAAGCAGATTAATCTACAAGTCCCTTTAAGCCATCACTGAGTTTAGAACAACTGCCTCTTTGACCCCTAACCCTCCCGCTGCGCACCAGTAGCAGGTGCCAGCTGCACTGAAATGATGGCTGAGGCGTTTTAAGGCAAAGCCTTTTCTTGCTTTGCTTCTGACCAGCAGCTGACCCTGTAGAAGCGATTGTTTCATGTGCTGGCCTAAAGGCTACACAAACCAGCAAGGGATAAACAAAAGCAGACACGGAGCAGCTGCCTCGCCCGGGGCCCTGCGGCGCCGACACCTCGCGCGGGCGTGCGGAGCTTTGTGCTCCTCCCCGGGCTGGTACAAAGCGTGTTCTGGGCGGAACGAAACTTCTCCCCTGCCCAAAACTGCTGCTGCGAACTGGAGCACAGCTTGGATGATTAAGAGGGGATTCCCAATTTGATTTAGTGCCATTATTAAGACCGTGAAATCTTCAGATACATCACTAATGATGATGTATTTTAACATTAAAAGTCTTAAAATTAAATTACTCAGTTCACATGATAACGAATCACAATGAGGCTTTAAACAAAGCGGAATTAGAGAAGACACTAAGCTCATTAATTTCTTTTATTTCTTAATTGACAGCACACATAGTGATAACTATACATTTAGCAATATACTTGGGACTGGGATTGCTGCCACTTTTATACATGAACAGTAAGAAGCATGTATAAAAGAGAAGCAACCGTAGCTTTCATTAAGATAACACAGCTTTGACATAGTTATTTTGCTGATGCGAATTACACAACCACAAAAAACAATCAGAGTAATGATTAAATGCAGTTATGTTCATGGGAGACTACTAGTGCAAATGTTAACACATTTAAATGGGTTCCCTCATTAAAAAGATTATATATGATATTAAACCATCAATCAAATTGAAACACTAGAATCTAAACGTATTGTCACTGGTTAAAGTAAATGACTTTGAGACTGGATTTTGGCTCACTCAATATGGTGCCTTTTCTGTTGCTTAGCCACCCAAATCTCTGCTGGCTTGGCTACAGCTGGTATATCTCCATCCTTTTCAATTAATAAAGAAAGTTATGGTAGTATTGGATAACATTTTTAAATTGGGCTAAGAGGCTGAAACAGATGTCTCAAGGAAAATCTCTCTCACTATTGTATCAAAACTTTCAAGCCTCAACCCAGCCAAAGCTGAGCACCCTCATCCTGATTCAGCTGAGCCTTTAAACACAGTTGATTTTAAGCACAGGAACAATCACATCTGTGGGTTTGATCTGCTCTTAAAATTAAGTATATGCTCACAAATATGAGTGAGGGTGTTAGGTACTTAACATCTTGCACCAGTACCCTCTGCCGGTGCCATTTAGATTTCTTTGTAATGTGCTTATGTGCAAGTGCTGCTGCCTGTGCCATGAAGCACGTGTTACAAACACAGCTCCATTGCAGGTTTTTATCTCCATTACTGTGCATAACTCCACACTAGCTGGCATTGAGCTTCATCCGAGAAACAAAAACGTCACTTCACTACATAAAAAGACAAAAGGAAAGCTGCAATTTATAATACTTTCCTATGTAGTAATGCCATTTGATTTTTCATTGCTACTGGCACCTCTGCTTCCTGGTATCCACTTGCCAGGCAGTGCCTGTCGTGCTGCTTCACTTGGTGCCTCCCGTCACCGAGTGCAGTCCTTGGTCACACTCTGCCCCACTAGGCAGCTCGGGCAAGTTCCCCAGGACATCACACCCCACCCCTCCTCCTCCCCAGCACCTCCCATCCCACCCCATCCTGGCTCTAGCCTTTGTTCACCCGAAGGCCTTCCCTCCTACCGACTGTGACACTCCTGGCCCAGAGGTCCCTCTCCAGCCCTTGTGTTCCACCAGATTCTCTCTGGCAGGGAATGCCGGCTCTTCCCACCTCCCTGCCGATGGTGCCCTCCTCCGGCACGGCCTACCCGCTGCCCCCTGAAATGCCGAACCCTCGAAGGGCTCGGCTCAGGCACAGCCTTGTCCTACAGACACCCAGCCCCAAAGCACCTCTCTGCCAGCACGAGCCCCTGCTGGGCCCACCCGGGCTGAGGCGTGGAGCAACTCTGCCAGCGGCCAGCGGCCGCGGGAACCCCAACATTACTACAGTGCTCAGTCTCATCAAAACCCCAGCTCATTCTGGTCCACATGATCTTTCTGAAAGTGATGCACAGCAAGTAATCACTGAGCATTGCCCTCCCTCACTTGGCCTCCCTGTACTTTACATCCCTGGCCAGGAAACACCCAGGAAAGAAAGTGAACACTGGAATGGCACTGAAATCCTGTTTCTATTCAACCATTTATCTCCTCTGCACCCAGCACAGAACCATTTCAGAGATGGCTGTGCAAGCAAGGACTCTTTACGTATCGTGCCTGACTCATAAACATTTGTTAGAACGGCAGGTGAAAGAGCCTACAAAACTCATTGATTTTTGCAAAGAACTAACAGGAATGGTATTTTACTACACAAAAATTGAGCTAACAGCGTAATGTGTAGAGTTCAGCAAGATCAGCATTAACAGAAGATAAAGGTAGCTTCTTAAGACCAAAAATTACACTTTAATTTATAAAGTGAAGCAGCAGAGGCTTCAATTCTCAAACCCAGAAAAACAGCAAAGTGGAACCTTTAAAAAATATTTATCAAAGTGCTTATTACAGAACATAACATCAATAGTTGAGTGCAGTAAACTTAATGCCGTGTTCTACCCATATATCTCAAATTAATTCCCACGTTAATTCGGTGTGGCTGTCAGATCTCCTCACCAAGTGGCTGGCTGCGGAAGGAGCTCAAGCTGCTCGCCCGGGGCTACGAGCCTGGACACGGGGAAAACCGGCCAGAGCCAACAGCCACTGCCGAGCTTCCCAAGGATGCCGAAACTTGCTCCTGAGCACTACAGAGCCGTTTCACTTCCATGTTCTCTATCGCTCCCTCTTTGTACAGTCACGTCAACCCATTAAAGCCCCGAGCTGCTGCGGGGCACACGTGAGGGAGTAAGGTAGGAACGAGGGGGGCGATCCCACAGCTCCGCTGCTCGGGGCCGGGCCGTGAGCACCTCAGGCGCGGTCACACCGCGCTGTCCGCAGAGGCCGCACCGTCACCACCCCGCTGGGCAGCGCGGGGGTGATGGGGATGATGATGACAGTGATGGTGATGGTGGTGATGATGGTGATGCGGCAGTTCCGGACGCACGGAGCGGTGACGCCGCGCCCGGCGGCGGGCGCAGGACAGCGGGACACCCGCACTCGCGGCCGGGCGGCGGTTACTGCTGGGGAGCGCCCCGGGTCCGCGGAGCCGCCCCTGCCCAACCCCGGCCCTTCCCGCCGCACCTACCGCCCGCCGCCTTCTTCTCCGGCGCGGCGGCCGCTCGGCCCCGGCCGCCCCCGGGCAGTTCCGGGCCGTTCCGGGCAGTGCCGGGCGGGGCAGTGCCGGGCAGGGCAGAGCCGGGCGGGCGGAGCCGCCGTTCCGCTCTGGGCGGGGGAGCGGGGAAGGCGCTGCCCGAGCCCCCCCCCCAGCTCGGGCCAGGGCACACGCTGCGCTGCGGAGCCCGAGCGGCGCCCCATCATTGTCCGGCTGCTGCCGGAGCCCCACGACAGCCCCGAGTCCGGCTGCGAACTGTGCAGGGGGCGCGGCAGCGGCGCAGGTAGCGAGCTGCCAAACCTCCAAAGCGGAGCAGTTTGCCAGCAGGCAGCAGGTTTTCAGCGCCGTTAAGCGTCTGTGACCCGCTCCTTAACAGGGTTACGTATTACCGAACCCAAACAGATGTCCTGAAAACTGAAACCGCTGGTTAGAAAGCAGCAATCTTGTTCATTAGCGTCCATGATAGTCAAATTGTCCATAAACCCAGTGTTTAATGGCCAGCCAATGAATAATCAATGTCTCACTTTTCATCCGAGTGTGAAAGTGAGAATAATCTAATACGCTGTGCCCCCGGTAGCGCACTAGGCTCTGGGTTCCGTTTCTATTCAGGGCTGATTTATAACCCAATGGAAACCTGATGTAAACATATGATCAATGAGTCCCATCATTGCTAATAATAACCCCCAACCGGCACACTCCCTCATCTCCAAAGCCATCCCTTTAGGCTATTAGTTTCGTCCAGCTAATCTTCTCCACTATTCCTGCCTGCTGCTTTTACCTTGGCCATCCGTTCAGTCCGGCAGACTCAGAAGTAATTTTATACGCAGCAGAGAGCGGGTGGAATTGATTTTTCGCTCAGTGCTCAGTTCCCATCTGAATAATTATCAATTTTACTGCCTCATAAAGGGAAGAGTCAAAATTTCAAATCAATTCAAAAGAGCTTCTGAGACTACAGAAACTGTGCCTGAGAATAAAGGTCAAAGTTGTCAGTGACCTCAGGAGATGATGTCAGATATTAGTACCCTGAATAGTTGACATCAAAGGCACTCAATATGATACGACTAGTGCTAATGCAAATCATATTTATGCTGACTGCTGGAGACCAGCCATTAATATTTAAAAGAGTATGTGAAAGCCTGCATTCAAAATAAATATAACTTATTCCGCAGAATCTGAAGTTAATAAAGACAGATCACTGCCTAGTCATACGCTGTAAAGTGAAAGATTACTGCATATTAACAGACAAAGTATTACATCAGGATTGCCACAGATGGAGGGCAGCCCAGAGCCCAGCCTGCTGCTCTGCCCCTTCAATCACTGCATGTGAGGTGCAGTGTGGAGCAGTCCAACGGCCCCAAACACTGACTGCTGCTTCCAGGAAACCCCTGTCAGGCATGTAAAACATAAGAACCTGTAATATGACAAGGGAATCATCCTATTCTGGTAATGATGTCAATAATAAGCACCATTAATATTCTCGGAATACAGTGCCAGGATTATATTAGCCACCATTAGTTCCTTTTCACCTTCAATTAGAACAGCAAGCAAATGCCAACAGCAACTGGTGACTGTATGCCAGGCTTTTTACAAATGACACCCACCTAGCAGGGAAACACAAATTACCACACTCATCATTTGCATTTAGTTAATTTCTGTTTTCGTTAAAAGCCTCCTGACCTGTGAAACACATCTCCTTAAATGGCAGCTCTGCAACTGTATTAGATTCCTGTAAATAAGTGTTTTCAAATAGTTTAACAAGAATTTAAGGGCATGTGGCATGGCACAAACATGGAGATCTGTAGCTATGATCATCTTAGTCTCCCTGTAATGCACTTAGGCTGTGAAAACCTGAGGGAGTTGAGAAGGGGCAATCTCTCCTAAGCACTACAGAGGCCACTTCCTTTTCAGAAGCATGAGATTTAATTTATATCGTATTTACCTTTAATAGAAAAGAATACACTGATTCATCCACTGCAAAATAAAATATTCAAACTTGACAGAATACAGACATTCAATTTAAACATTTCATTACCAAAATGTGTAGTTCAATGCCAGAATTTGTTCTTCTTCCTCCTAAAATGCTTTAGAGACTTTCCTTCCCATTTGTCTATAGAAATGTATTGATGATCTCACACACGTCTTTTTATCAGCAAAAATTAAACACCCAGTTGTAAGATGCCGTACAGCCAAGTACACAGCCTACACAGTTCAGTACGACAAAAAATATCTTCAATCTTTGGTTGTCATGAGAACACAGCTGAAGCTACTCAGGGTTGCATCCCAGCATGGGGAGATTTGTTCTGTCACTAAATAGCCACTGCTACCTGGTGTTAAGTACCCCAAACCCAGGAGAATTCAGAAATATAGTAATATCCCACAGAAAAGATTGTGAATTCCCCTGCTGTAGGACTTCTGGGTTCTGCTGCATGAAGTGGAGTGACCTCTGTCCATCCTGTGAAATGTCTCTACCTCTGAGAGTCTTCTTGTCTTTGGCTAGGTGCCTGAAGAAGAAGCAGGTGACAATGCAGTCTAAAGTAGCAAAATACCTGGAGGAGACAACTGCATCCATGTAAAAAAGGAAACAGTTTTGTAATTGTTTCTGTAAAAAAAACCTAATAATGACATTTCACAGTACTTTGAGAGCTCAAAGTTTAATCTATTTGATATTAGGCTGGGTGATAAATCACCCAGTCTGGTTTTGACACAGGGACTGAGCAGCTTTGAAGACTACTTTTACTAAGGCCCCTTTGCTATTGGGGAACTGGTTATTCATGTTATACCATGTTGTGATATATCTATGTTAAGGATCCTGTGACTGCAGCCAGCCTCATTCACCACTGTATGAACACTGAGGTCCCTCTGGGAAGCACAGGATGAGGGCTGACATTTTACTGGCATTCAGTTTCACATTCAAAAGACTGAAGATTCCTGGAAACTAAAATTCTGGTTTGATCTGCCCACTGAGAAGACAAGGTTAATAGAGCTATTGTCCAGGCTTTCCTCAAGAATGGTTTCCCAGTGTTTCTCTGCCCCAAGGAGCTTACAGTCCATGTCAGGTGCCAAACTCTGAACAAGCGGTATTAAAGGCGGTAAAAAGTTTATCACAAACAGCCAGTTAGTCAGCTCACTTACTAACTGGTAATTAAAGTGGGTTAAAGTGTATTAAATACATTAAAAGCAATGTCCTGGCCTGTGGTTCTCATGGATGCTTCCCTTGCCTGGCTCTGGCAAACAGTGGGGCTCCTTCCCCTTCCCAGCTGCCACCTCCTTGACCTGGTGCCCAAGGGACTCCGTGGGCACCTGGGCACAGGCCCCTGTGCTACCTCCAGTCCGTACCCACTCATTTCACAGCTGCCAACTCCATCCCAACACAGCCCCTGAAGCTCCCTATGCAGGCAGCAGCTGAACCGGCTGGGTGCCAAGCTTAGCCCTAACGGATCTCCTCTGCGATTCCAAACATCCCAGCCACATGAGTGGAGTGTTGAGGGCTCCATCCTGTTGCCACTGGCTTCAGCAGGAACTTCTCTAGGCCTTTTATAGTTCACAGTATCTATTTTAGATGAGCCACTGGAGTAAGGGATGTGGGGGTTGCAAAAGGAATTAAACTGTTAAAATGCTCATTCTAAGGGAAAAGGGATTAGAAGGATACAATTAAATGCACCTTGAATTCTTTAAACTATGCTAATTTGGAGGCCTGCCAACCTTGCAGTGTTCATTTAAACACATCCCTCTAGACACTGGAGTATTTTGATCTGTGTCTATTTAACTCCTTGAGCTCTGTGCTGACACTATTAACCCTTCACCATCTAAATCCTAACAGCATCTTGCTAAGGATGTTTTGGAGGAAAAACTAAAGGGACATCTACAGCCAGAGAAGAAGTGGTCTCCTAAGGCTTGATCTTCCAAAGCAACCAGCTGGCTCAGCAGCAGGAGCTGGGAGTGAACTAATAGATCACAAAAATGAGCTGGAGCCTCTCAACTCTGTCTCCATGGAACCCATGAGCTTCTGAGGGCTGAATTCAATGGGGCAAGAGGGCAGGACAGTGCTGGAACTGAGCTGAGTTCAAAGCTGTGAGCGATGCCAAAGCCAGGCCACAGAACCTGGCACTGTTGTATTCCCAACCAAAACAGTCCTACATATAAACTAGAAAGGCAGTTCGTGGTGGAATTGAATCACCATCAATAGCAACAAGCGAGAGATTTGAAAATACATATTTCACAGGAGGGCTGTGCTGTATTTCCTAACCAGTGTTTAACTCTATTTCTTTTTAAATTGAATAATAAAAAGTAAATCACTATCATCAGTTTACAAAACAGCGGTAGTTCTAAACATGTTGATACTGTGCAAGCAGATATTTTACACTCAACAGTAAGTGATTTTAGCAGGACAGTAGACAGGTCTATGCTATTTGCTCATGATAATCTGGTATGAGTGTTAAGAGCTATTTATATTTGCCCATAACTATATATCAAATATGCTTTTTTCTGCTCATTTTTCCTTTTGATTGCAGACAGGGAGTGTCAAGCAAACTCCCTTGAATGACTCTTTTGGGCATGTGGAACCCTGTGCTTTGCAGAACAGTGTTGTCACTAAATCTTCGTGAGACAAGCCAACCAAATACATAGAAAAAACAGGAGCAACAAGGAGCCCACCAGCTCTAGGCTGCGGACAGATAAATAGGTGAGAAGACAGAATCAGGAGAGAATTATAAAAGAAACTGAGAAAAATCTTGGTATAATGAGGAAAAATGCAGTCAAACCATGCTTTTGTTTCTGGTCCACTCAGCTCCATCCCCTGTGTAGGAATCATTTGGATCACGAAGCCAGCAGGTTGTGGTTACACAAACACCACCCCCAGCTCCGGGTGTGTCAGCAGGGACCAGCAGTACTTCAGCAGCTTTGTCAGGCAAACTAAGCCCTCTGCACCTCCCTGATGGCCAGGTGGGGGTCAGGGACAGGCAGAGGACACGGATGGCAACTGTGGCACCAGTAACTAGTCCCTTGGGCTTCTCCTTTGCTAGCAGGTGTTCATTTCAGATTTGGGGGCTTACCTGCACTTCTCTGTTATCTGTGTGGTTTTGCTTCCTGTATGCAATTCCAATCAGCCATCAGCTCCTTCAGCTGCGAGTTGAGCATGTATCTTAGAATGGGTTGTATTGTTTTAGAAGAGACAACAAGATCCCCAGAGGACTTGGTAAAGCCTTTTGGTCTCAGCAATATGACAACAACCTGCTGGAGGGAAATTGTTTTTCAGCAGTTTAGTGTCATTGCTGAGTCTCTGCAAATTAAAAGATTTTGGTTTGGTTTTCACATAAAGGCAAGGAGAGGGAGTTAAGTGGTATTTTCTTTGTCCATCAACTACTTGTAGTTCAATACTGGCATTATTTGCCTTTGAGACTAAACCTGGAAAGTAAATGGATTTGGTAATTTAACATCTAAATTGGGCAGCAAGATGGAAAAAAATGTTTTATTTTTTCCTCAATGAATAACATCCTATACTATTAATCGTATGAGAATTAGAAAAGCTTTGCAGAGATTAGTGACGAAATGCCAGGCAGACTTCTTAAAAGGCTCTGATCCACTGAGTCAGCTGTGAAAAAGTCAGGTAAACACTTTCCAAGGGGACCACTGGAGTGTTTATCCTCCCAATAAAAGCTTGGATGAGGACCTCCATTACAGCTGATTTGCAGTGCCTTGGAAGAGATACATATTCTTTTTAAAGTGAGGAATCAAGAAAGGTATTTACTGAGCAACAGAATGAACACTCCTCAGGAAAAAGAATTTGGGGAATGTTTGTCCTACAGCTGACAGCAACAAGAGTCTCAAAGATTTCACATACATAAAGAGAATAGAGAAAAATGTCACATACTGTTTTCTGTGAAAGAGATCTCCTGATATTTAAATTTTAAAATAAAAGCCAGCTATTTAATTTTTATAAACATTTCTAAAAATTACTTGTATGTTCTAATCAGTTTAAAACACAATTCCCCCTCACATGGCTTATAGCCCTGAGCCCTACTATTCTGAGATGTTCTTGTGGCACTGATACAATTCAGTGAAAAAGGCAATGCTTGGATCTATCACAAGGTTGTATGTGGCCAAATAACACAGAGGAAATAAATTTATATTTCACTGTCTGATAATTGGTAATGTCACAAACACCAACATTTTAAAAAGGATAAAACATTTAGAAAAATTACTTAGGAAAACACAGTGACAGGTGAGACTCTTGAGATGATTAAAATCAAAGCAACATTAAGAGCTATAAACTCTAGTTCTTCTAGTAGTTCTTCTGGACATGTTATTACACCAGTATGGAAAATAACATTTCTTTAACACAAATGAGGAATTTAATGGTTGACTTGAATATCAATTCTTGATGCAAGATATTAAGGAAAAACAATCACTTTGTCACTGCAACATGGAAATTTAAAAAAAGAAGAAGTGTTTTTCAGCTGACTAATCATGGGAAGCAAGCACAGGCATGTGGACACAACCAAAAACATGTCTTGGGGAACTAACATGAAAACGAGTCAAAAAGACCACCAGGATCCTAAAGATGGAGGCAGAAACCAAATGAGATCATCATCCATCCAACCTCCTATTAAAGCCAGGGTCAGCACCAGACATGTTCCTCTGGACTTCTAGTATCTAGGAATATCTCCAAGGATGAAGACTCCACACTCTGTTTTGCTTCTGTATGCTTGTATTTATTTTTGCTGCTTTAAAGACATTGAGATGAACCGAAGGAGAGCATTAGATAAGCAAATCTAGGGCTTATGAAAGAAAGTGAGCTGTTAACATTTTTATTGTTACTTTTCTCATCAGAATATCAGGAATTCTACAGAATATATGTTTTCTAAGGTGCTCCTGTCCTAGGGTGACCTTATGATGCTTGTATCCCCAGTCATCTGTTCGGTGTGTGCTGTATATTGTGTTCTGTACCTTTAAGACTGGTTCTGAGAGCAAAGCAGGGAAAGGAGAAAGGTGTGGTTTGTTTGAGAAAACAGCATTCATTCCTACATATTCTTTTCTCAGGACTCTGTTGTGTTTGTCGTAGGTACGGATAGTGGCCGGAGAGAGAACATTATTTAGTTTTAGTTAGTTTAGCTAGCTGAGGCAGAGAAGCTCTCTGGACTGGTTTTTGGTTTGTTTGTTTTTGTTTTTGGTTTTGGTTTTGGTTTTGATTTTGTTTTTGTTTTCTTCCTTGGGATTGTTTAAACCTGTCCTGGACTGAAAAAACCCCAGAGAGACACTGGGATCTCATGCCCATGGCCCACTGGGGCCTGGACCTGGGCATTTTCCAGCACTGAAGGGACTGGGACTGATCAGAGACTGAGAGAGCCGAGCCAACTCACAGCAAGGACTTCTCTCAGTTTTGCCATCTCTCTTCGGACCAGCGAGAGGTTTTATTGTTTCATATTATTCATTCCTTATGCTTGTGGGCAGTTTGTTTGTTAAATAAATAGTTTTTTCCACTTTCTCTGAGGAAGTTCTTTACCCGGACCGGCTGGAGAGAGGGGCTGTTTGGGTTTGCTCTCCACAGGAGCCCCATTCGGAGGTTTCCTCCCAAATTTGTCCTAAACCAGGACAGTTCCTAAAAAATCAATAGTTTTTCCTAATTAAGCTTTCACATGCCTAAACCACAAAACTTTGAAGCTAAAACTGGAAAGACATAACCTTACTCCTCCTACCTGCCTTGAGTGAGAAATCAACACTTTTTGAGAGGGAAAAGTAAACAGAACACCTGAAAGCTGAAGCTTATTTAGCTTTTACATTTTCTTCTCTCCCTTTTATGTTAGTTCAATTTGCATTTCAAAGAGATGTTTAAAGTAAACATGGTATGCTAGTGAATTATAGAAATGAGCATAGACAATGTCTCCCATGGAAGAGGTGTGGAGGATAGCAGAGCCCCAGTCAGGGCTTGCTGAACTGGGCAAGATCAGGTTCAGGGCAGAATATCCTGCAGCAACAGGCAGGGCCAGCCATAGGCAGAGACCACCATGCCATCACCACTGTCACAAAGGACTGAAAATATCAGGAAGGTGGGTTTTGTTATATAACAGAATGCCAAATGCTCTTTGTGCTGCTGCTCAGCTCTTCCCTGTCTTTTTCCCCTCGGAGGAGCTCCCCTCCTGCAGCCAGAAGTGCTGGCTGTGTTTATTCAGCACAGTGAGGTCTCCTCAGTGCCTCCCTGCTGTCCTGCAGGCCCTGGGCAGGATGAGCAGCAACTCCTACAGAGCCACACCTACACACGCTCATGGTGTGGGCTCCTATTCCTTCCCCCAGGAGTCACCCTGGTCAATAAATGTGACTGAAGGCTTTAAAGAGCTTCCCTGTCAGAAACTGCAGGGTGCTCCGAGGTGACTAGAATGTAACTGCATGATTTATTTTTTCTTCCCCCAAATGCTGTCTCATTCTCTATATTCCAAATTACTTCAGACTAGCACTCCCCAGCTCAAACCCCAAATTATTGGACAGTCATCTGGTTCAAAAACATTTACTAAACAGTGCAAGCGATTTCAGTGAACTGCAATCAGACGTTGTGCTTGTATCACACTCCAGATGTGCTTCTGTGGCTCTGGTTCTCCCCTGATGTCTTTTCAGGAAGTACTGAGTAACTGGCTTCTTTTTTCCATGGGCAGATATTTTACATTCCTCAAATCACATCACAGCTGTGCAGAACAAGCATTATTTACACAACAGCTATGCTGATCAAATAAAACAAAACCCCACAGATACCACTATGCACATTAATATTTTTCTTCTGAGCAACAAATACATGAGTTTTCAGTATGATTCCAGGAGAGGCACATTAATAAGTTTAACAATTCAGGCTTGCATAAAAACACTCTCTGTAAAAATCTACTGGTTTAAAAGAACTTATTCAGTAACCAAAAGGGCCATATCCTTTAGCTATTCAAAATCCAAGCACCTTCCAAATTCCAAACATCAAAATTCAGCATCTTCCATTGTCCCCTATATTATTTTTTTGAAGATACACATGAATGTGCTGCCTTGAAAACCTGAGCTATCTAAATACTTAAATTCTTTCTTTAGCCAAGTGAAAGCACTACACCTACTCACCTACTGCAGTGAGTCCTTCAGATACTGAGGTCAGAATACAGATTAAGACATGACTTCTAAACTGGTAATGAAACTCGTATGATCTTGGGTCAGACACTCCAAAAATGAGCTATAAGAGTGGCTTAGTTTTGGATATTACTGAAAAAAGGAGCACACATTCACAGAAAATACTGATACTACCATTGACTAATATTAACAACATGAACAGATGACAGAAGAATGATCTTACAGATCTGATGACATGATAAATTCTAAACTAGACAATAAATCAGAATATTTTGAGAGACAAAATGTTTTCTTGTCTTCTGTAGATTTTAACTTTTCAAATACCATTGGATATAATTTGCTACTAGTTTAAAATATTAAGCTCAGGATATTTGAAACCCATTCCAGTGCTTTGCCATCTGCTACAGCTCCCCGTCCAGGAAGAGTGGGATGGTTCTGTCCAGGAATCTGGGCGTGTCTTGCCTTCTGCAGGAAACCTCACCAAGATTTATCACAACCCAAACCACCTCAGAGACTTTTTTTGGTGTCTAAGTGAGCTCCTTTAACAGGCTGTATGCTGGCAAAGGTCCCTGCTGAAGCCCACTAGCCCAATCCAACCATCATCTTCCTCTTAAAGACTCTTGTTTAGGAAATTAAGCTTGGGATATCTGGGAATGTGCCCATTAGGCATGTTTGACTATACAGACAATACACTGACTTAATTGAGAGCAAGTTTCCACTTCCATGGACTTTCTTTATGTGACAAAAATAAAGCTGGGTGTTACAATCTCTAACTACCTCGGATTTGTCCCTTCCTGAAAGACAAGGACAGCTCTGAACAGAAGTGTCTCAAAGAAAAAGTCACAGTTTGAATTCAGGCTGATATTATGCAAGATCCTCTGTTTTCCTGTGGAGAAGTGGGAACATGGTGTACTTTAATTTTAAAGTTTTCCAGTTTATGAGGAATACACAGTACAGTGACAATTTACAGATTGAAACTAATTGCAAAATCACTGGATATATGAGGATGCTTTACAGTGCATGCAGGCAACAAAATGGGTTTGCAAGCATAGAAAGGAAAAAAAAAATGCATTTTTCTTTTACAAGACCAGTGAGAGTTCTCAAAAAGCTCCTGTTTCACATAGTGCTTCAGTCATACCTGTATTTCAGATGTCACTATATAAATAAATTCAAGTAAGTGAACTGAAAGCTGCATCTGAGCTGTTCTAGATCCCTCTCATTATACCAATACAAAGTCTGTGGTGGTGTTATTTCATATTTCCTATAAAGACTCCCAAGATGAGTAACTGCTTACTAGCAGGTCACTGTGGGATACTGAAAGCAGCATTTTGACATAGGCCTGAAGTACATTGTCAAAGTGGTGGTCCCTGTTCAACTTGAAGATGCCAAAGCTGACATAATTTCCACATAAGGCACATAAGGCAGGAGAGTAACAGATGGAAATGCCCGTGAATTTCAGCAGACGAACCTGATCTTTTGATAAAGTCCCATGAGAGAGGATCTGATTACCTGAAAGAAAGAAAGAAAGAAAGAAAGAAAGAAAGAAAGAAAGAAAGAAAGAAAGAAAGAAAGAAAGAAAGAAAGAAAGAAAGAAAGAAAGAAAGAAAGAAAGAAAGAAAGAAAGAAAGAAAGAAAATACTTATTTAAGCAGCTGCAAATCTAAATTATTTTGATAGCACTATCTAAACTTTTTCTTTGCCTCTATTTTCTTTAGTATTTTGAAGAAAGATGTAAAAGATCTGTTAAGTAAGTGTTACTAGAGCTTAAAAGCCACTAAGCAATTAATATGCAAAATTTAAACTCAAAGCTCTGAATCCCTGCCACTGTTGTATAGCCAGACCATGACTGGGCCAATCAGCAAGAATTCCTTAATCTGAACAGAGTTGAAATACATGGTTTTATAGTTTCTCATGCCTCAGCAAAACCTGGTTTTGATCCATTACCAGAATGATCTCTCCATGCTTGCAGATGTATACACACCCTAAATGTATTCCTCAGAAAGCAAACACGTGTCGTCCTGAATTTTCTGCCTTTTGTCTTTGTTGCTGCAGATTCTCATGCAGCTTCATCTAAACAATGTGTATTTTTAGAATATTTGCATACTTCTCCTGTGAGAGAAGAATTGATTGATGGTGATGTCCACCATCCAGGTTAGAGAGGTGGCAACCTTAAGTAGCCAATCTCTTGACCATTGTACAAATGTATATAAATGGAGGCAGATTTTTGAATTAAAGGTTGTTCCCTTGAACTGCTGCTGTGCCTGCTCATCTTTCTGTCCCTGAAGTTGGGACACTCCCAGCCTTGACAATCCACAAACATGTCCTTTTCAAAAGCCTCTGTTTTACCAGTCACAGATGAGAATGACTTTTTAATTCAACTCCATATTTATAATGTGAAAATAACAGCGAGTGGTAAATATGTTTGTTGGTATTAACAAGCAGTAGTGACTTTTGTATCCACCATGCAGCAGATCCCAGCACAATGTAATGCTCATCTTCACAGCACCCAGGAGGGAGTTTTTCTTCATGATATTTTTTTCAAACCTGAGGCAATTAATGAAAGGGAGCTAAAGCAGTGCAGAAGCACAGCAAAGCTGAAGCTCTTGCCCACCATGGAGCAGCCTGACTCAACTGAGCTCTCTGATGTGAACTGGGCAAGCTTGACCTGCACAGAACCCAAGTGCCAGTCTTGGCTTTTTTACTACTCATCTTTTTTGGCAATTTTTACCAGAGGAAAATACCACAATGCTGTAGGTTTTTGAAAGGATTCCCATAAAGGACAGCATAACAGTGCACAATGAGACTCTTGGCTCCTCTGCTTTCCATGCTGTCCTGGCTGTGATGACAATTTGGATCAAGGAGCACTGAGCAAACTGGGCATTACCTGCTCACAACCCAAACACTGCCCACTGGGAGAGGGAGCTATGACAAAGCAGCAGTGACTTTATAGGAGGCAATTAAAAACTGCCCCAAAAACCTTGCCTGAGATTGCACAGATGGAGAATCGCTTAACACACGTTGAGGCCTCAGCTTAAACTGGGTCAGCCTCTGCACAGCTCTCCTTACCGCCCAAACAAATTCCCACCTGCAAATCATCTCCCTGCCTCATTTCAGTTCTTTCCCTTAACGCTACTGGTTACCAGCAATGGCAGATTTACGTCATACAATGGAATGAACAAAAGGGAACACCTTGTTTCCAAACACCTACGCATCAAAGTATCAGCCATTTGGTGTCACCTGATGTAGGGAGAGAATGGCATAAGTTACTAAAAAAAAAAAAAGACTGGGAGCATGGTCAGGGATTGCTTAAGAAAAGGAACTGGCATCTGTAAGAAGCTGGAATGGTAAATTAGAATTCTGGAAGGGAAGAGGAAAGCAAATACTTAGGTAGGAAAGATGGTGACAAAATGAAAATCAAAATCAAGCCCTTCTTAACTAAACAAAAGTAATTTACAAATGAGAATCCAAAATGGTTTTCACATTTGTAAATGGTCCTGCAGCACCTCTCTTATCCTGAATGCTACAGTCAGGAATACAGTGTAACTGGCAAAGAGATACCATTCCAGACTCTGCTGCTGCATAGAAACTAACTCCAAATGGTGCTAAATTTCTGTTATACTAAACAGGAGCAGAATCTAAAAGGTCTCTGAAAAGTAAAACATAACAGAAAAAAAAAAGTCTTATAGCATACCTGGATATTAATTTTTGTAAGTGTAATTTCTTAGTTATGTAAAGTAACTAAGAAATTACACTTACAAAAAATTAAACTTCACTTAGCTTCCTACAGTTAACTATTTAACACATCCCAGACACATCATCTTAATTAGAATTAATGTCTTTGATGAGTCCTGGTCTAGTTATTGAGATGATCAGTGAACTTCAAATTCTGTGGAAAAAAAATTAAAATTAAATATAAAATTCTGTCTGTGAGATCAAATGGGAATGCAGACACTGTTTTTGGAAACCACTGTTGAACAGAAACATTCTCATGGCACAAACAAGGCAGAAGGGTAAGAGTCCTGTAAATTAACCTGAGCTGCTCTTCTCCACTATTAAATTCTCTGCTGAAAATCTCAACTTCACTTACACAAATATATACCTGGCTTCAGAAATAAGCAAAATTTTGGATCCAGGAAAGGAAGACCCTTGAGTTTGTAGCTGAGCTGTCAAAACATGACACCCTGCAGCCACGGGTCCTTTAACTACTTGGTGTAAAAAGCAACAGAAGAGCTCATTAGTTTCCAAGGAGGCAATTATGTACTTCATGTGGAAATTACCTGCAAGCTGAGATAAAAAATGGATGATGAAGAAATAAGCTGAAACACCCTAGAAATCTCTGAGACTGGGAACATAAATTCTAGGAGGTATCCACAGCTGCTGATGTTCCATCGCCTTCACTACTCCAGAAAAACCCTCCCCTGTAATTAAAACCCATTGATGAGCAGAACGGATTGGGCACAGCAAGGGAGTAGGGGAACGTGGGGCCATCCCTTCCCAGAGGCACTGAGAAGCCTGGGTCTCCCGTGAGAGTCAAAGCTGTTTTTACAAGTGGACAGAGCCCAAGGAGGACTGTTCTGTGCTCATGGATCCATCCCCAAAGGCCCAACGGTGGGAGCAGCCGTGGTGAGGGCCTGGCGGTGCTGCTTCCTGCACCCGCTGCCATCAGGGCACCAGCACAGAGCCATCTTAGCATTTATTGAACAAAATATGAACTACAGTGCCAGGCCTGAGCAGGTAAAAAAAAAGAATTATCTACTTGTAACCTTTAGCAGGAGCTTCAGGGGAATATTTTTATACACGATGGATACTACTGAACATAAACTAATTTATGAAGGTAGTTGGAATCAGGTCAAGAACAACTCCTCAGCTACTGATGATATGCTTATATTTATAATCCCTGTAGTGGAAGACCAAAATACAATTTTATAAACTCCTATTTTTAAAAGAAACTGTTTAAAGAAATTAAAACAACAATGAAGTGACCTTTGATGTGTTGAATTCAAAAATTGTGTTTGAAATTCATAGCTCCTGTCAAAAAAAAAACCTCTGTAGAGACTAATCACTGAAGTCTCAGTGCTACTACTGTGCTAAAAATCAAATGAAAAAAATCTAACTTGCACCAATTTCTTCTTACTGTGGGAGAAATTGCATCTCACTACCTTAAAATACATTGACTTTCAAAATTCTCAGTAATTTCCTTTAATCCAATGTTTTGCCCTGCACTTGACAGCAATGTCACTCAAAAAAATTATGAACTCTCTTAGACTCGGGGATGATACAAAATGTTGATAGGAATAAGAAAGGGGTTTTTAAAGATACTGGTGAAACTGCTGGAGAGGAAATAGGGGCTTGAATTTGGCTGCCAATTTAATGAGATAATTACTGGAAGACTCCTCAGTACAGTCAAATGTGCTGGAAGAAAAAGGTGTCTGTGCAGAGGGAAGTTCCAAGGCAGTCTGGGCTGCTGGGGTCCAGGGACCATCCCAGGCTCTGCACCCCACCACCCCTCCCCTTCCTCCCCTGGATGTGGCAGATGTCAGCACATGCAGCTTTCCCTTCAGCTCTCCTCCTTCATTGCTTTCACAGGAGAAGCTGAAACACAGAGTGATTTCCTTATGGCTGAGTTTATTGCAGCAGGGCTTGTTCTAGATTTCAAACCAATAAGTGCTTTGGATGATAATAATGCACCTGAATCATATTTTAACATGTGAATTAGATGAAGATATTAAAAGACTTCAGTGAGGTTAAACAAAGGTTGAGAATGTATCATACTTACAGAGAAAAAGCAGGTTTTGCCTTTTCCCCTTTCCTATTTTTATTATTCACCGCTGCCCATAAAGATGGCTTTATCTACACTTTCCAGGCATTTGGAATGTTGGGCAGTGCAAAGAAGTGCCCAGACAAAGAAGGAAAATGTGAATCATTAAGGTGAGAGAGAGCTTCAAAAAGTGATTTTTTTTAAAGCTTCCACAGCCACAAAATGTACATAAAAGCTCTCAAATCAGCACAATGAGCATGTCCAGTGCCAAGATAAATTTGCTGAAAGAAAGCAATTCTGAAACATTAGTTAGAAATGCAGCACAATATATTGTGGAACCACCACTCCAGGAATGAGGAGGGCAGAGGAGCACAGCTCAGAGCAGCGAGCACACCACTGCCAGGCTCAGCTGTTGCTGAGAAATACCTGTTAGACTGCAAGAATCTGTTTAACCAAAATTTTGAAGAAGACCCGTTATCTTATGAAGTTGACACTGAATGGATTACCACACTAAGTTTTGAAATACATGTTCTGGAAGCAATTTAAAGCTCATTAGAAATAATTGTGTCTGGCTACTGGAAAATGTGGTAAAATTTAATCCACATCCAAATGCTACCTGAGCTGTGAGCACAGGAAATTGTTTTGTGCTACTGTGGCTAACCTCCTCGCTGACCCTGAGCAGTAACTGCTACAGCAGCTGAAAGCCAAAGCAAAATTAAAAACTTACATCAAAGTATATCATGACAGAATGTAGATAAATAAAAACAGCATATTGAAAATATTATTTTTATGTCAGCCTCTTCTAATGAAAGGGAAGAGGTTTACTAAAATGTAAAGAAACCACAAAACAAAAAAAGGATGGTCCCAAGATGCATTGAAACATCATTCCTGTACCACTGGGAGTTCAAAAACACACAGTAAGGAGACCTATGCATACAGAATTAAAAGTGAAATATATTGGGGATGAAGAATGGTGAGCTACACTATTCCAACTCCTCTCAATTCTCTCCTCTCTGCTGTTTATTTTACATCACTCTCACTCCCTCAGACTGGCTCCAGCCGTAATGGACAAGACACAACAGCCCTTGCCAAGAAGCTGTGGAGCCCAAACAAGGATAATTGCCTAACTAAGTGCATCCTACGCCAGGCTTCCCATCTTCTGAGCAGATCACATTTGCAAAGGCATCTCAGAGCTGTCTGCAGCACAGGATCAGTGATAAATGGGCAGCAGGGGAGGACACACCAACGCTCCCCCAAGCACACAGCTGGATCTGTGCGGCACAACTCAGCACTTGCTGAGGTGCTCCTCTTCAAAACTACAGAAAAATTCATCTTTTAAATTTTACTTCCTGACAACTGAATATATTTGCGTATCTTAAAAACAGGCATTTGGGGTTTTTTTCGCTTTGCACTCAAACATGTGAAATTACTCTATGACAGTCTAGGGAAAAAAGAATCTCTACTCCAGTCTAATACTAAAGATTTCAGCATCCAGACTCACAAGCTTCTGTGTACGTTCACCCTCCCCAAACACATTTTTACCTGTTTTCCCGCCTTCTCTCTTCAGCCCAAGCTCAGACCTTACCCACAGAAAAAAGGAGTTGAGGGATCATTCAGAAACAAATAGACATCACAAACTTGGGTTAAACTGAAGATGGAAAGGAAGCAATACACTGGATGAACAATGCTTGTTTCAGAGTAATTTCCAGTTATTTCCTGCACACAACAGTACAGGGCCCCCACAGAACAAAGCCACATATAAATTTTAGCTGATTTGCATCACCGAAGAAGGCCATATATGTGAAGTATCTCTGTTACCCAAAACTGCCTTGATTGGTGTAGTCCAGACTTAGGAAGAATGCACATGATGTCAGCAATCACTACTGTGGGTGAGAGGAATCACCTGATACACCTCACTTCAGTCACTAATTCCTTATCAAAATGTTGACTGGACAGAGGCATATCTCAGATCACATTTTGATGTACCT
Organism: Cyanoderma ruficeps; assembly: GCA_008694505.1. NCBI lineage: Eukaryota > Metazoa > Chordata > Aves > Passeriformes > Timaliidae > Cyanoderma > Cyanoderma ruficeps. Next base: position 422,732 of record VZDJ01000078.1, on the reverse strand, counting down.
GTAGGTTTACATAGCAAGAAAACTCCTAGTTGACCTAGGACTTATTCAGAAATTTTTGTGTTTCTGTTGATGCAAATGAAATTCCTGAAAACAATATCTTTACATGCATTTACTGTATATCATTGCATATGAAGGAGGAGGAAGAATCCTGTTCTAAAGCAAATTTAAATTTCACTTACCAATGGAAGCACAATACAATGTAGCCATATTTTTGTTTGTTATTTATGTTCTGTTCTTCTCAGAAAAAGCAGCAGCCAGGCTGAGCTGCACTGTCTGTAGAGAGGGACCAAGTCTTTCCCTACAGAGCCAGAGCCAGAAACTCTCTGTCAAGGGCATGGCAGAGAGGAGAGGCCCCAGAGCTGGAAGCCAGGTGCTCAGACAGGGGTTTGCCAGGGCTTCAGGTGGTGGAAAATAGAACTTCTTAGGGGTGAGAGAAGCCTGGGCAGAGTCTGTGGCAGTCCTCTCAGTCAGTGGATTGAGACAGACTGAAAGGAAGTGCCTTCCCACAGGGACAGAGTGAGGAAAGAAAGAGATGCTTGCTTCTATTTCCCCCCTCTGCCTCGTGCCATCACTTCGTGTTTTGCTCAGTTTAAAAAGGAAATTATTATCATATAAGTTCCAGTCAAATCTACCCTGGGTTAAGATTTGTCACTGATCAGCTCTGAGGACCTCACCATAAGCTGCAGGCACATAAAAGAGGCCTGGCTGACTTGGTAAGATAAATGAGCACATTATTTTGCCTGGTGTCATTTCCTGACATTTGCTGTGCATCCTCTATTTTTTTTCTAATACTTCAGTCATAAAATCATGCTGAGTGAGAGAATCTCAACTATTTTTGTGATTTTAAGTTACTTGGAAGAATGGTACAGAAGAAAACCTGAAAACTCAGAAGAAAACTTGAAAAGTGATTGGAAGGCATGTATGAGCTCATTCTTTTATCTGTATCACACAGTTTTTCAGAATTGGAAAATTCAGAGTCTGGAAACATTGTTCAAGAACTCAAAGTGAATTTTATGATCATCACTTGGTTTACTTGTTTATTTTTCCCCAGATGTCTGTCAAGTTTACACAGGTTTGAAAGACAAATACAGTTTAAAAGATCATAGTGTATTATGGATTACAGATTTCCTTGAAAATACAATTATTAAGATTTTCAGGAAGGCATTGGAAAATAATGCAAAATTCTTTTATATCAGTATTTTTATAGGAATTTGCATATTGAAAAGATCGTACATAATTAATGAATCCCTATAGCACTTTTCCAGAAGTTAGATCTTCCTGTACACTGGAACAGAAATCTCAGAAACTACCACTTGGTAATAAAAGCTGAAAATGATAACAGCCATTATTCAGTGCTGATCAGTTGTAGTATCTTGAAATACTTACAGTGGGCAGGGAAACCTTCCCAGAGCAGTGTGAAAAGGGGCTGAGTGGGGCTTTATTTTAGTGCCCAGCAGGCTGTGCTGTCCAGCTGTGCCAGCTGCATCCTGTGAAATCCCTGCTCCCACATGGGAAGGGCTCGAGAGTGGGCTCTGCCCAGAATAAATCCTGGCAGTCATTCACCCAAGAGAAAACCTGAACAGTCCCTCTAGAGTCACATCAAAGTAATGGAGGGATCACTGATGGGACCCTGATGTTCACATGTACATGTTTTAAAGCAAAATAACCTCTCCACACAGATACTGGGGGGAGGCTCTCTCCCACATCTCCATTTCGTCTCTGCTTTTAGCTCATGGGTGATTTGAAATGCTCCTTCTGGAGGAGATTAAGTACAGTCCTCTTAATCCTGTGCTGAGTGAAATGTCATCCTTCCATAGGAAGGCACTTATGAAATGCAAGGAAGAGAACACTCTGGGAGGTTGAAGATGCCCCTGCCCATTGCAGGGGATGGACTCGGTGACAGGCCCCTCCAATTCAACCCGCTCCATGATTCTCTGCTCACTTCCCCTTTTCTGTGGCACACACCTCTGAGGAGCTGCCACACAGTCCTAAGGATCTCCCCCACAGTTTAGCAAAGATGGTGATCAGACTCTGGACACAGCTCCCACAGGCCCCATGGCTCTACTGCTCAGTTTCCACTCCTAGATCTGCACTGGGCTCAGATTCCCTTTTACACTGCACAATTAAATCCCAGCATGAGTCAGAAAATGCTGTCTGATCCTTATGGGCAAGAGCTACCAATACTTTAGGGCTGGGAATTTTATCAACGGCATACACATCATAAAAGCTGCAATTGAAAGCAGAAAGTTTCTTCGCAAAGGTTTTTGGGGGTTTTTTTAGGCATGAATTAGGAATGAAGCAGGTTGAAAACAACTTGTGTGGTTTACTCAGCAAGGTTTAGAAACTTGATGCCAACAACTGAGCTGAATGGATGCCCAATAATATGGTTAGGTTTTTCCTAAGTGCAGAAAGGGTGGTGAAAGCTGATGGAAATAAATTAAAATAAAAAATTAAAAAGGAAAATAAGACTGCTGTGGGATCAGGTGCCATAAAACAAATAGGGCTGAATCATCATCATGACTACATTTGATATTTTTTTGGATGATCTAAAGATTTGCCTTTTATCTTTCACACATTTTCAAAGCTTATTTTTATTTTTCTTAATAATTTTAACAAATTTACTTAAGAACACAGCTGAAAAATTTTGGTCACTTACAACATGATACATTCACAAAGGAAACAAAAATTTTTTGCAAAAACTGAAAGTTACTTGTAAGGGCTTTTTGTTACAAATAAATGCTTTAGATATTGCACAGATACTGTTTACATGTCCAACAGATCAAAGGCAACATCACAATTGGAGTCTTTTATAAAGGCAGCCATGTAACACACAATTTTCAGACCCAAAAATCAGCCTGAATGCAGTAAAAGCAACCTTGATGCACCAATTTACTTTCTTTAAATGAAACAATCCCTTCCACTTTATATAAACTATAAATGAGGTTTTTCTACAAAAACTTGGTGATGTTCCTTTCTAAATATTGAGAAAGCAAAATCAGCTGCAATGTCAGTTGAGGTATAACATAAACTTCTGGTGTCGGAGACCTGTTGCAGTTGCAGGCATGAGTGGGAGTAGTAAAATGGTGCAACTTACTATAAGCACTTTTAACGTTGCTCTAGGGTAAAGCTGGCGTGGTCCTATTGCATTTTGGAAGTGCTGGAATATAATTTGAATCCATAAAATCAACCCACACCTACCAATCAGCAGCCTGGATCAAACCTCACGAGTGTTTGTATCTTTGCTGGAACATATCTGCAGCTGCCAGAACAGCCTTGGGTTAAAGGTGACACGAGCAGCCCTGGCACAGGAATGAACCCTAAGCCAGGGAACGAGAGCTCCCGAGGCCTGAGCCCTGCACTGCCAAGGGTGGTTCTGGCTGCAGCCCCTTACAGTCCTGCTGTGGATTCCCCAAATCCATCCCTTCTCAGCAATAACAACTCACAGGACTTTAACAGCACAAGCCAGGCAAAGGATTACACTGCAGAGGAGCCCTTAATGAATACCTACCAATGCACAGATCACTTTACTGGCTTCTCTGAAGAGAAAAATTCTGTTTGGAGATGATCCATCAACACTTAAATACTGTGAACTAAAAAATAACAGTAAAATATTCAGATCTTCATCAGGGCTGAAAACAGCAATGGATTCACTTCTAAAACAGACAAACAAACAAACAAACAAGCACACATTTGCTGATTACAGAGTACAATTAAACAACAAATTAACTCTATGGATTTTTATATATATATATATATAT